>SJYV01002590.1:0-22739 GCA_006410875.1 Neotragus pygmaeus
TTTTTTTTTTTTTTTTTAAGAGAGGTACTTCCTTATTTTAGTTAAGTAGACTTGCTCTTGGAGAAGGAAATGGCAACCCACCCCAGTGTTCTTGCCTGGAGAATCCCAGCAACAGGGGAGCCTGGTGGGCTACTGTCTATGGGGTCGCACAGAGTTGGACACGACTGAAGTGACTTAGCAGCAGCAGCAGACTTGCTCTAGGACATATAGCTAGTAACTGGTGGAGCCACTCTCCAAACTCAGGATTCTTAATACTTAACCTAGAGTCTTGTCTCTAGTCTGTTTTCTGAAGATTCTTGTTTCTCAGTTTGACTTTAATTATTTAAAAAAAAAAAAACTTCATTTGAACAGATTGCTGGTTGCCTGGGGTAGGGAGTAGGTGAAGTGGGTGAAGGGAGTCAAAAGGTATAAACTTAACAGTCATAAAATAAATGTCATAGAGATGTAATGCACAGCATGGTGACTATAATTAATAATACTATATTGCCTATGTGAAAGTTGCTAAGAGAGTAGATCTTAAAAGTTCTCATCACGAGAAAAAAATCCTGTAATTAAATAGGATGACAAAGGTTAACTAGGCTTATTGTGGTGATCATTTTGCAACATATCTAAATGTCAATCATTAGATTGTACACTTGAAACTGATAAAATGTTGTATGTCGATCATACTTAAATTTAAAAAACACTCATCTTGGGGCTTCCCTGGTGGTTCAGTGGGAAAGAATCAGCCTGCAGATGCTATAGACTCGAGTTCGATCCCTGATCTGAGAAGATCCCACATGCTTTGCTGCAACTAAGCCTGTGGGCCACAGTTGAGCCTGTGCGCTAGAGCCCAGGAGCTGTAACTACTGAAGCCTGTATTCAGCAGCAAAAGAAGCCACTCCAATAAGTCTGAGCACTGCAACTAGCAAGTAGCCCCAACTTGCCTCGACTAAAGATAAGCCCCAGCAGTTTAGAAGACCCAGAACAGCCATTAAAGAAAAAGAAATAATCTCATCTTGAAGTCCATATTTTATGTTTATTGGTGTCTCTATTTTTCTACTATGTTGAGGAAGGAATGAAGATCTGAGAGTTGTCCAACTTCAGGGAAAGATGGAGAGAGGAGGTGAATTAATTTGTTCAAAACTACTGCAGACGCCTTTAAGATATTTCTTAAGGTAGCCTTATGATACAAAAGATTTTTTTCCCTTCTCATGCTATCACCCATGTTTTCTTTTGTTTACTGTTAAATTTCTTAAGAGAGTAACTTATACCAGCTTTATCTGTTGACTAAACTTGTCCCTTTGTAGCCTGGCTTCTTCTGTCAATGAAGTGGTTTTCTTTAAGTTTCCAGAGGAAACCACGGTGATTTTTTAGGCCATATTCCCCTTGACTTCTATATAATTTTTAAACTGCCATCTTTGTAAATTTAAATGTTCTTTTGGACTTTATCCTTTTCTCCCTTGTCAGCAGTTCCTTTTTTCTCTGCTCTACTGAAAGCTTTTCTGCTTGGCTCTTTCCTTTTCTGTCTTCAGGCTTTGCTGTTCAGTTTGCCCATCTGTATATCACTCATGGAAACCTCTGGCCTGTCTTGAAAGTTCTAGTTGGCATCAAACTCAACTTGTCTAGTGGAATTCATAATCTTCCCCTTGTGCTCAAATTCACTTCTTGCTCTTGTTTCTTTTAATGGGACCATTATATGTTCCCCTAGATATTGAGGCATAAAATCTAAAAACTGTCTTCAATTCCTTCCTTTCTGACATTCCTCACATTCAGTCAATTGCTAAATTCTGAAGAGGCCATCATTCCATTGTTTTTCTAGAAGCTGTTACTTCTTACTCTACTGGTATCACTCTGATTCATATCCTTATTAATACTTTTACATAAATTATTTTTGATAGTTTTAAACTGATCTTTCTGCTGTAATCCATAAACCTCAACTAGATTAATCTTACACAATTGAGTTCCTATCTGTTCTGTGATGTTCCCAGACCCTCTGCTTACTGAATCAAATTAAAATATTTCAACCTAGTATTTAAAGCCTTCAGAAAGTGACCTCAACTAAACTTTCCAGTCTCATTTCCCACTACTTCCTCAGAAATGTACTCTACTCCTCAGCCAAACCTGAGTACACTGTGTTCCCTTAATATATCCTTCTCTGCATTTGCTTATACTTTTCTCTCTACCTGGAATGCCTGACGTTCCTCCCCATCTCTACTTTTTTAAATCCTACCCACTCTTCAGTAGACAGCCAAATAACTTTTCCTCTATGAAACTTTTCCTGATTCCCAAATCCCTTTATCTCTCACGTTATAACCAAATAGAATTCCATTCTCTTTGAATACTCCATTCCATATTTTTAAAATATTTCTTATATGGAACTTACATGTAAAGTTTCTTTTCTGTCCTTTGGAATGAATTCCTAGAGAGCAGGATCTGTGTCCTTTTAAATATTTTTATTCTTCATAGCATCTAGAAGAGTACATTTCATAGAGAAAGTATGTTATTAAATATAAATTAAATTGATAGATTGGGATATATCTGTGCAATAGAATATGCCACTAATTCAGAACCTAGTACTGTTCTTAATGAACAATAAGAAACCTAATCTCGGTTCCTTCTGCTACACTTGAACATAACCAGTCCCTCTTCCCCAAAGCCTATGGCCCAGTTATGTATAGAGCAAGGGTGGTGAGGCGGTGAGAGGTGATGGTTTGTTTTCCTATGAGGGAAAGTTGGACTGTACTGATGTTTATAAATATGAGGGAGATGGGACATTTTGTGCTTAACCCAACTTCCCCTTTTCTGAGAAGTTCTTTCTTACACAATTCTGTAATCCAGTTGGCTCAGCCCTGCCACCCAGTGGATAAAGTACTATAGAGATCGTCTGTTTCACTGACTATGCTAAAGTCTTTGACTGTGTATGGATCAGGACAAACTGTAGAATTCTTTTTTTTTTAATTCTTTTTATTTATTTTTTGGCCTTGCTGCGTGGCATGTGGGATCTTAGTTCCCTGACCAGGGATTGAACCTGCATCCCTTGCATTGGAAGCACAGAGTCTTAACCACTTCACTGCCAGAGAAGTCCCACAAACTGTAGAATTCTTAAAGAGATGGGAATACCAGACCAACTTACCTGCCTCCTGAGAAACCTGTATGCAGCAAAAATTAAAACCAGACATGGAACAATGGACTGGTTCCAAATTGAGAAAGGAGTACGTCAAGGCTGTATATTGTCACCCTGGTTATTTAATCTTATACGCAGAGTACCTCATGAGAAATCCCGGGCTGGATGAAGCACAAGCCAGAATCAAGATTGCTAAGAGAAATATCAACAACCTCAGATATGCAAATGACACCACCCTATGGCAGAAAGCGAAGAGGAACTAAAGAGCCTCTTGATGAAAGTGAAAGGTGAGTGAAAAAGCTGTCTTAAAATTCAGCATTCAAAAAACTAGGATCATGGTATCTGGTCCCATCACTTCATGGCAAATAGATGGGGAAACGGTAGAAACAGTGACAGACTATTTTCTTGGGCTCCAGAATCACTGCAGATGGTGACTGCAGCCATGAAATTAAAAGAGGCTTGCTCCTTGGAAGAAAAGCTATGACAAACCTAGGTGGCATAGAATTGAAATGATGCTTTTGAACTATGGTGTTGGAGAAGACTCTTGAGAGTCCCTTGGACTGCAAGGAGATCAAACCAGTCAATCCTAAAAGAAATCAATCTTGAATATTCATTGGAAGGACTCATGCTGAAGCTTCAATACTTTGGCTACCTGATGCAAAGAGCTGACTTATTAGAAAAGACCCTGATGCTGGAAAAATTGAAGGCAGGAGGAGGAGGAGACGACAGAGGACGAGATGGTTGGATGGCATCACTGACTCAGTGACATGAGTTTGAGCAAACTCTGGGAGATGGTGAAGGACGGGGAAGCCTGGTGTGCTGCAGTCCATGGCGTCTCAAAGAGTTGGACACGACTGAGAGAACTGAGCAACAACAACAAAACTGAGATCCTTGGTCCACACAGAAGCGTTTCTGAGACCAGAAACTTGACCAGACAGCTCCCCTGAGTGAGAAAGATGATTTTTTGATCTCGAGAAGAAGGAGCAGAGGAAGGTGTTTATGACTGAAAGGAAGGAATTACATATTAAAACAGTTTTCTGTTTTTCATCCATTTCAGAGAACTTTCTGTGTTAATGCATTTTAAAGTGTGCATACAGCTAAATACACATGTGCGTTATAAAGCAATTACACAAACATTTGATTCTCACCATATTGGCAGATATTTTTGCAGAAAAGAATATTGCAATATAGAATATTGCCAAGAGGCTTGGTTAATTCACAGAACTAGGATGAAATTCGTCTAATTTATGGTTTGAAAATCTTGCCACTAGCACATCTCTGATCCTTTAAAAAAAAAAAAGTCACCTTCTTTGTAAAGATTTCTCTGATTTCTACAAGCAGATTTATCACTTTCTTTGTATTTTCAATAGCATATTGGATGTATTTCTCTATATTATAAATGTTAATCATATATCTGTTTATTTGTTCCTCCCTACTAAACTGAGTTCCCCAAAGATAGGAGCCATGTTGTCTTATGGCCTGGCATAGTTTAGGTGTTCCAAAAATTCTAAATAAGGGTCAAAGTCAATCCATTGGATTATTTTAGCCTGATCAGCTAATATGTCACATAATTAGCCCATCCCATTGCCTATTCTTCTGGTTTTGGTTTCTTCTCCAGCAATGATGATATTCTCCCTGTAGGCTTGGTCGTGGTAGATGCAGGGCTACTGCTGCTGCTAAGTCACTTCAGTCGTGTCCGACTCTGTGAGACCCCATAGACGGCAGCCCACCAGGCTCCGCCATCCCTGGGATTCTCCAGGCAAGAACACTGGAGTGGGTTGCCATTTCCTCTGCAATGCGTGAAAGTGAAAATGAAATAGCTCAGTCGTATCGGACTCTTAGCGATCCCATGGACTGCAGCCTACTAGGCTCCTCCATCCGTGGGAGTTTCCAGGCAAGAGTACTGGAGTGGGTTGCCATTGCCTTCTCCAAGATGCAGGGCAGTGACCTCCATAAAGAGAAAATTAAACCACGGCAGAACATTTTCTGTTTCAGGCGCTACACTTGCAGCAAAGGACTTTTTGATTCTTTGCTGGAGTGAGGTGGGGTTGGAAGGCAGAATGAAAGACTGATTAATTTTTTAAAAGATTCAACTTAATTAGTTCCTCATAGGTAGAAGTAGAAGAAGAGTGCTGTATCAAAGACCAATCACACAGTTTTTATTGGGCCTTGTTGCTGTGCAAGGGCTTTCTCTAGTTGTGGAAAGCAGGGACCACTCTTCATTGCAGTGCACAGGCTTCTCATTACCTTGGCTTCTCTTGTTTTAGAGTATGGCCTCTAGGCATATGGGCTTCAGTTGTTGTGACTGTGGGCTCTACAGTGCAGACCCACAGGCTTAGTTGCTCCGAGGCTTGTGGAATCTTCCCGGACCAGGGATGGAACCTGTGTCCCCTGCATTGGCAGGTGGATTCTTATCTGCTATATAACCAGGGAAGTCCACAAAACCCTTGATATTCAAAAAATTGTTTCTTTTGGAACCAGTAGCAAAGAATGATTCCACAGAACCCTGCAGTAGAGGCAGAATCCAATTATATTTCTTGATTTCTCTTTCACTTTCTCAAAGCCCACCCTCCGAGCACACACAGATTATATCTCAGGAAACACATGTGACTTATTTCTTCCTAATAACTATTAGGAGGATGATGAATAATTTGGTTTGGGAGTAGGCAGAAAAACTGAGGAAGTCCTATTTTCTAATGTTTTGCCTTCCTTCCTTTCCTTAGTGCTGCTGCAGTTTCTTGGCACTGATTTGGAGAACCTGCAATTACTGGTCCATGGAAATTATCTCTGCTTCCTTGAGAAGAAATGTGGGAAGGAACTTGCCATGAAGTGAAGTGGGTAGGAAGGGGGTTGGGTGGGTTTGAAGAATGACAGAGGTGTCTACAAGTATAAGAAATTAAGGGGAAATACTCAGGACTGGCCAAGGTAGAAATGCGGTCTCTTTTTAAAAATCAAATGTAATATAACTTAGTGAAAAATCCCATAATTTTAATTCTTACACAAAAAAAACAGCAGTTCTCAGTTCACTCTAATTATTTATCTTTCAATTATTTGAACTTTTTCATCTGGCATTTACTCCGTATTTCGTTTTTATGAATGAATTAATTAATAATTGATTTGTTGATTTTGGCTGTGCTGGATCTTCGTTGCTGCAGGGCTTTGTCTAGCTGCGGCGCACCGCCTTCTTGTTGCAGTGGCTTCTCTTGTTGAGGAGCACAGGCTCCAGGTGCACGGGTTTCAATAGTTGTGGTGCACAGGCTTAGTTGTTGCTTGGCATGTGGGATCTTCCTAGACCAGAGGTCGAACCAGTGTCCCCTGCATTGCAAGGCAGATTCTTAACCACTGGACCACCAGGGAAGCCTCTCATATTTCTAAATTATATATTTCTTCTTTTATTTCTTTATTTATAAATAATTGACATGAATTTGAGCAAACTCTGGGAGATAGTGAAGGACAGGGAAGCCTGGCATGCTGCAGTCCACGGGGTCAGTAGCTCAGTCATGTCCAACTCTTTGCGACCCTTGGTCTGTAGCCCCCAGGCTCTTCTGTCCATAGGATTCTCCAGGCAAGAATACTGGAGTGCATAACCATTCCCTTCTCCAGGGGATCTTACCCACCCAGGGAGANCAGTAGCTCAGTCATGTCCAACTCTTTGCGACCCTTGGTCTGTAGCCCCCAGGCTCTTCTGTCCATAGGATTCTCCAGGCAAGAATACTGGAGTGCATAACCATTCCCTTCTCCAGGGGATCTTACCCACCCAGGGAGAGAACTCGGATCTCCTGTGTTGCATGCAGATTCTTTACCATCTGAGTCACCAGGGCAGCCCAATATTAGACATATCATACTGTCTTTTTGCTACAGTTTTGAAATTTTAAGTGTCTTACACCATACTCCCTATCCCTACCTTCCCATTCCTCCTACCTCATCCTCCTGATAGAGTTATATCACAATTTTGGCCAAATCAGTAGTCAATATTTACATTATTATCACTATTGTTGTTGTTTAGTTACTAAGTGTCCAATTCTTTGTGACCCCACAGACTGCAGCATGCCAGGCTTCCCTATCCTTCACTATCTCCCAGAGTTTGCTTAAATTCATGTCCATTGAGTCAGTGATATTATCTAACTATTTCATCCTCTGCCCCCACTCTTCTTCTTTTGCCTTCAATCTTTCTCAGCATCAGGATCTTTTCCAGTGAGTTGCCTCTTTGCATCAGGTGGCTGAAGTATTAGGGCTTCACCATCAGTCCTTGCAATAAATATTCAGGGTGGATTTCCTTTAAGATTGACTGGCTTGGTCTCCTTGCAGTCCGAGGGACTCCCAGGAGTCTTCCTCAGCACCACAATTCAATTATGACTATATTAATTATATATTATCACTATAAATAACATTAATTGTGGAGTCAAGTAGTATATTTTGACTGTTTCGTGTCTTGAACAACCCTTTATTTGTTATGAACCCATAATTATTTAAGCAATTTATTTAGTTTATTATGCACCTACATTTAGTTTATTTCTTTTTTTAATTTATTTTTAATTGGAGGGTAATTGCTTTATAGTGTTGTGTTGATTTCTGCCATACGGCAACGTGAATCAGCCATAAGTATATACATATGTCCACTCCCTCTTGAACCTGCCTCCCTTAAGTTTATTTCTGAAATGCAAATTCTGTCAAATACTTATTAATATTTTCTCTCATTTGGTCAACATATTAGACAACCTGCTGCTGCTGCTGCTAAGTCGCTTCAGTCGTGTCCGACTCTGTGCGACTCCATAGACGGCAGCCCACNTACATTTAGTTTATTTCTTTTTTTAATTTATTTTTAATTGGAGGGTAATTGCTTTATAGTGTTGTGTTGATTTCTGCCATACGGCAACGTGAATCAGCCATAAGTATATACATATGTCCACTCCCTCTTGAACCTGCCTCCCTTAAGTTTATTTCTGAAATGCAAATTCTGTCAAATACTTATTAATATTTTCTCTCATTTGGTCAACATATTAGACAACCTGCTGCTGCTGCTGCTAAGTCGCTTCAGTCGTGTCCGACTCTGTGCGACTCCATAGACGGCAGCCCACCAGGCTTTCCCGTCCCTGGGATTCTCCAGGCAAGAACACTGGAGTGGGTTGCCATTTCCTTCTCCAATGCATGAAAGTGAAAAGTGAAAGTGAAGTCGCTGAGTCGTGTCCTACTCTTAGCGACCCCATGAACTGCAGCCTACCAGGCTCCTCCGTCCATGGGATTTTCCAGGCAAGAGTGCTGGATTTGGGTGCCATTGCCTTCTCCGATTAGACAATCTAAGAAATTCATTTTCTTTTTCCTGAAGACTTGCTCCATCCCCACTAGGTAATTCTTTTTAGTCATCAGCGCCATCTGCTGCCTGTTAGTGGAGTGGAAAGACAAAAATGAAGCACCGGGTTGTTTTTAAACCACAAAATGTCCTTTCCATGATCTCTGACCTTGAGAATCTGGAGGAAGGAATATGGTCCTTATGATAGATGAGAGAGTATAGAATATTTAAATATTCTCTCTCCTTTTTTTTAAATGTGAACCATTTTTAAAGTCTCTATTGGACTTGTTACAATATTGATTCTGTTTTATGTTTTGTTGTTATAGTATTGCTTCTGTTTTATGTTTTAGTGTTTTGGTCCCAAGGGATGTGGAATCTTTGTTCCCACATCAGGGATCAAACCCACACCCTCTTCACTGGAAGGCGAAGTCATAACCACTGGACCAGCAGGGAGGTCCCTGAATGCTCTCTTTCTTTGCCTTGTCATCCTCTTCTTTTCTGTGTTTTCCGAGAAGAAGGAAATTCTGTTATAATCTTCCTTTTCATGCTTGGTCTTTCCTTTGACTGACCCACCAAAGGAGGAGGGAAAGATCGGCTACCTATTTATTTTACTTACACGTTTATTAGATGTACCAGTGTTTGATAAACTGCACGTATTTGAAGTGCAGTTTCATGATTTTTGAAATCATTGCCACAATCAAGATAATGAACATTCTATTCCAATTTCCTCATGTGTCTTTGTAAACCATCCCTCTCTCCCTCCCCTGACCATCCACAGGCAACCACTGATCTTTTTTCTCTCAGTATATATTGGTTTACACTTTTTATAATTTTATACAAATGGAAACACACAGTATGTACTCTTTTTTGTTGTTGTTTGGCTTCTTTCGCTTACATTCTTATTTTGAGATTCATCATATTATTGTGTGTATCAGTAGTTTATTTCACTTTATTGCTGAGTGGTATTGTATACAAGTCTTTATCCTTTCTCTTGGATAAATACTTAGAGGTGGACTGTTTAGAGTGTGTGGTAAGTACATGCTTAACTTGTGGAGAAACTGCCAACAATTTTACAAAGTAGTAGTACTAACTTACATTTTCACCAATAGCATGTCAGAGCTTCACAATTTGCCAACACTTGATATGATCAATCTTTTTAATCTGAACCATTCCAGTGGTTATGTAGCGTTTTCTCCTTGTTTTTCAGATTTGATTTGCATTTCCATGATAAGTAATGATGTTGAACATCTTTTCATGTGCTTATTTTGAACTACTCATTTTTAAATACTCCACTGATAATAGGGTTAACCCTGAGTTTGGGCAAATGAAGCAAATGACAGGTGCCATAAAAGAATCTCACTCCCCAATTGGCTATGAAATTCTTAACCTACTTGAAATTCCCACAAGGGAATTTTGAGAAATGAAGTTATGTACTCTTTTGAGTTAACCAATATAAAGAGCAGTTTCACAAAAAAGATGTTTTGAATTAAAATGCCTAAGTTATCTGTAAGTGAGAACAGCAATGGATATGTTTCCTCTAATTTTCTTCCATTAGAACAGATTGTTTTCTGGATTATCTAAGTCGCATTCGACTTTCTGCGACCCCATGGACTGTAACTCACCAGGCTCCTCTGTCCATGAAATTCTCCAGGCAAGAATACTGGAGTGGGTTGCCATGTCCTCCTCCAGGGCATCTTCCTGACCCAGGGATTAAACCCGTATCTTACAGGCAGATTCTTTACCATCTGAGCCACCAGGGAAGCAGGTCTTCTTTAAAAGTAAAGAGACTGTGCTTTGTGGGAATGGCAGAGTGGCTGCGATCTTTAGAGAAGATAGTGAGTCAGGAATAGAATATAAAGAATTGCAAAAGAAATTTAAAAGAGCAGACCAAAAGGACGCTCTGTCTGGTAAGCACTGGCTGGTGTGTATGTGTGTCCTGGGGAGTTAGGTTAGATGGGTGAAACTGAGAGAAGAGGGAGGAGTAAAGCACTGTTACTTTAGAACATCCTGGACTAGAACAGCTTCTATTTTCTTTTCTTCTACAAATTAGATTCCTTCTATTTGGGGCTTTCCCTTACTCTCTAGCTCTCCTTTTTGGGTTTCATATGACAAAAGAAGAAAATAGTTTTTGTGATGGCAGCCACTGCCTGCAGCTCCCTTTCCCTGCCTCGTCCACAAATAAAATCTTCAATGGCTATTTCCTTGACAGAACAATATAGTGTTGAGATTAAGTTAAGTCTCCAGAGCCAAATTCTCTGGGTTCAGTTTCTAGCTTTACCATTTGTAGCTGCGTTACTGTGGAAAAATTGCTTAGTCTTCCTGTACCTCATTTTCCTTATATAACAATAGAGATAAGAAAGTTACCTTCCTTAGAGAGTTGTGAGTATTAAATGAATTAATAATTTTAAATTGTTTAGAAAATGGCCTGGTGTGTTTTAAGCTCTCAATAACTGTTAGCTGTTAACTGAATTTAAACTCCTTGGCCCCACTTTCAAGGCACTTCATAATCTGGCTTCTGTCCTTCTAGCCCTTGCTTCTCATCTACTTCATTTGAGTTTTGCTGGTTTCTTCACTGAATCATGAATCTGTGAATGTCTAGATGGTTTCCGCTGCCTAGAAGATCCTTAATTCAAATCCAATCTTACCCAGTCTTCAAAGATCACTTCAGATCTCATCTATTCTATTACCTCTTATTATTTATTATTTCTTGAGTTCTTCTCAATCATCTTCCCACTTGAATTCATAGCATCATGGAATTTAGTGAATAATTACACACTTATCACTCCTTCATGTAAGTCAGTTTGTCTCGCTAATAGCCTGTAAACTTGCTGAAGGCAGGACAATATCTCACGGTTTTGAGCCCCCTTTCGGTGGAGTGAACACATTGACTTTATGCCATCCTAAGCGTCTGTAAAGAGATTCAACATAGACCACAGTGTGAAGACTCCATAGCTTTAATATCAGATTAGTTAGGGTTGGGGATGATAGCTTCTTTCCTACCTGTGTCATTCTCCAAAGACAGAGATTCCCTTCACCAAAAATCCAAACAACTCCCACTTCATTTATGAACCAAGAAAGCAGAACACATCTTACCCACATTATACTTATCAAATAGATTCTTTTCCTCATCATTTCCTCCTCTTTCTACCTTCCAAGAGAAAATATCATTCGATTTTGAGTTTCTGATGGGTAATGATCATGTCTTCCTCTTTCAGTTCTTCTCTATTAAAAGTCTCAACCCTTAAGTTTTCTACTGATTTTTCTACTGATCCTCAGGACCCCATAACCTCTGAACTTGTAGGGGTGATCTCAGGAGGAGATGGACTAGAACAGTTTGTTTCCTGTTAACAAGACTGGGAAAATTAGTGAAGAGCCCCTACTGACGTCTGGAATGCAGAAACCTTGCCCCAAATCCTTGTTCTGTGATCATTTCAACCCTAGACTGCAGCCTTCTCTCGCTCTGGAAAAAAGTTATTGTTTCACGTGTTTCTTACCCTCATTGTTTCCCTTCAGTGATTCTTACATTCTCTCTTGTCAATCTCTATCCGCAAATCACTTCTAGACCCATCAGACCCTTAGGTTACTGAATGCTGGCCTGGTTATTGAATGCAAAGCCACAGAACAAAGAGCCCAGAAAGTAGTGGAGCTAGGAGGGTTGCTGAGGAAAGAGGAACCCCAGCATCTGAGGGGAAGAGATGTAGTTTTTCCAAGTCTGGCAGGAAGGCTCGGGCGTCCTCCAGAGCTGCCTGAGCTGCCACAGTAAAGTTAGGGTCACCGGAGATTAAAACATCAAAGACACAGGAATGAAAGTAAGCGTCTTCAACCGGCAGCCCTGCCTTGCACAGCTGTCTGGCAGCATCCATGGTTATAGTTCCCCGACGACTACGCACTGAGCGTGAGAGTCGCTGACTTGGAGGGCATCCCCCAACACAGAGCTGCAGGTCCTGCTCAGCTGAGAAGGCCCTGGCCACATCCTCTGCTACTCTGATGGAGAAGGAGAGCTGCCCAGCTGTCTGCCGAATGATTATAGTTGTGCCAATGTAGGCAGCTCGGATCTCCACATGGCTTCCAGGGTTAGCCGTTCGAATGGACAAACTCGAGCCCCCAGGTCGATCACCTCCATTGATAGAACCATCTTCAAAGGCCGCAGGAAGGTTGTCCACCTCAGCCTGATAGACCTTCTGATCAATGCATTCCTGCATGTTCTTAAATATAATGGTGAGCTGTAAGGGCAAGAGGGAAAACAGTTTATTGGGGGCTCAGTGCAACCCTCCCCCCTTCCATCAACCAGGCCTCATTATTGTACATAGTCAGGGATCTGATCCCAGCAGAGATGCAAGGCTTATCACGGTCCTCACTCCTTGATCCTGTCTTTATGTTCCAATACTGTTTCATCCCTGCTCCATCCCTTTCCTTCCTGTTTGGGCTCAACCTCAGCTGCTCCCATAGGAGAAGGAAAAGTTTCCTTTCTGTAACTTCTCAACCCAGGGCTTCTCAACTTTCCTCTCCCTGGCTCTTTTCTGCACTGGAGTGAAATTCCCACGGAGGGAAAGTGATTTACAGGAGCAAGTGTTGGGTAGGAGGGAGTGATTCAAGATGTGAGAGTGGTTGAGGAGGAAAGGGAATAGAGCTGCACTGCTGAAAACTAGTGGGGTTGGCATGTGAGTGGAACCCTGGGGTGACCATGGAGGAGCAGTTGAGTCCCTGACCTTCCGGGTGGTGGTGGCGTTGGCCCCCAATGCCACAGGGGAGCTGGTGGCCTGGACAAAGAGGAAGTCATTATCCAGCAAGGGCCAAGCTCCTTGGACACGGCACGTGTGAAAGTGGTGATGGAAGGTGCGCACGTGAGGGTCCCCGAAGGAGGCGCAGTGCAAGAAGCCTGGGGGTTGTCGGTGCAGCCGGGAAAACCGGCCTTCATAGTCACAGGGGTCCGGGGCTGGGGAGCCAGAGGCACGGATTGGGCCTGCGCCTGGAAAGACGGGGCCCCGGGGTGGGGGAGGGGCCGTGGGGCCCTGGCGGGAGCAGTTGTGCTGAATCATCAGGTCTTCGATGCCGTGCACAGCAGAATGGAAGGCGAGGTCCCCGCGGCAGGTGCGGGCTGTGCGCCGAGTGCAGAGCGCGTAGGAGCGGAGGGCTCGGCAGAGGCCGCTGGAGCCCACCCCTCCACCCCGGCCTCCTCCTCGAAGGGCTCCTGGTGAACCCCCACCTCTAAGGCTCAGAGTGGAAGATACATACTCAGCATTGCAGCGGAGGATCTTGCATTGAGAATAAGCTGAGGGCGGAAGGGAGAGAGGAGTGTGAGCTGGTCCCCCGATCCCCGCTCAACCTCAACCATAATTCTCCCAGGTCTCATGTGGGGATAGCAACGGATCCTAAAACCCAACTGAGAGCCTCCCCCAATTCCCAGTCCCCAGCCGCCAGCCCCCAGCTTCCTAGTCTTGTCCTCATTCAGTCTTGCTAAAGATGGGTAAGCCCTGCTAGATCCCTTCTGCCTGTGGATCAAGGGCTTTCCCAGTGCCCTTTCCCAAGTTGAATAGTGAATAAAATATACCTGTTTGAGAGTGGGGCAAGTGACTGGGACCCCTCAACACCCATCTCATCTCATTCACCCAAGCTTACATGCCCACCCCTACATAGCAGCCTACCCCCTAGATCCCCCAAAGCCTTACCTAACCCTTCCTTACCATGTCCACAGAGGAGCAGCAGGAGAGTGAGAATGCTTAGAGTTGGGGGACTGCCATGGGGGGACCAGAGACTAGGGGACTGGCCTGGATCCCCCATACCTATCCAGCCAGGTCCCCCCAGGTTCCGGTTCTTTCCAGCTGATGACCCTCCTACCTAGTGAATTTTGACCGGACGTCCTGTAAGGGACTGAAAAAAGAAATGTGGCTGGGCATGGGGAAGAGAAGAGTTGAAGATTGTTCAGAATGATGTGAAGAGAATTTGGGAAGATCAAGAAAAGAATGAGCTAACTGGAGTTTAGGGGAAATGGGGCTCCCTGAACTAAACACGAGGCTGTTAAGCCTCTGTGCCCGGCTTTTGTGACCACTTTCAGGCCCCTTATGCAATACCCCTAGGTGGGGGTGGAAGAAAGGTTGAGTGGACTCGGAGGGCAGAGTCCACTGTATTGCCCCATTCTGAGCTACCAAACAGGAGAAATGTCAAAAAAGAGGAATCATGTGGATAGATCAGATCTCAGTCATACCAGTGGGCTCCCCAACAGAATTAGGATCTGAAAATACATCAGAGACTACCTCTTATTTGCCCTTCCCCATCAGGAGGGGACACCCTCCAGAACTCATTCATTGATTTTCCTCCTTTGTGTCAGAATTTTCAGTAAGGAGGAGTATGGGTGGGATACACATCCCATCTCTGGAATCAGTATTCAGATGAAAAGGGAACCAGTCTCTTTCATCTACTGTAGAGAGCTAAAATTATCCCTCTGTCTCATGGAACAATGGATGCAAACCAAGCATGCAAATCAATATTTGTTTATGAGTCAACATTTCTTCTTCATGAGTCAACTTTTCTTCAAATCTGACTGAAGAACCACCCTTTCCATTGATCTTACCTTTCCATTAATCTTAACTTTGCAAGTTTGGAAGTCAGTCTTTTGATGAGGACAAGGCTTGGGGAGGGGCTAACTCCCTCTTGCCAAACTACTCTCTCTGGAGTTAGGGATATGATTGAGGGAGAGTCATGCAGGAAGGAGAACATGATGATGGGACTAGAGTTGTAGGGAGAAATCACGTACCACAAGGAGTAAGCCTCACCCTTGGAAGCCCAATGTAAAGGGCACTGATAAATAGGAACAAGATAGACGGTATCAGTGACTAATCATCGGAAGCTAAATTTGGCCTTGGTGAGAAAACCACAGAATAGGAGGTGTAGGAAACTTCTACTAAAGAAGGAGCCTTCATCAGAAGTTTTGAGGTAATAGGAGGAGCCAGCTAAGACTCCCAGAGGAGAGATGGAGGTTTAAACTTCTAGTGGCCAGAGGCCAGAAAGCTTAAGACAGAAGGAGAAATGGGGACTGGGGCACCTTGGTATGGAAGAGATCCTAGATTTGCACCAGAGACATCCAAGTTTATGTTGTAATTTTATGAGATTCTAACTTCAATTTAGAAGATTTTTAAAGGAATTGCAATTAATTTTGACTTACTGTTTCCAGAGGTCAAACATTAGTCTGATATCCAATTCTCCAGCCATGACTGTCTACTGTATCAGTCAGCTCCAGCCAGGGGATCCCCCGTCTCTTTCTCCATGTCTCCCCTAGGTCCCCAGACAGGCTGCAGTCTCACTGAGGTCAGGGAATCAGAGAAGGTCTGGTGTGGGGGGGGAAGGGGGACTAGATGGCTGGCCGGAGTACTGGACAGCTGAGCGGGGGAGGGAGGTGGCTACTGAGTTGACTGTTTTAAAAATAGCTAAGTCCAAAATTCCAGGAGTGTTGATGGGGGTAGGGTGTTGGAGTGTTGGTGAGAGGGTGGGGATGGTAGAGAGGGTAGGATGATTAGAAAGAATATTATGTGGAGTATAGGGTGCCAAGTGGCAGAGAAGGGATAGAAATATGACCAGCAAATCAGTTATCCAGTTTGAGCCTACTCCAAGCAGCCCTCCAGCACTGTCAATAATTTAAAAGCCCTCTGGCCTTTAAAAATTAGACTAATTTTTAGTCTAATTAGACTGGCCTTTAGACAGTTAGACAATTGTATACCTTTAGCTTAGCACCCTCATCCCTGCCATATTGAATATTGCATTTAGTTTCTACAGAACATATCTAGGAGGTAGCTGACTTTAAATAAAGTCCATAGCAGAGGTAGTTCACAGCCCCTCCCCCATCTTTGTAGAGTATTTCTGAAGGACTTAAAAAGCCAGCTGTCTAGAGAAGAAATCTGAGCTCTGAGTGGATTAGGCTGAGTGTTTGTTTCAGTCTACCAGCTCAGATCTTCGCAGCTGTCTATTCCCCAACGGCCTCCATTTTCATTACCTTATTTATATAGCAGCTCCTCTTTGCAGGTATACACACAAACACACAAACTTCTGAGTTGCTGAGGGAGGAGGCTAGCAAAGTCAATGAGGGAAAGAAGGAATGGGGATACAATTTTTTGAAGGGGAGAGGAACTTGGAGAGATAAAGTGAGAGAAAAAGAGATTAGAAAGATACTTTTGTGGAGTAACATAATCTTATGACCTTTTAAGAGACTGCAACCAAGGAATTTAGCCACGTTGTATTTTTGCGGCCATAGGCATCAAGGATCATCATTTCTTAGTACTTGCCAAGTGAAATTAACACAAGGACTGATTTCAAATAGTGTCACTAAGGCACATGCACTAATTTGCTCTACATTTAATTCAGAATCCAGAAGTCCACAGAGTACTCTTTTCTTTTTTACACATACAGATCTGAAAAATTTTTTCTCTCTATCACATAAAGCCATATCCCAAGGGTTTTTATTACAGAAATGTAAAATGACTCCACCCAAACTATCCAAGTGATTTAAAAACAATAATTAGACTGTGACATCCCAAGTGGTATATACTTTTAAGGACAAAAAGAAGTGCAAAGATATTTTAAGTAGTCATATTATTGGTGGTAAAATTGGTATTGTTATTCTGAAAGTATTCTAGGTGTTGTTGTTGTTCAGTCGCTAAGTTGTGTCTAACTCTTTGTGACCGCATGGACTGCAGAATGCCAGGCTTCCCTGTCCTTCGGTATCTCTTGGAGTTTGCTCAAATTCATGTCCATTGAGTCAGTGTTGCTATCTAACCATCTCATCCTCTGCTGCTCACTTCTCCTTTTGCCTTCAATCTTTTCCCAGCATCAGGGTCTTTTCCAACAAGTCAGCTCTTCACATCAGGTGGCCAAAGTATTGGAGCTTCAGCTTCAGTATCAGACCTTCCAATGAATATTCAGAGTTGATTTCCTTTAGGATGGGCTGGTGTGATTTCCTTGCAGTCCTGGGGACTTTTAAGAGCCTTCTCCAGCACCACAATTTGAAAGTATCAATTCTTCACTGCTCAGCCTTCTTTATGGTCCAGTTCTCACATCTGTACATGAATACTGGAAATACCATAGCTTTGACTATAGAGACTTTTGTTGGCAAAGTGATGTCTTTGCTTTTTAATACACTGTCTAGGTTTGTCATATCTTTCCTTCCAGGGAGCAAGCGTCTTTTAATTTCATGGCTGCGGTTACTGTCCACAGTGATTTTTAGAGCCCAAGAAAATGAAATCTGTCACTGCTTCCACTTTTCCCCCTTCTATTCCGCTATTTTCCACTATTCCACTTTTCTCCCTTCTTTCTTCCCACTTTTTCACTTCCCATGAAGTGATGGGACTGGATGCCATGATCTTAGTTTTTTGGATGCTGAGTTTTAAGCCAGCTTTTTCACTCTCCTCTTTCACCCTCATCAAGAGGCTCTTTAGTTCCTCTTTGCTTTCTGCCAGTGGTATCATCTCCATATGTGAGGTTGTTGATATTTCTGCTGGCAATCTTGATTCCAGCTTGTGATTCATCCAACTCAGCATTTCCCATGATGTACTCTGCATAGAAGTTAAATATGCAGGGTGACAGTACACAGCTTTGTTGTATTCTTTCCCCAATTTTGAACCAGCCAGTTGTTTCATGTAAGGTTCTAAGGTTTCATGTAAGGTTTCATGTAGCTTCTTGAGCTGCATACAGATTTTTCAGGACACAGGTAAGGTGGTCAGGTATTTCCTTCCCTTTAAGAATTTCCCACAGTTTGTTGTGATCCACATAAAGACTTTCATGTAGTCAATGAAGCAGAAGATTTTCTGGAATTCCTTTGCTTTCTTTATTATCCACTGAATGCTGACAATCTGATCTCTGGTTCCTCTGCCTTTTCTAAACTCAGCTTGTATATCTGAAAGTTCTCAATTCAAGTACTTCTGAAGCCTAGATTGAAGGATTTTGAGCATAACCTTACTAACATGCTAAATGAGTGCAATTGTCTGGTTGTTTGAACATTCTTTGGCACTGCCCTTCTTTGGGATTGGAATGAAAACTGACCTTTCCCAGTTCTGTGGCCACTGCTGAGTTTCTAAATTTGGTGACATATTGAGTACGGCACTTTAATAGCATCATCTTTTCAGATTTAAAATAGCTCAGTTCGAATTCCGTCACCTCCATTGGCTATAACAAGAGAAATTAGAAAATATTTGTAATAGAATAAAAATGAAAATAGAATTTGCAAGAATTTGTTGCACTTCCTTAGGCCCACTTGACTTCACACTCCAGGATGTCTGGCTCTAGGTGAGTGATCACACCATCATGGTTATGTGGGTCATTAAGACCTTTTCTGTATAGTTCTTCTGTGTATTCTTGCCATGTCTTCTTAATCTCTTCTGCCTCTGTTAGGTCCCTACTGTTTCTGTCTTTTATCATGTCCATCCTTGCTTGAAATGTTCCTTTGATATCTCCAGTTTTCTTGAAGAGATCTTTCCTATTTTATTGTTTTCCTCTACTTTGCATTGTTCATTTAAGAAGGTCTTCTTATCTCTCCTTCCTATCTCTGCAACTCTGCATTCAGTTGGGTATATCTTTCCTTTTCTCCCTTGCTTTTCCCTTCTCTTCTTTCCTCAGCTATTTGTAAAACCTCTTCAGACAATCACTTAGCCTTCTTGTATTTCTTTTTCTTTGAGATGGTTTTGGTCACAGCCTCCTGTACAGTGTCATGAGCCTCTGTCCATATTCTTCAGGCAGTCTGTCTTCCAGATCTAATCCCTTGAATCTAAGGGATTGGCCTTGTGGCCTAGTAAGTTTTCCCTAGCTTCTTCAACTTAAGCCTGAATTTTGCAATAAGAAGCTAATGATTTGAGCCACAGTCAGTTCCAAATCTTGTTTTTGCTGACTGTATAGAGCTTCTCCATCTCTGGCTGCAAAGAATACAATCAATTGGATTTCAGTATTGACCATCTGGCGATATCCATGTGTAGAGTCATCTCTTGTGTTGTTGGAAGGGATATTTGGTATGACCACTGTGTTCTCTTGACAAAACTCTGTTAACCTTCGCCCTGCTTCATTTTGTACTCCAAGACCAAACTTGCCTATTATTCCAGGTATCTCTTGACTTCCTATTTTTGCATTCCAGTTCCCTATGATGAAGAGGACATCTTTTTTGGTGTTAGTTCTAGAAGGTCTTGTAGGTCTTCATAGAACTGGTAAACTTCAGCTTCTTTGGCATCAGTGGTTGGGGCATAGACTTGGATTACTGTGATGCCGAACTGTTTGCCTTGGAAATGAACCGACATCATTTTGTCGTTTTTGAGATTGCACTCAAGTACTGCATTTCAGACTCTGTTGTTGACTGAGAGCCACTCCATTTCTTCTAAGGGATTTTTGCCCACAGTAGTAGATATAATGGTATCTGAATTAAATTCACCCATTCCTATACATTTTAGTTCACTGATTCCTAAGATGTTAATGTCCACTCTTGCCATCTCCTGCCTGACCATGTCCAATTTATGATGATCCATGGACCTAACATTCCAGGTTCCTGTGTTATATTCTTTGCAGCATCAAATTTACTATGACCACCAGACACAAGCACAACAGAGCACTGTTTCTGCTTTGGCCCAGTCTCTTCATTCTTTCTGGAGCTATTAGTAATTGCCCTCTGCTCTTTCCCAGTAGCATATTGGACACCTTCATATCTTTTTGCCTTTTCATATTGTTCATGGTTCTCACAGCAAGAATACCGGAGTGGTTTGAGATTCCCTCCTCCAGGGGACCACATTTTGTCAGTGTCCACTATGACCCATCTGTCTTGACTGGCCCTGCACAGCATGGCCCATAGTGTCATTGAATTATGCAAGCCCCTTTGCTTCAACCAGGATGTGATCCTTAAGGATTGTGGGTATACTATTGGATAAAACAAATGAGTAATAATGTTAGTGTCTTTGTGAACCAGGATTTTTTTTTAAAGAGTTATTTATTTTTGGTTTTGGTGGGTCTTCATTGCTGTGCATAGACTTTAGTTGTGACTGGGATGGTAGGGCTGGGCTGGTCTTCCTTGCAGGGTGCAGGCTTCTTATTGCAGTGGCTTCTCTTGTTGCAGAACACAGGCTTTAGTCGCATGGGCTTCAGTAGTTGCAGCTCCTGGGGCTCAGGGATTGTGGCTCACAGGCTCTAGAGCACTGGCTCAGTCGTTGTGGCACTTGGAACTTAGTTCTTCTGTGGCATGTGGGAACTTCTCAGACCATGGATCAAACCTGTGACCCCTGCATTAGCAGGCAGACTCTCAACCTCTAGACCACCAGGGAAGTCCCATAACCCAGGGTTTTTGATGTAGAATAGAGAGATGTAGGGGCTTCCCCAGGGGCTCAGCAGTAAAGAATCCACCTGCAATGAACGAGATGTGGGCTTGATCCCTGGTCAAGAAGATCCCCTGGAGGAGGAAATGGCAACCCACTCCAGTGGGTTTGGGATGTTGCTGTTTTACTCATTTGGCTCTATTATATAAAGACGTATTCTTTGTGCCATCTCACATTTAATGTTTTTATCAATTCCTGCAAAGGTGAAGAATGCAGTGTTTGTACTTCCCTGTATTAAGATGAGAGCTCCAAAAATAAAATGTTGCTGAAATCAAAGACTGCAAGTGAGCAAAAGATAGGTTTCCTTTCTTTGAACTGCTTAGGATGGTGGCCATATGAGATTACTTGGTATTAAGAATTTATAAATCAATAGTTCTTAATTTTTTTAGATCACAAACTCCTCTTGAAAATCTAATGAGAGATATGAGCCCCGTCCTCAGAGAATGCTCAAGTATGTCTGTGCTTTTCCTGCTCCAAGAGTATTTTATATTCTCTCTGAAGCAATTCTATTATGGCCATTGTGCGAGTATGCCAAATCCCTTCAGTTGCATCCAACTCTTGGCGACCCTATAGACTGCAGCCAGCCAAGCTCCACTGTCCATGGGATTCTCCAGGCAAGACTACTGGAGTGGGGTTGCCATTTCCTCCTCCAGGGGATCTTCCTGACCCAGGGATCAATCTGGCCTCTTCTCCATTGTATGCAGATTCTTTACCACTGAGCCAGCGGGAAAGCCCCATGGTGGGGGTAGGTTGGGGGGGCGGTATGCATTGAGTAGTTCTAAAAAACTTACCCCAGTTGCTGAAGAATATCCACTATAGTATATGCCCACACAGATTGTTTTATTTGGGTTTATATTAATTTCTACCTTGAGGTCTTATAGGGGAGAGAATTAACTAGTTGGATAGAAAATCCTGTCATGTTGCCATAAAGTGTTTTTATATTTCATGTTTCTTTTGTTGTGTGTGCAGCATCTGGATCTCTAGCACACTTATTTATTTATTTTATGGTCCAGAGGCTCCTGATCTCCATGGAGACTGTGGATCTTCTAACATCTGAAAAAGGATTATCCTCTCAATCATAAAGGTGGATTTGAGAATCTGAGACGGTGATGAAAAAGGGAGATTAGGGCTCAAAGCATACTGAGGTGTGTCATAGGGGCCTTGAGTATAAAACTGCCTTCAAGGTTTCTTAGTGGAGCCTTATTAACATTATGGGGACAAGTGTGTGTGTGTGTGTGTGTGTGTGTGTGTGTAACTATCCTGCCCAGTGCAGTACATTTAGCATTCTTGTCTCCCCTCCCCTGTCGAGTAAAATTTTAGTAAATGTAAAATTGACAATGTAAAATTTTAAATGCCCCTACATGTTTCCAAAAGCCCCCCAGAAGGTGGTGCCACTCTGGTTGAGGAATACTGCCAGATATTCTCAATCCTAGGTGGTCTCATACTACCATGACCTAAACTGGTTTAGCAGAAGTCTTTTCTCTATAGGTACTATCCTTGCTTTAGCAAGATATAGGACATTTCTATCAAAGGATCCCCTGTGTAGCCACATTCACTTCCCTCTTATCTTCATCTCCACCTTAATATCTAGCAACAACTAATCTGATCTCCATTTCTGTAAAAATGCTGTATAAACAGGTTAGAGTATATAACATTTGGGGATTGGCATTTATCACACAGCAGAATTCTCTGGAGATTCATCCAAGTTGTGTGTCTATCAATAGTTTGTTCCTTTTTATTGCTGAGTACTGTTCCATGCTACAGATGTACCACAGTTTCTTTAACCATTCACTTGTTAAAGGACATCTGTGCTGTTTCCAGTTTTTGGCTTTTCATTAATAGATTTGCACATAGGTTTTTTCGTGTGAACATTAGTTTGTTGTTGTTTTTTTTTTTTTTGTGAACATTAGTTTTTATTTTCTGGGATAAATGCCCAGGAGTGTAAACACTGGATCATGTAAAAATTACATAGTTAGGATTTTTCTTTAAATAAACTTTTTTTTTTTTTTTT
>SJYV01002590.1:38266-51230 GCA_006410875.1 Neotragus pygmaeus
CCTTTTTTTTTTTTACAGATGGATAAACAGACTCTTCTGTGTAAACCAACGACACCAAAATTTTGACAAATTCTCTCGGTATTTTTATAACTAGACAATTCTGTTTCCAGAAATGTAAACAGACTAGGTAATGACCACCTTCCCACTGAAAACAACAAAAATGATCAGGTAACTTTTTTTTTTTTTGGTATTGAACTAACAGGACAATAAGAAATTACTAGGTCAAAATCTAAGTGAAAAGGAGACCCAGAATAGAATCAAGCCCTGAAGGTACCTTTGTCCTTGGGTATCTATCAAGCCTGTGGACTGTGAGCTTCAGTTTGTAGGGCCTGACAGGACATGTGAATAGAAATCAAAGACACTCTACAAAGCAGGCCCTGCAAAGAGCTACTTCAGGATGAAGAATTAGCAGTAAACCAACTCCCACACCAAGAGGGCCCTGCAAGAAAAACTGCTTTAGCTCTAGGCAGACCGAGTTTAAAAAAAACTCTAAGAAGGTGTCACTGCAAGCTAGCCCATGCACTTAGTTGCAATCCAAATTCATACCCCTACATGTTACAGAAACTTCAAGCTGTAAATTTAGATTAAATTAGACTGATAGAATTCTCTAAATGCCTGACAATGCAAATTCTCCTCTGAAAGGATCCAATTTCATCCTAAGCCTCAAAGAATTCCCAAAATAATGTTCTAAGGAAAATGAGCAACGCACAAAGAAATTACACAAGGAAACAGGACACCATGAATGAGAGTTACAGAAAAAGAACCCAGAAGTTTCAGATATGGAAATGATGAGCTATTATAAAACACGCATGTTTTCTTTAATGAAATTGCTTGAAAATACCTGCATGGAATAGTAAACTTTTTAATGACCTAACAAACTTGAAAAAGAGATTAACAGATTTGTTTAAATAAAAAATACAGAACCTGAAATTACCAGATTAGACAGCCACAGAGGGAACCAAAGGGAAGACAGAATTATTCAGAATGCAGCACAAAAGAAATAGACAAAATCAGAAGGAAGCAACATGAAAGAGGGAAAAGGCCTAACATGTCTAATCAGAGCTATAAAAGAAGGAAACAAACGTAGTAGAAGCTATATTTCAAGAAATTAGGGTTCAGGATTTACCTGAACTGATAAGCAACAAGTGAAAGGTTAAAGAAGCTCAATGAATCCCAGGCAAGAGAAATTTTAAAAAGCCACACACAGACATGTTATAGTGAAACTGCAAATAGCACAGAAAGTGTCTTAAAAAGCAAAAAAAAAAAAAAAAAGCAGCCAGAGAAAAAAAGATTGTGTGAATTCCCGGGTGATCTAGTGGTTACAACTCTGTGTTCCCTCTGCCAAGGGCCCAGGTCAGGGAACTAAGATCCCGGCAAGCCAAGCTTCGTGGCCAAAAACAGAACAATGCATTCTAAGGACAGAGACCAACTGGACTCTGAGCAGTGGAAGCCAAGAGACAACACAATGACCTAGAAGGAAATAATTGCCAACCTGGCGCCCTACTCCCACAGAAAGATATTTTTNCTAGTGGTTACAACTCTGTGTTCCCTCTGCCAAGGGCCCAGGTCAGGGAACTAAGATCCCGGCAAGCCAAGCTTCGTGGCCAAAAACAGAACAATGCATTCTAAGGACAGAGACCAACTGGACTCTGAGCAGTGG
Source organism: Neotragus pygmaeus (assembly GCA_006410875.1). Classification (NCBI taxonomy): domain Eukaryota; kingdom Metazoa; phylum Chordata; class Mammalia; order Artiodactyla; family Bovidae; genus Neotragus; species Neotragus pygmaeus. Next base: position 39,927 of record SJYV01002590.1, read on the forward strand.
AAGCCAAGAGACAACACAATGACCTAGAAGGAAATAATTGCCAACCTGGCGCCCTACTCCCACAGAAAGATATTTTTTTGAGACTGAAAATAAAGACATTTTCAGATCACCTACCACTGAAAGATTGCCACTAGCATACCCTCACTAAAGAAAATTCTAGGAGATAAAAGAATGAAGAGCAATAGAAGTCGTAAATACATATGGGGCAACTAAATAAAACTGATTATATGAAAAAACAATGATAATTGTTCTAAATTTGTCTAACAAATTTAAATTGAACAATATTTAAAGTCTACAAGTATACCCTAATGCAGGAGCAAGGTAAATGGAATTCAAAGTGTTCTAAGGCACGTGAATTGTCAGAATGAGATTAAATTTATTGACAGTTTTTAGACCTTGGTTAAATATGTATGTTGAATTAATAGGAATATGAACAAGGAATATTACTTTCAAACAGGAAAAGATCAAAAGTTTTCAAAAGTTGGCCACAAATGAGAGAAAAGGAAACAAAAAACAAGTAGGACAAACAAAAATAATGGGATGTATGCTACATACATTCAATATATGTGACATATATATGTAACATACATTCAATATATGTAACATGTCAATGGTACATAAATATTCTACACACACACACAGTGAAAAGAATTTTTTTAATCCAACTATTTGCTACTTAGACATGTCTAAGATATGCCAAAAGGATGAAAATATTTTTTTAATGAACAGTTTACTGACAATAATTGCTGCTATTTTCCTTTAAATCAGAGGACTTGTTTGCTGGGGATTTCTGAACAAGGCAGGCTGAAACTACACATTGCATCACTGGTTCCCAGGGGTGCCAACGAAGTGCGGCACTCACAAGGAACAGAGCTTCCAGCTCTAGGCTCAGAGCTTGCTTTACCAAGCTTGCGGGATAGTATGTGCCTCTGGCAAACAGCCATCTCCCCTCAGATAATGGTGATGCCCAAGAAGCCACATTTAGGATTGCAAGGGGACACTTAACTGCAGGAAAAGATGCATCTGAGAAACAGTGCCTCCTGTTCTTTTTTTTTTTCCTGAATCTTTTAGCTTCCAGTTCTTGTATTTTTTACCTCCACACTCTATATCTTTAAGCAGGGTTTACATGCATTCCCTTTTGTATTAGTAGGTGGAATAGGAAAGGGATAGAGTGAGAATCACCTGTGGGGCTTTTCTAAAACATATTGATACATTTATTCCTGAACATATGCTACGTCCTTAGATATGACAGCAAAAGGGGTCTGTGTAGTTAGGATAGACCACTAGAGAATTCATAAACACTCATCATCTCTGGTAGAGAATTACTGTTCTGTATAAATCACTACTCAAATACTGATAAGGGATTTTACTCCTAAATGCGTTAAAACCTTATCACCTCCATCCTAAAACTTCGCCAGCAGCACCCTCCCTTCTGCTTAGAGAACAAGGCACCGTGAAAGATGGCCAAGAATGGTTCCATGAGGTTTATACAACTTGTCACCACCTAGCCTGCCTGAGGAAAGAAAGGTCACAGTATTTTTCCTACAGGGAAGAACAAGGGGAATGACTTAGCTCTGGGAAAAGGACGTATTTCAAACTATTTCCAGGTTCTACAAATCTAGTAACATGTCAAAACATGTCCTTTCACAAACAAATGGGACCTAATCAAACTTACAAGCCTTTGCACAGCAATGGAAACAATAAACAAAACAAAAAGACAACCTATGGAAAGGGAGAAAATATTTTCACATGATGTGACCGAAAAGGGCTTAATTTCCAAAAATATACAAACAGCTCCTACAGCTCAACAAAAAACCATACAACCCAATCAAATAATGGACAGAAGACCTAAGTAGACATTTCTCCAAAGAAGACATACAGATGGCCAATAGACACATGAAAATATGTTCGACATTGTTAATTATTAGAGAAGTGAAAATCAAAACAACAATGAGGACTTCCCTGGTGGTCCCATGGTTAGGACTCTGAGATCCCACTGCAGGGACCACAGGTTTGATCCCTGGTTGGAGAACTAAGATCCTTCATGTTGCATGTTGTCAAATAAAAAAGACAATAAGGTACCCGCCTCACACCAGTCTGAATAGCCATCATTAAGAAGTCTACAAATAATAAAATTCTGGAGAGGATGTGGAGAAAAGAGAATCCTGCTACACTGTTGGTCGCAAGGTAAGCTGATGAAGCTACAGTGCAAAACAGTATGGAGATTCATTAAGAAAGTAAAAAGAGAGTTACCATATGATCCAGCAATCCCACTCCTGGGCATATATCTGGACAAAACTCTAGTTCAAAAAGATACATGCACCCGTGTTCACAGCTGCACTATTTACAACAGCCAAGACATGGAAGCAACTTAAATGTCCATCAACAGATGAATGGATGAAGAAGATGATGTTTGTGTGTGTATATATAAATACATACATATGTACACACAGTGGATATTACTCAGCTATAAAAAAGCCTGAAAGAATGCCATTTGTAGTAACATGGATAGACCTAGAGATGACCATACTAAGTGAAATAAATCAGACCAAGAAAGAGAAATATCATATGATATCACTTATATGTGGAACCTAAAAATATGATACAAGTGAATTAATTTACAGAACAGAAGCAGACTCACATAGAAAGCAAATTTATTGTTACCAAAGGGTAAAGAGGGTAGGGGAGGGAAAAATTAGGAGCTTGGGATTAGCAGATATGAACTACTATATATAAAACAGATAAACAAGATCCTGCTGTATAGCACCAGGAACCATACTCAGTATCTTGTAATAAACCATACCAGAAGAGAATCTGAAAAAGGATACATATATATAAAAGTCACTTTGTTGTATGCCTGAAACTAACAACAATGTATATTAACTATACTTCAAATTTTTTAAAAATTTCCTTTTCTCTTCTCTTCACGTGTGATAACCTGGAAAAAAAAATAAACCTTGAAGGAGCCTTCTAGCAACAATTTCCATGTCCAAAAAGAGTTCTGAGTCTATATGTTTTTGTGTTATCTATGATCATCAGGGGCAAGTATTATGTTGTTATAAAGAAAAAACAACAAGCATTTTTAATAAACAGAATTACAAGTGCTGATCTCATCAGCCAAGACCATGGGGTACCCAGGACTCTTCTGGAAATGAGTTTTCCCAAATGCTGGAGGAGGGTGAGACGAGCTTTCTGCTATCATGAGTCACTAGCCCATTGAAAAAACTGAGGATCACAAAACTCAAAAGCAATTTAATTTAGCATTGTGTACATATGTATATGCATGTTTGTGTGTGTGTGTGTATGCACAGAGAGGGAGAAACACGTCATTCCCCTCCCTCTCAGCTAGTTTGAAACTAGGAACAGAAAACAAAATAATATATATACCTCCAACCTAGACAGCATATTGAAAAGCAGAGACATTACTTTGTCAACAAAGGTCCGTCTAGTCAAGGCTATGGTTTTTCCAGTGGTCATGTATGGATGTGAGAGTTGGACTATAAAGAAAGCTGAACCCCAAGAACTGATGCTTTTGAACGGTGGTGTTGGAGAAGACTCTTCAGAGTCCCTTGGATTGCAAGGAGATCCAACCAGTCCATCCTAAAGGAAATCAGTCCTGAATATTCATTGGAAGGACTGATGCTGAAGCTGAAACTCCAATACTTTGGCCACCTCATGCAAAGAGCTGACTCATTTGAAAAGACCCTGATGCAGGAAAAGATTGAGGGCAGGAGGAGAAGGGGATGGGAGGATGAGATGGTTGGATGGCATCACTGACTCAATGGACATGGGCTTGGGTGGACTTCGGGAGTTGGTGATGGACAGGGAGGCCTGGCGTGCTGCAGTTCATGGGGGTCACAAAGAGTCGGATACAACTGAGCAACTGAACTGAACAGTTGAAAAGCTATATGAATCCCATGTTATATTCAGGGACATAGTAAATTTTAATGGGTAAAAAACAGAACTCATTGGATAAAACTACTACTCTGGCAGGCCCTCATCTGTTTCTGCATGGATACTACGCTCTGTGAGGGCTGGAACAAAGCCTGACCTTTCAGCTGCACAGGGCTCAGGCCTAAGCTGGGGCCTCACCCCTGGAAGACATTCCCCAGGGACCTGCTGAGCAAATGGCACTTCCTAATCTATTTACAATGCTCTCTTCTCCCTCCCACCACCCCTCACCATCCTACATTATCTCATCCTCCACCTGCCTCTTCTTTCCCTGCCCCCAGGTCCTTATTACCTGGAGCCAAATACCGGTGCTTTTCAACTAGTCAACCATTCAAGTAGCCCTCATTCACCTGCTTCTTGTGGGGGAACTCTAGGCTAGAACTTCCACCTGCTTTAGGCAAAAAATGGTCAAATTAGACTGTTCTCCAACAGAACTCCAAACTACAAGTGGTACAAAGACCTCCTCGGGAATTCACAGGTCAGAAGGCCTGAACTCCCAGGGTAACTCAGAACTCCCTAAACAAAATATCTGATTCTCTAGACTATCATTTTTACTTGTTCGTTTCTACATTTTGACCACAATTTTAGTAAGAAAGACATTTCACACACTACATACATACGTTACTGAAACCCTTACTTGGTGCAGTCTTCTTACCCTGCTGCATCTGTTGTTGAGTCTATTCTAGTCTACTGTTTTGGGAATGCTGGTTCTAGGCCACAGAATTGGATGTCTTGAACAGTGGTCATGATCTGCAGTTAGAAACCACTGGCCTAAATTGACCCAGAATGGCAGCACCCACCCTGGTCTTATATTCACAAGACCATAGCTCTCCAGAAAGCCCCACATCATGCCACTCCCAAGCCACACTCAGGAATAGCCTATGGTTCACACTCCAACCATAACCAGATAAGCTTCAGGAATGTGGTGAGTAAACAGACGTTCTCACTGTGCTACTGCCCACATAAATTTTAAAAATGAACAATTATGCTTGCTAACTCTGTGCTAGGCATGCTAGGTACTTTGCATGAATGGCCTTCCTTAATTCCCTCAACAGCTCTCTGTGGCAGGCATCATCCCCACTTTGGAGCCGAAAACAGCTGATGAAAACAAATAGAAAGTAACAAGCTAGTGAGGAACAGAGTCAGACTTCCAGGCAGGGCTGTGTGACTCCACAGGCCACCATGCTCATCTTCCTGCACTGCATCAGCCATAAGAAAAAGTCTTTCCTTCTTTTCCTTCTCCCTGTGCCTGTCCACAATGCAGCATCTCACTCCAGATCTGGCCTTCTGTCACTTCCGCCAAGGAAGCCACTGTTTGCCAAACTCTAGATATACAACAGGCATTTTGTTTTCCACAAGGTTCTACAGTACCTGGTCATTGTGCGTGCAGTGTGTGGAGTATGGGTGTGTGTGGATGTGTGCGTCTATTGCTCTTCTGCTGTCAAAACCACACACAGGCTTTCTGCAAAGAGCCACCTGCAGGCCTCAGAGCTGGACATCAGCTCCACGGTCCTCTTTTTCTGGTGCCTCATCTGACCCAGCTACTTGAGAATGACAAGCTAGAGAATTCCAGCTATTTTTAGCTCTTCTGATGCTGACCTAGGCTACTCACTGAGGAGCCGGCAGGAGCTGGGAAGGGCTGTATCAGCCTCATCAAAACAACTTCTCGGGCAGCTGACTACCTGCAGCGCTGGGACAAGGGGTGAAAATAAATCCTATGTGCAGAGCTTTCCAAGTGGGGAAGGAAAGAGCAGGCAATCCAGGATGTCCACCAGCAGTCCAGACTGCCCCTGGGCCAGCTCAGGCTGTGAGCAACAAGAGAGCAAAGGCCATAAAGGAGGAGGAGGTGGAGGCACCCTAGCAAATCTACAATTAGCCAACCCCCAAGAGCAAAACCATGAAAAGAGCCAGAGGCGGGCTCTCTATCCTGACCACCTCCTTGAGCTTTACTCAAAGGCTTTTCAGTGTGCGTGGCACCATGGGAAACTGGGGACAACCTGCCTGGACTATGTACTTGGAGAAGTACCCCGCATTCACACCCCGGTAAAGGGGCCTCAGTCTGCCAGACACAGACTGACTCCTTTGGTTGGAACATGTCCTTCTTCAGACTGGAATACTCAAAGCCATCTACCTGCCCAGGTGACAATTCAGCACATATCCTGATCCAATGTCACTTTGAAAAACTTTCTAGATCTACTGCTTTAAGAATACACAGAGAGTATAGGTATACAGAGAGATGTGGAATATATACATGAATGTGTAGAATATTCAGAAGGAGAGAGATTATACTTGACACTTTTATTCTAAGAGATCCACATTAGGAGTGATAATAAGCACTTTAGAGAAAAACTACCTTTCAGTTCCTTATGAATGGACACATTGCTCAAAGAACTCCAGCCCAAAAGAGCAAACCAGGCCTTTTTGAATCATCTGAACTGGTGTTTTCCTCTTGATTTAGGTAGACTACCAAGAACTAGTTTCTCAGCCTTTCTCTGGTTTTCAGAGTACCGTGCGAAAGAGAACAGCATTCTGCAATATTTTTCTAAATACTCCATTTGTGAGTTTCTCTACCTTTCACTTCTGCCTTTGATTTATATCATTCTTCCATAGCTTCTATCATTGTCTTATCCCATTTCAGCTTGTTTTAAATTTAGGTTATGGCTTTCATCTTGTTTGTGAGCATGTCCTTCTTGTGTGCTTCCCTCATCAGAAGGAGTGTTATTCTTCTCTTTCTATTTTTTCTTATAAGAACTTGAACATGAACCACAATCTTTGCCTGTTTCTCTACTTAAGTGAAATGAATTTTCCTTTCATTTTTGCAAAGGGTAGATGCCAATCATTTTTTTCACCTGCTATCTCTAGAGTTCATTCTGTTTCATAATAACATATGGCCTTGATACTTTCTAAAATACGTTCCAATTTGCCCTCCCTCATTTTTCTGCATTCTCTCTCTCCTTTGTCCCTATTTTCCTTGTTCTGCTCCATTTTGATCCTACTTCCAGTCCTTTTTCCTCATAGTACTAATAAGAAGGCTTAGCAGAAGAAAAAAAAACATACAGCAGTGATTCATGTAACACATAAAGCCTAATATATTTACTTTAGAAAACAATTTGCCAACCTCTTCTCTAGGGCAGCTTCTTCTCTGGAGGGTTCCTTCATATTCTCTATAATTGAGGTGATGCTGTCAATCATGGTACACCATCACAGCAATGAGATGGGACCCGAGCAGGTGGCAATATATGGATTCTTTCATAGAGGTAAATGCAGACATTAGGAGAGAGATCTTTCCATCAGGGTGCTTAGCCATGGGTGTGCTCTATTAGGGCATTTGCCTACAGGTTCATGACTCTCAGGCTGCTTGTGAACATTGCTCTTAGCCACATAGTGGAAGCCTGTGTCCAATGAGAGAAAAGGAGGCTCGGATTGTGAAGGAACCCAGGGTGGCTGACAGACCCTCTAAATCAAGCTGACACAGCTGCATGTCTGGACTTTCCAGTTTCATGAGCCAATAAATTCACTTTTCTGCTCGAACTCATTTGAGGTAGATTCTGATACTGCAACCTAAAAAGCCATAGACTAACAGTTGTATACATGAAGACACATGTATTAATACATGGCTATTTAAAGGATTTTTTTCAAATTACTCCCTACTCCATCTTTTCCTGGGGTTTTTGTTTGTTGTTTTTAGCTAAGAAGAGGATTAAAGACAAAAGTCATAAGAGCTCACCAGTGGATGAAAGAGAAAATAGTTACTTTGGCAATAGTAGAATTCCTTAGCTAAGAGTTTATAAATTAGCCTCAATGCTTTAAAAGTATGCTTATGGTTTACAACTAAAATGAAGAGAAGTAACTGGGTTTGTGAGAACAACTAACATCACAAGGGCCAGGGCTGACAGAGTTTAAAAATGTAAAAGACTATTTTGTGAAATGGAGCTGATCAGAATCATCAGTGGAGTTGTTTTTTTTTTTTTTTCCTTAAGAAAATTTTTTTTGAAGGGCTCTAGCAAAGACCTACTGTGGTAACACAGATACACAGAAAAGTTTGAGAATGACTGCTCTAATATAGTCATCCTAATGTTTTAAGAATTATGTCTATTTTATATTTTGCTGACCTTAGGGCTTTTCTAAATGATAAAGATACAGATTTATTTCTGTCATCTCTCAACATACAGTCATATCACCTCCAGGCAGTTTCACCAATGCTACATAACAAGTTTTCAGTTGATCACACATAGCAGTAATAAAGATTTGAGTAAATGTGTTAGATTTTTTTAATATCAAGGTCAGATCCCAAACAAAAATTAACAGTCACTGGGGTATCAAAGCCACAGAGCTTTCTTACGATCACAGAGTCGTAAAGATTTATGATACTAGCAGAGCGATAGTCTCTTTATCTTGAATAAGAGAGTGAACAAAAATCTGACCCAGATAAATAATTTAGGCTTGGCTTTAATTAGCTTCTGATGTGATTCTGTGGATACTAAAATCATTTATGTGTAAGCATGACAGATGTCAAGCCCTCGGGCTCTTGAAAGCAACTGCTCTTCAGCCTTCATTAGAGTGGCTGAAAAGACCACTAAACGCACTCTTAGACACGAGAGTGGCAATAAGAAGCCCAGGATGACTACAAACTCACCTGCAAACCCCAAGGATGAAACAACACTCAGCAGTTCCATGGAACCGTCAGTGCCACCAAGTGGCGCCTCTGGGTCAAGCCCATGATGGAGGACCCCTGCAGGTCTACTGGAAAGTGCACTGCAGTCTGTCCACAGACCTCTTGTCCCCCTTCATGCCAGAGAAGAGAGATGTGTGAGGGCCGGCCAGGAAGAATCAAACCGCTATAATTTTTTGTGATTTTTTAAAAAATACATAAAATAACTCTTTTCTGTACCTTTTCTCTTCAAGTCTCTGAAATCAAAGACAGCTAGCTCTTGATATGGATGGAGGGGTGGATCAAAACATGTCAATCATTCTGTGTTGTGCTTCTTCTGTTTCAAAACAGTGAATGCACTTCTCCCTGGTTTGATCTAAAAACTCAACTTGGCCATTTCCCAGGCATCTCAACAAGCTGTCCAACAATCAGATCTTGGGCCACAGGTTGGTAGTAATTCTTTGAATAATTCTTTCCCACACATCCTGTCCCCCAACTGCTTCCTAGAAGCTCAGGGTGACTTGCAACCAAGAGGTTTTCATTTACTTCTGGTGTTGATCCTGTCTAGAAAAAGAACTCCTGCCAGGACCTTAGTAGTAGCAGCAGTAGTTATTAGCAAAAAAAAAAAAAAAGACAAATACTATCACCTTTGATTTCATAACAATCCTATGAGGGGAGGTAAGTACTATGATCTTCACTCTGTGGATTAAAAGATAGATGTGGAAAAGTGAAGCTAGACAGGAAGAGAGCAGAGCCTTGAAATTCCAGTTTTTTAGCTATAACCCAGGTCAAGGGTCAGAGAAGGCAATGGCAACCCACTCCAGGACTCTTGCCTGGAAAATCCCATGGGTGGAGGAGCCTGTTAGGCTGCAGTCCATGAGGTCGCTAGGAGTTGGACACGACTGAGCGACTTCACTTTCACTTTTCACCTTCATGCATTGGAGAAGGAAATGGCAACCCACTCCAGTGTTCTTGCCTGGAGAATCCCAGGGATGGGGGAGCCTGGTGGGCTGCCATCTATGGGGTCACACAGAGTTGGACACGACTGAAGCGACTTAGCAGCAGCAGATCAAGGGTGTGGATCCTCCTGTTCAAAGAAGTCACATCACCTACCCAAGTTATCTCAACTAATTAGACACAGATCCTGAAACTGACTGGTTAAATAACTAGGAGAACCAGAGAAAACTGCCTCTCATATGTGAAGAGGAATCTGAACCTGAGAGGCTGGTGTTGCTTCCAAGTGCTTCCCATGGGAGTTGCAACTGCTTTGCTCTGTCACACTCTAGCCAGCTGACTGCTGGCAGAATGGAGAAATGGATTTTCAGTTGACATAAGAAAACAGTGTCTAATATGCCTCAGAAGGACAGATGCTTATGCAGAGCCTAAAAATGTAGGCCATTCAAGGAGACCCAAGCTACCTGTGGACTTGAAATCATCTCAGGACTCCTCCAGTCCCAAGGTTTCTATAAGTCCCTAGAAAAGTGGGGAGGAAGAGGAGGCTCTGAAAGCAGAAGTCATGATTCAGTGAGGATGACGGCTGCACTTTCACTCTGGGTAGTGAACCAGAGAATCAAGAGCAGATTTCCCTTTATTTTCTGAAGATGAAGGAGAATAGAGAATAGCGTGAGAATTAATACAACCAGAACTGGAGACACAAAAGAAAGGGAAAAGCAAGCTAGCAGGGAGGAGAAGGAGAAAAAGGAACATGCAGTTTTTATTTCCTCAGAGGGAACCCTTTGAAAGGACACTGCATATCAGCTGATAAACTCAACTTAAGTATTCCATGGAAGAGAAAGGTATCACCTAATTGAAAAAATTTAAAAACCTATTTTTAGTCCATTTCTTCATCTCTTCCATACTAAAATATTTAACCATGCTTTGCGACTGCTGTTATGGGCTGGCTGAATTGTGTTCTCCAAAAAAGATACATTGAAATCGTAACTCCTAGAATGTCAGAATGTGACCTTACTTGGAAATGGGTCTTTATGGTAATCAAGTTAAAATGAAATCATCAGGGTGAAAGTGGTGGGCCTAATCAAATATGACTAGTGTCTTTATAAAAAGGGAAATGTAGACAGAGAGACAAACAGACACAGGGAGAATGCCACGTGAGCATGAAGTCAGAGAAGGCAAGGAACACCAAGAACTGAGGCTGGCAGCAGCTCAGAGAGGGTTGTGGGATAGGTTCTCCTCCAAAGCCATCAGGAGGAGCCAACCCTGCTGACACTTTGATCTTTGATGTCTAGCCTCTGGAACTATGAAGCAATAAATTTCCGTTGTCTAAACATCTATTTCTGCTTTATTGACTATGCCAAAGCCTTTGACTGTGTGGATCACAATAAACTGTGGAAAATTCTGAAAGAGATGGGAATACCAGACCACCTAACCTGCCTCTTGAGAAATCTGTATGCAGGTCAGGAAGCAAGAGTTAGAACTGGACATGGAACAACAGACTGATTCCAAATAGGAAAAGGAGTATGTCAAGGCTGTATATTGTCACCCTGCTTATTTAACTTCTATGCAGAGTACATCATGAGAAACGCTGGACTGGAAGAAATGCAAGCTGGAATCAAGATTGCCAGGAGAAATATCAATAACCTCAGATATGCAGATGACACCACCCTTATGGCAGAAAGGGAAGAGGAACTAAAAAGCCTCTTGATGAAAGTGAAAGAGGAGAGCAAAGAAGTTGGCTTAAAGCT
>SJYV01002590.1:52457-102371 GCA_006410875.1 Neotragus pygmaeus
TCATTGGAAAAGACTTTGATGCTGGGAGGGGTTGGGGGCAGGAGGAGAAGAGGATGACCAAGGATGAGATGGCTGGATGGCATCACTGACTCAATGGACGTGAGTCTGAGTGAACTCTGGGAGATGGTTATTAACAGGGAGGCCTGGCGTGCTGCGATTCATGGGGTCGCAAAAAGTCGGACATGACTGAGCGACTGGACTGAACTGAACTGAAAGCTGCCCAATCCGTGGCACTCTGTTGTGGTCTCCAGAGCAAACAGAACTGGCTCTTCTGAGTTTCACCTTTCCAGAATACACACTTTTTGATAAGGGCATGGAATGCTCTGAATTGTGACACTCAAAAGCAAGTTAGAGCAGGAACTCACTGAGTACAACTCATGTTTCACAACAAGAAAACCAAAATCCAGGAAGGGTGAGCAATTTGCCCATGTTTTCACAGTGGCAGAGCCATGACTGAAGCCCAGACACCCTGACTTCAAGACCACACCTCTGTCCACCAAGACCTGGTTGTACCAAAACTGCAAAGACAGTTGTTGAATACTGGTTGCATGCACCTGAAGTATGACTCTTTAAGCTGGAGATAGCTATGTTTTACTGGCATGGCAATCCGGAGAGTGGGCCCATTTTACTCCCTGAAGAAGTTGACCAAACTGACCAGGGAGGCCACTGCTGGGAGGCCTAGAAGCATCTGCTCTCTGCAGGTACACTGCATCACTGGTCCTTCCCCAGATGGTCAATCCACAGAACTGGGAGGCTGGAAAGAATTCTACATTAGCTCAGATGCCAAGAAAGAACCAGCGACTGCAACACATGTTTGCACAAGATCTTACGGAATTCAGCTCAGAATAAACTTTCTGATCCTCAAGTAAATGCTCAAGGACAGAGGCATTTCTTTCTTCTCATCTACCTTTATATGAAAAAACTAGTCCTAGGCTATTTACCTTCAGTCATGCAGATTAAGAGTGGCGGCCTGGAGTTTTTAAGTGTCTTGTTCTCCCAAGTCAGAAGGCTTGGTCCCCTCCCCAAAAGTCTCCAAAAGTTCAAGAAGAAAATACTTCACGGAATGGGCTAGAGTAGACCCTTGGTTTCTGCCCCACTCAGTAAACATGCCAAGTACTAGGTAATGACAAGTTTAAAGGAGCGGCAATTAATGAAACCCTGGTAAGGCATGGATTTGTCTCCCAAATCAAGAGAAGGTGAGGGATTCCTGCTGTTATTGACTTTCTGGGACTGGGCTTCTCTAGATTTTCTCTCTCAGCAGAAGGAATGAGGAAGAGCTATGATGAAAGTGGCTTGGAGCTCCAAGGAATGGATGGCCAGGAAAGGGTCATGGACCATCAGAGGGCACCAGGGAAGTCCTGTGTTCAGACGCTCAGATGCAGGCCTGTGGATGGAAACCAGGCCCAGCTTGGACACTCAGCGCCTGACGAGGTGCCCCTGTCACCCTTAACCACCACACCTCCTTAGCTACTGGGCCAGCCAGTGTCTCCCTGCTGGGGAATCTGGACTCAAATTCAACCCCAATCAGGTTGTGCTCCTAAATGGAGGAAATATGCAGAAGCTGTTGGTAATGGCCATTTCTACCAAGCAGGTTAGAAAGTAGAGAAAACTCCCCTACAAAGAGAGAGGTGGATAGAGCAGACTTGCAGACAAGCAGGAAAAAGAGACAGAAAGGGAATCCCTACGTTTCCATGGGGCTTTGACCCCTAGTTCCAGAACATCTCTAACGTCCAGCTGCCTCATGACCTCGTGTTCCCTGAGAATATTTTGTTTTAAGCTAGCGCATGTAGCCTTCTGTTGCTTACAGCCTCAAGAACTCATTTATCAGAAATCATCTATGAAACCACTGGCTGGGGAATGGCTGAGGCCAGAGCACCGTGGGACTCTCCTGAGCACCTCCCAGGGGCCTTGCAAATCCACCTAGCCATACCTTTGAAGCCATATTTTGCCACCTCACGGGTGAAGATGAATTTGAGTTTTAACATTTACCTGATATTATCCAGACACTCCCCTCACCCCATATTATACTTTGAGCTGGCAAACTAACCACAACCAAAGTCTTGTGTTCCTTCTAGATGACGCGCTCTAAGAAGGAGAGTAATGGGTCACACTGTGTGTTAGTTGCTCAGTCAGGTCCGACTCTTTGCAACCCCAGGGACTGTAGCTCACCAGGCTCCTCTGTTCATGGAATTCTCCAGGCAAGAATACTGGAGTGGGTTGCCATTTCCTTTCCAGGGGATCTTCCTGACCCAGGGATGGAACCCAGGTCTCCTGCACTGCAGGTGGATTCTTTACAATATGAGCCACTAGGGAAGCCCTTGGGGCACAGTCCCCTTCTTGGAAATTCTTGGGGCCCAGAGTTTTACAAATTCAGAATTTTTCAGGTTACAAAATGCATGACCCCTAATCAAACACATGAACATTTCTGTAGCAAAATGCACAATGATTTTTTTAAGTGGGTTAATTCAAAATAATAGTTTCATATCAACGTTAGTTTCCTGCCAAGCAGATCCAATCAGGCCAGGTTTTGTCCTCTAGTGAGTTACTAAAAACCTAAGTTTCAGAGCTTTCTATATTGTGGTCACAGACTATTGCTAACCCCTATTTAATATTAACAGATAAAAAACTGATGACCAGAGAGGGAGAGTATTGATACTTTACTCAGGGTGATCCAGATAATAGTAGACCAAATGGGAATTCAAAGTGAAGCTGTCTGGCCCCAAAGCCTACAGCCTTAACTCCCCCTACATCCTGATGCCCCACTGTTATATTGTTTCTCCAACTGGACACTGCATGAGGGAATCAGGCTGGTCCTAGACCTGGAAACCACATGGAGAACAATTAAGAGAACGAGAGCAAAGGGCAGCGAAAGCCAAAGAGGAGATGTGTCCATTTCCCTCAGCTACCTGTCTCCCTCCCAAATTCCTTCCCCAATTCCATTTTTCATAAGAGGACATCGGGCTACCAAAGACACTGGAAGCAACTGCAGGGAGAAAGAGGCTCTGAGATTGGAGACAGGACCCGAGAGTGTATACGATGAGCAGAGGAGAGCTGTGAATTAGTGGCTGCCTGCCAACAGCCTCAGATCTTTATCTTTCTTGCATTCATTCATCAGTGAGTTAATGAGCAAGAAACTGTGCCTCCATTTTGGGAAACGTGTTAGCTTTGTTTCTTTCTTTTGTGTGTGTGTGCGTGTGTTAAAGTCTGTGGTTATAAACTAGAGAAAATATAATGTGAGTTCTGTGGTTGAGATGGCCAGGTGTCAGGAAAATCCAAGCTCCCCTCTTAAGGCAACTCCAGCTGGAGTTTACTCTCCCAGCATCCTTCAGAGCTTGTGTTTGGTCAATAGGGTGTGGGCAGAAAAATGAGGTGTATCCTTTCTGAGTTATGCCCCTAAAAGAAACATGCATTCTGCTCCTGGCCTTCCCCCCTTCCTGCTACCTAGACGATGTCACAAGCTAAAGCAAACACTTTAGACTCAGAGATGGAAATCTTGTGTTGAGAAACAGAACTGCCTTGCCAGCACGGACAGCTCACCTCCAGACCATTCCACTGAGCAAAATAAGCTTCCATCTTGTTTAAACTATTATAATTGGGGGAGGGGTCTTAGTTTCAATAGCTAGGCTATTACTCTGACTAATAACAAGTTTTAAAGTCTTTTTTAGCAATTTAGAACATTTTTGCTCTGCACTTGGTCTGCCTCTACCAGGGACTACTACCCAAATAACGTCTCCATATTTTTTGGTTTTTTATTGTATCCTTACTGTTTTTCAAGTTAATTTCTGTGCCCCACTACATACTGTGTGTGCGACCTTCCACTTGCAGAAAGGAAACACTTTAGAGAAGGCCTGCTAGGAGCCAGGTACGATGCTAAGTGCCTGACCTGCAATGTCTTGTTCAATTTAACAGATGTGTGAGTCTAATATCATCATTTTTATTTTATAAAAAAAAAAACAGGCTCAGAGCAGTTAGGGGTCTTGTCCAAGGTGACACAGCTAGGAAGTGGCAGGGTTTGGCTTTGAAGCCAGCTGATGTCCAGGTTGGTTCTTTCCACTACTCTATGTTTACACTGCGGTGAGCACATCACAGGCGGCATTCAGGTTGTGAGTCTGCTTTTCTTCTGGCTATAATTGATTTCATCAGTGTTTACTCTGTGACATCTCTATGCAACCTGCAATCCCTTAGGGCCACGTCTGTTTTATTTTTTATAAATTGTGGGGAATACTCAGAACCTAAAACTTACCATTTACCCCATTTTAAGTGCACAGTGAATTTATATTGTTATACAACCATTCACCAATATCCACCTCCAAAACTTTTTCATCACCCCTGAAAAAATATGGGATGTTTCACAAGTTTGTGTGCTCACAGGGACTACATAAATCATCTCTGCTTTGTTTCACATGCTGCCCGAGTGAACACAGCAGGCATGTGACTAAGTCACTGGTTTTCTAGTTGTTGGTTCCTTTCCTGCTTTTCTTTCTTTTTTCTTTCTGTGACCTGCTGTATGATCTGCCAGTAATGAAATGAACTGTCCTATTCACAGATGTGGCTGTTTAGAGTCCCGAGCTAACATAGGGAGAAATTAACATGATCCTCTATAAAATGGCCTGGCTTGGATCCTATCTTCATCTCTGCCTCACCAATCCCCAGGAGGCTGAGCAAGAAAGCAGGAGAAGATTCACAAGCTGCCCAATTCAAATCTGAACCAGTTAGTGACACTGATTTGCTCTGCTTTGGGGCCACTGGGGTGAGACTCAGAGCACCGTCCAGTACTAGGGCTGGAAGAAGATGCAGGGGTCATTAAGTCTGGCCCCTTGATTCACTGGTGAGACCACTGAGGCTCCGACAGGCGGGACTCCTGACCCTGCCTGGAGCTCTCTCCACCTTGACATCTGCTGGCAAGTCTTGCCCAACGCCTTTCCTTTCCCTCTTAAGTCTGTTTAAGCCTTTCTCTCCCTAAAAGCAAAAAGTCTATTTAAAAGCCTCAATCCCATCAGCTCCTTACACAGGCCATGGATCCCTCTGCCCACCCCAGGCCCAGTGCTAGGGTGCTACAAGAAGACCTTAAAAATATTGGCAGTCTCATAAATGCTAGACTTTTCTTCCCAGATCCCCATGTTAGGACAGCAGGGTGTGTTGGCTGACAGCCCTCAGCTACCAGCCCTCTGGAGAGTCCCTTCCCAGGGCAGATGGCAGCTTGCATCCAGAGACCGGGGCCCCAAACTGGCCAGCGTGAAGGCCATCCTTGCTCCAAGCTGTCTGTGTGGCTGCTGAGGCCAGTTGTGACTACCTGCAGCCCAATCCTCCCTCTGCCCAGTGTGGTTCCTTCCCCAGTAGCCCCTCTAATCAACCTCCTGCACACAAACCACCCATCAGCCTGCCTGCAAGAGCCCACCAAAATAAAAACAACAATGAGGAGGTTTTGGTTGATAAATGTTTAAAGAATGGTTTACCAATGCCACATTAAGTCAACTCCATTAATTATTCTCTTTCATATTCATGAGCATCTCAAGTGTCAGTACCTCTAGTAATAATCTATAGGTAAAAATTCTCACTTTATGTATATCCCCAGGCTATATGTAGTTGTTCTAGAGAAAGTGTCGATAATGATAAATTATGGTGTTTTTTATTTTTTTGGCTTGGAGGATCCTAGTTCCCCAACCAGGGATTGAACCCAGGCTACTGCAGTGAAAGCTCCAAATCCTAGCCCCTGGACCACCAGGGAATTCCAATTAATGGTAAATTAAATGCAGCACTTGTAGCCAAATAATTTCTAAGGCAAAAGTATTAGATTGAACAGTATAAAACTGCTAATGTATGACTTTGGTGAGGGGGAGTGGACTTTAAAAATGGCAATGTCATATGATTCAACAGGATTCTCTCAAAAATATTTACCAAAAAGGTGAAAAGGTGAAAGTGTTAGTCGCTTAGCCATGTCCGACTCTGCAGCTCCATGGCCCATAGCTCACCAGGCTCCTCTGATCCTGGAATTCCCCAGGCAAGAATACTGGAGTGGGTAGCCTTTCCTTTCTCCAGAGGATCTTCCCAATCCAGGGATGGAACTAGGGCCTCCTGCACTGCAGGCAGATTCTTTACCATGTGAGCCACCAGAGAGGCCCAGTTTGGGATGTAGATGCATCCTAGTGACTTTGCCTTCCAACAAGAAGCATGTACATGCTATGAAGGTGTTAAAAATGGCCTTCCCTCTTTGAAGTATAAATGCAACAAGCAGAACATAGAGATGAAAGTCAAGATAATGCCAAGATCTAGGGGCAAAGAAAAGAAACTGACCCACAGACCTATGCGTCACTCTGTGACTCATGGTCCAGGGTGACGTACTCGTTGCCTCTTGGGATTTCATCTTCATGACAAGCTCCCATGTCCTCTCTGCACTTTTTCCTCTTTCTATGCTCACCCTCTCTCCTAGAGACCCTCCTTGTCTGCAGGAAAGCATGGCAAGGAGAAGAATCTATAGTTTAAGGGGAGGAAACAAATTTTGTGCTTTTCTTTCTCCTTTCCATGAAAGGCTTTTCCATGGTGATACCAACATTTGAGTTTCCTAAGTTCATTATCCTTTCAGGCCCTTGTGACAATTCCTCAAATTTCCACAAATATATGAGCTGATTCACTTCTCCAAAAATGTCTTGTCCCCACAAACACTTAATCATGAGAAGAACCTCTGATTTTAGTCTGTTCCTCCCAGACTATTTTATTTATTGATTACTTTGGTTTTTGTGCTGACTTGACATTAGTATTCGGGCTTCTGAGATATACTTTATGCCACTTTGAAAGTCTAATGATTGGTACAGAGAGCTCCAAGCTCTTGCAACATGGGCTCTGGTTACCACGCTTACCTGGACTGGCTGCCTCACTTTTCCCTCACCCCATTTAGGGGCCTGTGAGAGTACAGAGAGCGAGGGGCAGGCACAGGGCCAAGAGCTTTCATCTGCCCAGGGTGCCCTCCAGGACCTACTGGGGGCAAACTGAGGCTGAGTGAGCCAGGCCAGAGAAACAGGAGCAGGGCAGAGGCCAAGCCTGGTCCTTGAGAAACTAAAATCTTATAGTCAGGAGCATTCAATATGAAAACTTCCTGCTATCAGTAAATAGAGGAGTTCCTTCAAAAAATGAGTTTATAGGTAGGAAAGCAATGATTAGTGGAAAGTGGAGCATCAAGAAAGAGATTACACACATAACACACACATCATCCTAAACCTACAACCGAGAGACAACTGCATTAAATTTTCTTTGATGTGGAATCATTTTGTTGTATACCTGAAACTAATGAAATACTGTATGTCAATTATACTGCAATTAAAAAAAACAAAATGTCTAAAAAATTATCTCATTTCATTTTACTTGGATTTAGCAAGAAAAAAGTGAAGTGAAACTAGAGGAGTGATTGACCTTTATATACATCTATATATTTCCTCAAAACAAGACCTATTAGTTACTAAGGAACTCTTCAAAATGATTACAAAATATGAGGCTTTGGTGTTAAAGTTAATGGGTATGCTTATACTTAAGCTTATGCTTCTTAATGGCCATAAGTTTAAGTTTGCAGATGCTGAGCTTAAATGACTGTCTAATCACAATTCAAAGTCTTCAGGCTCCCTGACTTCAGACTATACTACAAGTCATCAAAAGTCAAGCTACAGTAATCAAAACAGTATGGCACTGGCACAAAAACAGAAATATAAATCAATGTAACAGGGTAGAACATCCAGAAATAAACCCACACACCAGTGGTCACCTAATATATGACAAAGAGGGCACGAATATACAGTGAAGACAGTTTCTTCAATAAGTGGTGCTGGGAAAACTGGACAGCTACAAGCTAAGCAATGAAATCAGAACATTCTCTAACATTATACACAAAAATAAACTCAAAATGGATTAAAGACTTAACTGTAAGACCAGATACTATAAAACTCTTAGAGGAAAACATAGGCAGAACACTCTCTGGCATAAATCACAGCAAGATCTTTTTTGACCCACCTCCTAGAGTAATAAAAATAAAAACAAAAATAAACAATGTGATTTAAACTTAAAAGTTTGTGCACAACAAAGTAAACCATAAACAAAACAAAAAGACACCCCTCAGAATGGGAGAAAATTATTTGCAAACCAAGCAACTGACAAGGTTATATTTTAGTCTCCAAAATATACCTGTCTCTTATACACATCTCGAGAGTGTATACGATGAGCAGAGGAGAGCTGTGAATTAGTGGCTGCCTGCCAACAGCCTCAGATCTTTATCTTTCTTGCATTCATTCATCAGTGAGTTAATGAGCAAGAAACTGTGCCTCCATTTTGGGAAATGTGTTAGCTTTGTTTCTTTCTTTTGTGTGTGTGTGCGTGNAAATGTGCACAAGATCTAAATAGACACTTCTCTAAAGAAAGCATAAAGATTGCCAAGAGGCACATGAAAAGATGCCTAACATCACTAATTATTAGAGGAATGCAATTCAAAACTATAGTGAGGTATCACCTCACACCATTCAGAATGGTTATCATCAAAAAATCTATAAACCAAAGATTCTAGAGAGGATGTAGAGAAAAAGGAACCCTCCTGTTGGGCCTCTTCGATAGCGCAGTGGTAAAGAATCCGCCTGCCAATGCAGGAGGCACAGGTTTGATCCCTGGGTCAGGAATTTCCCCTAGAGGATGAAATGGCAACCCACTCCAGTGTTCTTGCGTGGAAAAATCCCATGGCAGAGGAGCCTGGCCAGCTACAGTCCACAGGATCGCAGAGTTGGACACAACTGAGGGGGCACGCCTACGCTGTTGGTGAAAATGTAAATTGGCAACAGCCACTATGGAGAAGAGGATGGAGATTCCTTTAAAAATTAATAAATAAAAATAGAGTTACCATATGATCCAGCAGTCCCACTCCTGGGCATATATCCAGAGAAAACCATAATTCAAAAAGATACATTTATCCCAATGTTCACTGCAGCACTCCTTACAACAGCCGGGACATGGAAGCAACCTAAAAGTCCACTGATGAAGGAATGGATAAAAAAGATGTGGGATACACACACAAAACATGGAATATTACTCAATCATAAAAAAGAATGTAATAATGCCATTTTCCATGCCATGGATGGACCTAGAGATTCCCATACTAAGTGAAGTAAGTCAGACAGACAAAGACAAACGTATCCCTTATATGTGGGAATCTAAAAAAATGGTACAAGTAGACCTATTTACAAAAAAGAAATAGAGTCACAGATATGGAAAGCAAGTTATAGTTACCAATGGGGAATATGGGAAGAAGATAAACTGGGAGATTGGGACTGACACACACACACTACTATGTATAAAATAGATAACTAATAATTACCTACTATATAGTGCAGGGAACTCTATTCAATACTATGTAATGACCTATATGGGAATAGAATCTAAAAAAGAGTGTGTATACATATATGTATACATGATGTACAGCAGAAACTAACACATTATAAATCAACCATACACCAATAAAAATTTATTTAAAATAAAAATTTTAAAGATAGACAATAAATATGATTGACATGAGAATGGAAAAAAGTAAAATTCAAAGACACCATTACCATGTTAAAAACTACAAAATCTATTTTTTTTTTTTTTTGGACAGGGCAAGAGAGAAAGAATGAGAACAAAATTTTATACCTAAGTTTACTCTCTAGATTATCCTTCCAAAAAATATTAGGGAAAAGCTAATATGCAAAGAAAATATGCTATGAAAATGACAAACCACTTTCAGGAATAAAAAAGTACACTCAACAGAGGCAAATGCATATACCAAAGTACCCATTACAAGTCCAAAAAGGTTGTATGTAATTCAGAGGGCCTGTCACTAGTTCTCATATTCCACTAACAGCTCAAAGCTGACTTGTTTCACATTCAGACCATGACTTCCCTGTAGAGTGTTTTCTTGCATTTTCCAGAGTATCTAGGGGCCATTCTTTATCTTGTTGGGGGAGGAAAAAAAAGACTCATGCCACCATCTCACTGATAGCAGGCTATGGTGACATGTCCAGATCCTAATCACAAGATCTGCAAGATGTTACCCACTTTCTTCCTGGAAACGTTTTCCATGGAGCCCTCTGACTTCCTGTTCTAATTTGAACTCACTACTCTAGGCTGCAGAGCGACTGTCTTCATCCTAGGACATACTGTCACTGTCCTAGACTGGTTTCTTGGAGCCCGTGTTTTTCTCTTTCCTGGGTTCCTTTTCTGCTTGGCTCTAGCACAGCTCTGAGTAACTCTTCTAGAAAAAGTACAGAGAAGATGATCTTGCAGAGTCCTTATCTGTGTCTGCAGGTATTTTTAGGTTTAGCCTAGCTGGTGTATATTTATGTGTTCAAATCATTTCCCTCAGAACCTGGAACTTGGTGCTTCATCTTTTAACATCCACTCTTGCTGTTTGGAGTTTTCTGATCCAGTATGACTTTAGTCAGGCAATTTTGTGTTTTCTTTCTGAAAACTTTAAGAATATTCCTTTTATTCTTACAGGGCAAAAATGTCACCAATATGTACTGAGATCGGACATTTTCAATCTGAAGACCAAGTCATTTCTCTCTCTTGAAAAAAGTCACATCGTCTCTCTATATTCTCTTTCCCTTGAAAGTGAACTGCTTAGATCTTTTCCTGAGCCTGGTGGGCTGCCATCTATGGGGTTGCACAGAGTCGGACACGACTCAAGCAACTTAGCAGCAGCAGCAGCAGCAACCATTTTTCCCCTCTCTTTTAACATCATGTCTCTAAGTTTCAAAAGATTTCTTGTTTCAAATTTATTTTCCAAATTTCTAATTCAGTCCTTGGCTGCATCTATTTTTTTCAGACTTCTGTGGAATTTTGAAATTATTTATTTTTTTGGCCACACCATGAAATTCTGTGGGGTCTTAGATGGAACCCATACCCCCTGCAGTGGAAGCACACACTCTTAACCAGTGGACCTCCAGACACGTCCCTGAAATTAATTTTGAGAATCATATTGTCAAAATTTCAATGTCAACAATTCTAGTTTTCTGATTATTCCTTTAAATGGCAACTTGTTTTCAATGTATGGATATAATGTCCTCTTGGATCTCTCCAATCTCTACTGAGATCATCTCAAAAGTTTTCCTCCCCAGTACTACCACCTTTTCCCCTAGAGGGAACTTGTTCTGCTTATTCACAGTTCAACTCCTCCTTTGCACCAACAGTTCCTCTTTAATTACCTGATTATCTTTAGGCCTAGGATTGGGAAAGTTCAAGTGAGGTCATCTCAGGTTGACTGTAGTGTTTGTTTATCCTCCTTCAGCTGTGCATCCTGTTAATAACAGATACTATGCGGGGCTCTGAGGGTCACTGGACTAGAACCTCTATTTTAATACTGTTCCTAATACTTGATTGCAGATTTGCAGAAGTAAGCAAATCATAGCCAAGAACAAGAAGTTACCAGGAAAAGAGTGTCATGCTGGGGATACAAAAGAGAGAGGTGAAACTGGAAGATTTAGAGTGAGTGTAAGAGGGCTGACAAAAGATTTTTAATGGAGGGGGAGAGAGAGAGGCCGATCTGATGGGAAAGGACTTCCCTGGTGGTCCAGGGGTTAAGACTCTGCACTCCCAAAGCAAGGGACCCAGCTTCCCTGGTCAGGGAACTAGATTCCACATGCCTCAACTAAGACCAAGTGCAGCCAAATAAATAAATCTTTTTTAAAAATCTAGTGGGAAATAGAAATACTTCTACTCCTGCCACCTACTGCTGTTTTCCCAGAGAGAGATTCAAAGACTGATTTCCATTTTTCACTTGCCTCCCCCAACAGAAACATCTACTCCTGCCTCTTCACAGAGTCCTGCAGAATTGAGGGCAAAGCCATGAAGCAATTGGGAAGAGGAGGCCGTGCTGTTCAGGGTCCAAGGACCCAGCACAGCCCTGACCGGCTGCTCAGGCTCCGGCTCAGCTCCCCTGCAGGCGACTGCCCTATTGCACAACACCACCATGATGAGTCCACATCCCTTCCTAGCTGAACTTGCAAGTCAACTTACCATCTCTGCTGCTCAGCCAACTGATTAGGACAGCAACCTTGAAGAGCTTCACATGCTATCAAAACTTTTTTTATATATATAGGCATATTATAGAGGAGGTTTATTTGCAATGGTAAACTTGAAGTAACCCAAATATGCATCAATATTAATTAGTGAAAAGGTTAACAAATTTAAGTATAGCCATAAAATTGAATCCACCCAAAAATCAACAGGAAGAAGCTATTGATTCACACATGGATGATTCTCAAAAATAGGCCAACAAAAAGAAGCTAGACACAAAAGAGTGTGGATTCTCTGGTCCCATTTAAAGAGAATTTTACAAAAGGTAAATTTAATCTATAGTGATTATAGTGGTTGACTAGACCTGAAAGCAGAATTATAACTGAAAATGTTCATGAAAGAATGAGGTGATGTAAATGTTCTCTAGGCTGATTTTGCTGGTGGTAGCACCAGTGTATGTATTTTTCACCCATCTAATCATGAACTTAAAATTAGTGGACTTTATTGTGTATATAAATTATATCTTTTAAAAGTTTATTTTAAAAAAATCAAAGGGAAAAAGTAATTCACTGTCTTTTTTGTGCTTTTTCTCAGTCATATTGTACATCATTCAAATCATTAGATATTTGTTCAACCTTGAATATGATACCCTGATAGTCTATAATTAATAGAAATCTACACATAACACTAGGTGAAGTCATTCAGTCATGTCCGACTCTTTGCGACCCCGTGGACTGTAACCTACTAGGCTTCTCCGTCCATGGGATTCTCCAGGCAAGAATACTGGAGTGGATTGCCATTTCCTTCTGCAGGGGATCTTCCCGATCCAGGGATTGAACCTGGGTCTCCTGCATTGGAGGCAGACGCTTTAACCTCTGAGCCACCAGGGAAGCCACATGAACTCTAGATATTCAGGTGATATCTTCTAATAGGATCACCTATCAAAACATTTAAAGCGACCACTTATAGAAATTTTCAAACATATTCAAAGATAAGAACAGATAATGAATGTGCCTGTCACCTAATGTCTTAGTTTGCCTGTGCTCCTATAACAGAAGAGCATGGACTGGGTGGCTTACTGACAACAGAAGTGTATTTCTCACAGCTACAGATCAAGATCAAGGTGCAGGAATGGTTGAGTTCAGGTGAAAGTCCTCTTCCTGGTGCACAGACGTTCTTCTCACTGTAACCACACACAGGGGAAGAGAAGGGACTGGGGAGCTCCGTGTGGTTTCTTTTAAGGGCACTAAGCCCATTCAGGAGGACTCCACCCTCATCACTTAATCACCTTACAAAGGCCCAATATCCTTTACGGTGCTAAGATTTCAACACATGAATTTGGGGTAGACACAAACATTCCATCTGTAGTGTTAGGAGGAGGAAACACTCCCACCACTTGAATTCCTGTGGCTGGACTAATAAAATTGGCACAAGACAGATTAAGGGAAAAGAAACTAATTTTAATTATGTGCACAGAGGTCTCATAGAAATGGGGCTTAAGGGGAAAGCAGGCAGCTTTTATACTTTTTAGACAAAGAAACAATAAATTCATGAGGAATTGACACCACAAAGAAACTCGGGTTTGGAGTGATCAATTAGTGAAGAATCTAAACAGTTTGAGCTAGGGTAGTAAATAAAAGAAGTAACAAGGTTTATTTATACAAGCTCTGGGCCCAAATTCCCCACCTCTGGCAATAAGGGTGTCCTTCTACTTCCAAGTGTGGAGAGTATACCTTTCACGTGAGAGATTGATTTTCTGCTTTGGAGGAGACAAAAGGTCAGACTGTCCCTTTCACATTGGCCATTTCTTACATAACTTTAGTTCAAAATTATTAGTATGCCACTGAGGCACATCCTGGGGGCCTCCTACTGGATCCCAATAATAGCATTCAATTTCAAAACTATATCAACATTTTGCCAATTTAAGAACCTACTTTTGGGGTGGGGATGGGAGGAAAAAGAACCTATTTCAGCAGGATTCATTTTTCAAAAGAAGACTCTCCTTTTTTATAAACATGCATCTAAGCTCCACCTCTAGAAATCTTATCACTGAGCCCAAAAAAACACAGTTTTAGAGCACTTCATAAGTAATTCTGATGCCTAAAGAAAATTGAAAGCCATTGCTGTAGTGAAATGAGAATAGGAGTATGATTCTACGATATACAGGACATTCAAAATCTTTGATAAATAAGACCCAGAAGACATAAAAGGAAAATAGCTACATTTGCTCCCTATAAAATATGTAAATAGCAGGGTAGCAAAAGATCACAAAGACAAAAGGATGAGAGAAATATTTTCAATATAGATAATATCCTTAATTCATGGAGACTTCTTATAAATTAACAATATTTGTTCAAAATAGCAAATATTTGTAAAATCTCATAGATAAAGGCTCTAAAGAGACATAGACTGTTCAGACTGAGATCTGAAAATGGCCAATAAATCTATATATAGATTCACTGTCTCTTTACAGATCAGGAAAATGCAAATAATAAGAAATTGTTTCCGACCATCAAATTAGTCACAATTGAGAGAATTCCTCATTTCCCGATGTTGGTAAGGTTTGGGGAAGAGAGCCATTTCTGTTCACTTACAATAGGACTATAAATTGCTGCAAACTTTTTAGATAGTAACCAGGCAATGTGATTTAAAATGTACAATACACATACTCTTGAACTGGATACTTAGAGGCATCCAGCCAGGAGAAAAAAGTTCAGTTCAGTTCAGTCACTCAGTCATGTCCGACTCTTTGCCACCCCATGAATTGACGCAGGCCAGGCCTCCCTGTCCATCACCAACTCCCGGAGTTCACTCAAACTCACGTCCATCAAGTCAGTGATGCCATCCAGCCATCTCATCCTCTGTCATTCCCTTCTCCTCCTGCCCCCAATCCCTCCCAGCATCAGAGTCTTTTCCAATGAGTCAACTCTTCGCATGAGGTGGCCAAAGTACTGGAGTTTCAGCTTTAGCATCATTCCTTCCAAAGAAATCCCAGGGCTGATCTCCTTCAGAATGGACTGGTTGGATCTCCTTGCAGTCCAAGGGACTCTCAAGAGTCTTCTCCAACACCACAGTTCAAAAGCATCAATTCTTCGGCGCTCAGCCTTCTTCACAGTCCAACTCTCACATCCATACATGACCACAGGAAAAACCATAGCCTTGACTAGACGGACCTTAGTCGGCAAAGTAATGTCTCTGCTTTTGAATATACTATCTAGGTTGGTCATAACTTTTCTTCCAAGGAGTAAGCGTCTTCTAATTTCATGGCTGCAGTCACCATCTGCAGTGATTTTGGAGCCCACAAAAATAAAGTCTGACACTGTTTCCACTGTTTCCCCATCTATTTCCCATGAAGTGATGGGACCGGATGCCATGATCTTCGTTTTCTGAATGTTGAGCTTTAAGCCAACTTTTTCACTCTCCTCTTTCACTTTCATCAAGAGGCTTTTTAGCTCCTCTTCACTTTCTGCCATAAGGGTGGTGTCATCTGCATATCTGAGGTTATTGATATTTCTCCCGGCAATCTTGATTCCAGCTTGTGTTTCTTCCAGTCCAGCGTTTCTCATGATGTACTCTGCATATAAGTTAAATAAGCAGGGTGACAATATACAGCCTTGACGTACTCCTTTTCCTATTTGGAACCAGTCTGTTGTTCCATGTCCAGTTCTAACTGTTGCTTCCTGACCTGCATACAGATTTCTCAAGAGGCAGGTCAGGTGGTCTGGTATTCCCATCTCTTTCAGAATTTTCCACAGTTTATTGTGATCCACACAGTCAAAGGCTTTGGCATAGTCAATAAAGCAGAAATAGATGTTTTTCTGGAACTCTCTTGCTTTTTCCATGATCCAGCGGATGTTGGCAATTTGATCTCTGGTTCCTCTGCCTTTTCTAAAACCAGCTTGAACATCAGGGAGTTCACGGTTCACGTATTGCTGAAGCCTGGCTTGGAGAATTTTGAGCATTACTTTACTAGCATGTGAGATGAGTGCAATTGTGCGGTAGTTTGAGCATTCTTTGGCATTGCCTTTCTTTGGGATTGGAATGAAAACTGACCTTTTCCAGTCCTGTGGCCACTGCTGAGTTTTCCAAATTTGCTGGCATATTGAGTGCAGCACTTTCACAGCATCATCTTTCAGGATTTGAAACAGCTCAACTGGAATTCCATCACCTCCACTAGCTTTGTTCGTAGTGATGCTTTCTAAGGCCCACTTGACTTCACATTCCAAGATGTCTGGCTCTAGATTAGTGATCACATCATCATGATTATCTGGGTCATGAAGATCTTTTTTGTACAGTTCTTCTGTGTATTCTTGCCACCTCTTCTTAATATCTTCTGCTTCTGTTAGGTCCATACCATTTCTGTCCTTTATCGAGCCCATCTTTGCATGAAATGTTCCCTTGGTATCTCTAATTTTCTTGAAGAGATCTCTAGTCTTTCCCATTCTGTTCTTTTCCTCTATTTCTTTGCATTGATCGCTGAAGAAGGCTTTCTTATCTCTTCTTGCTATTCTTTGGAACTCTGCATTCAGATGCTTATATCTTTCCTTTTCTCCTTTGCTTTTCGCCTCTCTTCTTTTCACAGCTATTTGTAAGGCCTCCCCAGACAGCCATTTTGCTTTTTTGCATTTCTTTTCCATGGGGATGGTCTTGATCCCTGTCTCCTGTACAATGTCACGAACCTCATTCCATAGTTCATCAGGCACTCTATCTATCAGATCTAGGCCCTTAAATCTATTTCTCACTTCCACTGTATAATCATAAGGGATTTGATTTAGGTCATACCTGAATGGTCTAGCGGTTTTCCCTACTTTCTTCAATTTAAGTCTGAATTTGGTAATAAGGAGTTCATGATCTGAGCCACAGTCAGCTCCTGGTCTTGTTTTTGCTGACTGTATAGAGCTTCTCCATCTTTGGCTGCAAAGAATATAATCAATCTGATTTTGGTGTTGACCATCTGGTGATGTCCATGTGTAGAGTCTTCTCTTGTGATGTTGGAAGAGGGTGTTTGCTATGACCAGTGCATTTTCTCGACAAAACTCTTTTAGTCTTTGCCCTGCTTCATTCCACATTCCAAGGCCAAATTTGCCTGTTACTCCAGGTGCTTCTTGACTTCCTACTTTTGCATTCCAGTCCCCTATCAATGAAAAGGACATCTTTTGGGGGTGTTAGTTCTAAAAGGTCTTGTAGGTCTTCATAGAACTGTTCAACTTCAGCTTCTTCAGTGTTACTGGTTGGGGCATAGACTTGGATTACTGTGATATTGAATGGTTTGCCTTGGAAACGAACCGAGATCATTCTGTCGTTTTTGAGATTGCATCCAAGTACTGCATTTCGGACTCTTTTGTTGACCATGATGGCGACTCCATTTCTTCTGAGGGATTCCTGCCCGCAGTAGTAGATAAAATGATCATCTGAGTTAAATTCACCCATTCCAGTCCATTTTAGTTCGCTGATTCCTAGAATATCGACGTTCACTCTTGCCATCTCTTGTTTGACCACTTCCAATTTGCCTTGACTCATGGACCTGACATACTTGGTTCCTATGCAATATTGCTCTTTACCGCATCAAGTAGAAGTCTATTTAAGACCTGCATTTCATGGACAGCCTCTGCAACTAGCATTTACTAAGGACCTACTATGTTCTGACAGCTGTGCAAAGTGAATTACAAAGGATGCTTTAATTAATCCACATGACAACTTTATGAGGCAGTTTCCACTATCTCAGGGAAAAAAGACTAATATTTAGAAATTTTAAATATTTTTCCAAAGGTCTTTTTTTTAATGTGCCAGTAAATGTTGGAGTTAGAACTTGGAACTGGTCAACACAACTACAGAGTTCATGCACTCGGTCAGTGCAACGTGTTGCTGAACTAGATTGAAATAACCAAAACAGAAAACAAACTCCAATGCCCTGGGTAGAGGAACAGTCTTTATAATGAGCCCAACCCCTAGAAACACAAAACGCCCCACTATGGTATCACAATTAAAATTCATTTTGGGGGTAGGAAAGTTGGAACAAATACATTTTCCATAGAGACAGAAAGAAGTAGCAATGAGGAAGAAAGACAAGAATGAAAGTCTACTTAGATGCAAAGATTTTTCTCTCCCAGGCAATCTCAACTGTTCCTTGTAAATATGCCTGGTTCAAGAACTTCCAACCAGGCCCCAGGCAAGGTGCAATTTCCCCACTTTCCCTCTAGAAGCAGCTATGTTGGCCTCACCCCAACTGACCCTCCCAAGGCAAAGGGTTGAGGGTGTCAGCAACTTTTTTCACTGGCAGAGGAATAGTGAGTGTGAGGATTCTCAGGGCACAGGAAACATGGCCTCAATTTTCCTGGAAAATGACCACTTGTTTGTTTTATCTCCTTGGAATTTGGAGAGAATGTCACGAATACTCTTTCCTCATCAAGCCCCTGGCTGACCCTACCCTGAAACCTTAACCCCTGGTGGGAAGGAGAGAAGCGTCTTATCCATAGCAAGGTCATTGCCCCCAGGCTCTGGGTTTCAGAGCAGATTCTCCTAAGCCATTTCCCAGGTTTTCTGTCCAGATTGTGGGAAAAGATTCCATAGATAAACCACATGCCAGAGCCGTAGCTCTGGGTCCAGAGGACCCAGAAGCATATATTAGAATACGTTCTCACTTAACTATGCTTTTAAAATAGTGATCAGTATAAACAAGTTGCAAGGACCAATGTCGTATGTTATAAAACAGGATTATGATTGATCCAATTCTGTACACTTGAATCCAGTAACAAACAATATAAAATAAGCAAGTAGTAGGTATTAGCCTGATGATCTAATTAACAGACTGTGACAATCACAGTCCTGGAGTTGTTTTTCGCTTATCGTCAACTGTTATTAATAGCTACTTAACCTAACCTTGTTCTCTCTTCAGACTCAGTAAACACACTTCTAACTTGTCCAAACCCCTGCCTTACAGTAAAAAACTCGTAAGCATATTACTGCTCAAGCCCCAATAATGCAATATTTTCAGATAGACTCTCCCTACATCGAAGTCCTTGTAAGAGCTCCTGTTAAGTTTTTCCTTTTCTTGTAGGAAAAGGTGGCTCATTGGTGGTGCTGTTGGTGGTGCTGTTCCCACATGCTCAAGAGCCCTGAGGACCACAAATGATCACATATCTTCCCGAGCTTTGACCGAAACCCAAGGAGAGAAGACTGGCCTGCACCATCAGCTAGGTAGGAAGTGCCCAGACTCTGGACAGAGTACTGCTTGGGTTCAGATCCCAGCTCTGCCTCTTAACAGCTATGTGAACCTGGACAAGATACTTCACTTCCCTGTGCCTTGGTCATGCCATCTGTGAAATGGGTTTCTCCTTCACAGGTTTAAAGAACAAATGAGAAGTTACATGTAAAACATATAGCAAGCACTATGACTGCACAGAGGAAACATTCAGTAAACATTCATTTTCGTTATTTTTCTCTCAACCCTTTCTTCACCTAGAAAATCAGAAGTGATTATATTTCTCCACTTCTTAGGGTTGTCAGGAGAATTAAATTAGATAATGCATGGACTTTTCAATGCCTAGCACCGTAGTCAATAAATGTTAGTGGATTATTTTAAACTTTATACTTTTCATTTCAATTTCCACTTGAATCAATAATTTAGAAATCAGAACACAACTGCTTTCCCTACTAAGATTCACAGGTAATAGTTTTCTAGTTAGTCCTTTTTATCTTTATATTCCTTCTTTTTTTTTTTTTTTTTTTTGAGCAAACCCTGACACATAAGTCAGATTAAGATGTGTATAAGAGACAGTCTGAGGTTATTGATATTTCTCCTGGCAATCTTGATTCCAGCTTGTGTTTCTTCCAGCCCAGCATTTCTCATGATGTACTCTGCATAGAAGTTAAATAAGCAGGGTGACAATATACAGCCTTGACGTNACATAAGTCAGATTATAATGGTATTGGCATGACTCCATGAAGTGTTAGCCAAGTGATCTCAAGAAATATCAGAATCTTAGGTTTCTTAACTGTAAAACCAGATAAAAATGTCTCTCTTTTAAAGTAGAAAGATCTCCAGAGGGTAATGAATGAAACATGCTTTGTAAACAATTAAACAATGCAGCAATGTAAGACCTCATCATTTTCCCAGGATGAATGAGGATTTACTAGAATAAATATAAATAGAGCATAATATAGATCT
Organism: Neotragus pygmaeus; assembly: GCA_006410875.1. Lineage (NCBI taxonomy): Eukaryota > Metazoa > Chordata > Mammalia > Artiodactyla > Bovidae > Neotragus > Neotragus pygmaeus. The sequence goes on from SJYV01002590.1 coordinate 72,646, forward strand.
ATAAAGGAGTTTCTCCATTGACTAGAGCAGATTTAAATTTTAATCTGCTTTAAATGGTTAAGAATCTCTTGGGAGAAGCTGAATAGGACAGAATTCCACCACAACCATCAGTTAATCAGTGTGTGTGCTATAGGAAATGGGGCCAAAAGAATAGGAAATAGGTATACTTTTTTCACATGGATCAAGAAGCTAAACTTTACTTCCAAGTGCCAGGCCAAGTCTTTAGGCATTTTGTGGATATGTTTGCTTCAAGTTAATTTTTATTCTACGTCTCAATAGTCTCTAATGTAGACAATGAGCTAAATTTTGTCTGACGATCTCTCAGTCTCTCTTTTTCTCCCACTCTCTAAAAATAAATCCACAAACATCAACAGAACGTGGTAGGTAAACGTTCACACTTCTACTAGAAAATGAATATTAATTAAGTCAAGAAAAAAAATCCTTACTTCCAATCCTCAAAACGGTAGTGGTAGGTATCTTTCTTTTTTTCCATTTTTATCTAAAGCAAATACATTTTTTCTATTTGAATTTATGAACTGGTGTATGCCTAAGAAAATTAAAAGAAGATTTGAGATGTAAGAAAAGGAATCTTTGTTACCTTTTCCCTTTTACCTCTATGCAGGCAGTAGCACTGGTAACCCAAATAGCTAGCCATTAAGATCTCTGTGTTAATCCACTCCAAAATATCCTACTATTAGTTCCATACCAAATGCATTTTGTTCTGATGAGGAAGATGCTCAGAGCAGTCAAAATGTTGATAAAACCCATGAAAAAGGAAGAAGAGGAAACACTTTCATCTCACAATGAGCATATCAATGTACAAAGAAATATGATAGTTTCTTGCTATCTCTTTTTTTTTTAACTTTATTTTACTTTACAATACTCTATTGGCTTTGCTCTTACTAAGTGTTTTAAGGAAACACAAAGCATTTGTAAATAAATATTATCATTTTAAAAAAAAACAAAGAAACTGAAGCCTACAGCACCCGTCACATGCCAACCTGCAGTTCAGTGTGAGATCAGAGAACTTCCTCCTGGTGTCTGCATCTATTCCTAATTGCCCTACTTAAAAGGGAAAAAAAAAAAGTGAGAGAAATATAAACTGAGGTTTATGTGTGTGTGTAAACAGACCTTTTTTCACTGTGTATTTACTGATTGTCTACTCTAAGCAGAGCACTGCCAGGCACACAAGGCTAAATGAGACATGGTCTGCTCTGTTGCGAAGGTTTCCTTCCAGAAAAGTGGATTAAACAGAACAATGGGGCCTTATACCCACCCCTCTCCCTACCCCCTCCCTCCCNCACCCTACCCCACCCCCGCCCAGGAAGCTGTCCCTACTCCCACCTGCCTCCCCTGCAGCCCCTCGAATCTCCTGCCCACCAGCCCTGGAGATGCTGTTGATGTGTCGTTTTCCAGCATTCTCCCCAGCTCCACCATGAACCTGAAGAGGCAAGAACCATGTCTTTATCCTCTCTGCCCTCGGAGCCAAGGGCAGAAAAAGTTAAGAAATCTGTGGTCTTGAATTAAATAGAATACTATAAAGCAATCCATGCTGACTGTCTTCAGAGGGACCCCTAGAGAGTCGTGAAAGTCCAATGGAAGAAGAGAGGAAGAGGAAGTTACAGGAAGGATTCTTTCTAGCAGCCTTAAATAAAACCTGCAGTGTCAAGAAATCAATAGATTCTCAAATCTCAGAAATGCACAAGGATAAAGGGCACACACTCCTGCAAGTGCCAACAGAAACCTTTAGCTAAATAAACAGTGATGTAATATTAGTAAAATCAAAATAAACCTTTTTAAAAACAAATAGTGCGTGAGCCACAGCTTTAAAGCTTGTAAACTGACTTTTAAAGGGGCATAGGACAGAGGTTAAGAACCATCAGGAATACCTCCACTATGAAGCAACATGCACTGGCGAAACACAAGACCTTTGAACTCACAGCCTAAGTTCAAATCTTGATTCTGCCATTTGGTAGCTGTTTACAGTGGCTATCATCAAAAAGACATGAAATAAATGCTAGAAACTCTTGTGCACTGTTGGTGGGAATGTAAACTGCTGCAGCCATTATGGAAAACAATGAAGAGGTTCCTCAAAAATAGTTAAACACAGTAGTGCCATACGATGCAGCAATTCCACCTCTGGGACTATTTCCAAAGGAAGTGAAAACACTAACTCAAAAGATATCTGCATCACCATGTTCACAGCAGCAATATTTAAGAGTCAAGGCATGGAAACACCTACTGACATATGAATGGATCAAGAAAACATGATACACACACACACATAATGGAGTATTACTCAGCCATTAACAATGAGGGGACCATACCATCTGCTACAATATGGATGGACCTTGAGGGCATTATGCTAAATGAAGCAAATCAGGCAGAGAAACACAAATACCATATGATCTCATTTATATGTGAAATCTAAAAAATAAAAAGGCAAAAACTCAGACTCATAGAAAAAGACAGAGTCTGTGACCACCAGACTCTGGAGGCAGGGGAAGAGAGAATTAGAAGCAGGTGGTCAAAGCCCAAGTTTCCAGTTTACAAGACAGATAAGTGCTGGGTGGGCAGAGGCAGGGATGTGCAGCGTGATGACTATAGTTAACACCGCTGCATGACATACAGCAAAGGTGTTGGGAGTAAATCCTAAGAGCTCCCATCACAAGGAAAAAAAATGTTTTTTCTTTTTTTGCTTTCTCTTTTTATATTTTCTCCTTTTGCTATATCAGATGATGATGCCATCCTAACTTACTGAGTTAATCATTTCACTATATACGTAAGTCAAACCATTATGCTGTATACCTTAAACTTCTACAGTGATATATGCCAATTATATCTCAACAAAACTGGGGAGGGGGTGAGGAGATGGGTAAAGAAGATCCAGAATATAAAAGGTTGCCACTTTGTATGGAGTGGCCATGGTCGACCTGCCTGAGAAGGTAATGTTTAAGCGAAGAGGGTGAGGGAGGGAGCTCTTCAGATACCTGAGGGAAGAGTGGTCCAGGCAGGAAAAATAACCAGTGCAAAGATCCTGGGGCAGAGTCAGCCCTAATGTGTTCCAGCTTCATAGGGGTGTCAAGAGTGGCTGGAGCAGGGGAAACAAGGAAAGCTGTAGAAGAGAAGGTCAGGGGGAGTAGGCCACTATAAAGATTTTGTTCTGATTTGAAAGACAGATCCATGGTGTGGTTTTGAACATGGAGTCATTCTGACCGCATCAGCCTAGAGGTAAAAAGGAGGGACCAATTGTAAAGACAGAAGCAGGAAGAACCACTAGAATGCTCTTATATAAAGTCAAATGAGTGATTATGGCAACCAGAACAGAGCTGCAGCAGCAGAGGTGAAAAGTGCAACCATCCTGGCTACACAGCTGACCTTTGAACAACACGTGTTTGAACTGCTTGGGTCCGTTCTATGCAATTGTAAACACTACATTGCTACAGGATTCATGGTTGGTTGGATCCCAGGATATGGAACCACAGATACAGAGAACTGACTATAAAGTTACAATGTGGATTTTTGACTGCACAGAGGGCCTGCACCCCTAACCTCCTCATTGTTCAAGGGCCAACTATACACTGAAGCTGAGCTAGTTGGATGGATATAAAACATGAGAAAGAGGAGGCAGGAAGCATCTGGTGTGAGCAAACTGAAAGGATGGAGTTGCCATTCACTGCGGTGGGGAAGGCTCTTAGGAGGGCTAGGTAGGTGATCAGGCATTTGGCTGTGGACATGTTGAATCTGAGAAGCCCTGTACACATCCCAGAAAAGATGTGAAGGACATAGTTGAAAGTCAGAGGCAGCTGGTATCTGAATTTGGGAGAGAAGATATGGGTCAACTGAGATGATGTGTTAGAAATTACAGTCCGCTTAACTATGGCCTTGAGTGTTACGTCACACCATAATTAGTCTTGAACCTGTGGTTCTCAAATTCCAGAGTTCACAAAAATCACCAGGAATGCTTATAAAATACTGATTCTTGGGCCCCATCCCCAGAGAGTCTAATTCAATTGGTTCTGGGATCCAGGGATAAGGGTGGGGAGGGAGAGCAAGGAATGTATATTGCTGAGCTCAAGGGATTCAGAAGGAGTTGACTCACAGACCAACCTCTGAAAAAATTTCAAGGTCTCTTCTCTTCTTCCCAAATCAGATGTTCCAACTATCTGGACAATATTTCCTTAATTTCTCCAATGACTCATAAAAATATACCCTCCTTCAAAATATTAAGGAGGTGGGGGACAATGGAGCTGGACGAAGAGTGATGATACTTGTTTAAAGCACATCTCACCTGCTGCTTCATTATAGACAGTCTGAAGGTTGGTTTGTCAGTTCCAACCCAGCAGGGCTGACCCATGAGTTCAGTTGGAAAGTGGACCCAGGATGGTCTCCGATCCTTCATGCTTATGCCACTTTAAGTGCTGTTCACCCTAATCCCGCATGCGACAGTTACAGCAATGGAGTCATGTTAACAAAACTCTCCTCTGAGAAAACAATGCTGAGTATCTACATGGACTACATGATGTGAACGTCTTCTGTATTTAAGTATCCTATACTGTTGTTCAGTCACTCAGTCCTATCCAACTCTCTGTGACCCCAGGGACTGCAGCACTCCCGGCCTCCCTGTCTTTCACTGTCTTCCAGAGCTTGTTTAAACTCACGTCCATTGAGTCANACTACATGATGTGAACATCTTCTGTATTTAAGTATCCTATACGGTTGTTCAGTCACTCAGTCCTATCCAACTCTCTGTGACCCCAGGGACTGCAGCACTCCCGGCCTCCCTGTCTTTCACTGTCTTCCAGAGCTTGTTTAAACTCACGTCCATTGAGTCAGTGATATATCCTACACGTGTGCTAAACCACTTCAGCTGTGTCGGACTCTGGGCAACCCTGTGGACTGTAGCCCCCCAGGCTCCTCTGTTCATGGGGATTCTCCAGGCAAGAAAGCTAGAATGGGTTGTCATGCCCTCCTCCAGGGGATCTTCCCAACCCAGGGGTCAAACCCGTGTCTCTCGTGTCTCCTGCCCTGGCAGGCAGGTTCTTCACCACTAGAGCCACCGGGGAAGCCCAGGTATCCTATATCTAATATCAGTCACACAAGAGGACACAATGCTTCCTTGAAGGGTGTGGCAACCAGCCTCCAAGATGGTCCCCACTGACGCTCACCTCCTAGTGATCATGCCATTTTGTAGTCCCCTCCCCATTGAATAAGAGTAGAATAAACAAGTGACAGTAGGTGACTTCCAAAGTTAGACCATTAAGTCACAAAAGGCTTGTGGCTCCATCCTGGTCTCCTAGAGCTCTTACCCGGGGGAAGCTGGCAACCATGCTGTGAGGACACTCAAGCGACCCTGTGGAGAAGCCCAATGAAGGCAGAGAGAGGCCGCCTACCAACAGCCAGCACCAGTCTGCCAGCCACAGGAGTTCAAGTGGATTCTCAAGCCCCAGTTAGGCCTTCAGACGACCTTAGCCCCAGCAGACTTCTGCTGCAACTTCATGAGAAATCTTGGGCCAGAATCACCCACCTAAGCCGCTCCTGAATCCAGATCCACAGATACTATGAAAGGAAGGAAATGATTCTTGTTTTAAGCTAAGTGTTGGGGTGATATGTTTTATAGCAATAAGTAAATAAATAGGGATACCCTAAGTGTTCTCACAGCTTTCCATAAATAAGCTCATTAAAACTCATATGAATGCAATGAGGTAAGCACTTTTTAGTAAGCCCTCATATTAAAAGAAAGAAAGAAAGGAGGAGGAAGGAAAAGAAAACAAGCATTGAGAAGTTAAGTTCTTGGCCAAGGCTACTCACTCAGGAAGTAGAACAGGGGTGGAAACCAGGCGGTCTGGCTCCAAAGTTTGTGTTCTTAGCCACCACACTGTCCTGCCTTGGGTGTGGGAGTTGCCTTGAAAAGAAAATATTTGTGCTTCTAGCTTATTCTGAGTAATACCTCATACTCTAAAATACTTCTTCTCTGTTTTGGCATTTACGCATAGTACTTTTTTTAGAAACTGACTGCAGTTCAAGATGTGATTTTTGACTTGGAGTAAACATTACTTTCTTCCAAAAAAACACATTTCTAATACTATAAAACATCACTGGGAAAAAGTATTCAGGGATCAAAGTTTCACTTCATCGTCAAGCTATAGGCTCTTCAAAGCAAGGCACACCTCTTTCAGGCCAGCCTGCAATGAAGGAGACCTGGGTTCGATCCCTGGTTTGGGAAGATCCCCTGGAAAAGGAAACGGCAACCCACTCCAGTATTCTTGCCTGGAGAATCCCATGGACAGAGGAGCCTGGCAGGCTACAGACCATGGGGTCACAAGAGGTCAAACACGACTGAGTGACTAAGCACAGCACCCAGCGATGCTTACTCATCCTCATGGGACACACAGGGTATTGTGGAGGAAACATAAAAAGAGCTAACAGTGAATCTTGCTCGAATCCTTACCACCCTACTTAATCTGCATAATGGGGCACTTGCTGATGTTCTCATGTATTCTGGGCCTTTTCTGTTAACCATCTCCCTAGCTTAACAATCAGCTCTGTGCATGAAAGACTAATGATTTACATCTCTTCTACCCTCCATAGTGTGTTGCACATAATAGACTTTCAAATCTTTAAGACATTTCAAACTTTCAAAAATAAAAATCATTCTAGTTGTTCCTTTAACAGCTTCCAATTCCACAAGCTCCTCTTGCTCTGACATCCATCATTTCTGTGGTGAGACTCAGTTAACCACCCTCTCCCTGGTCAGGTCGGAAATAAAAGGACAGAATGACAGTGCTCCCAGGGTTCTAATTGTGTCCAATGGAACCAACCCAAAGTCTACCACAGGGCTATTTTGCATATTGTGAACCGCACACTTTAGGAGGGACCTTGGCAAACTAGAAAAGAGTGACCAGAAGGAAAAAGATCTGAAAACCTAACCATGAAGAAAGCTGAAAGGTGTTTAGTATAGAGAAGACTGTACTTGGAGCGCATGCCGAAGCATTTGAAAAGCTGGCCGGGGAAAGGAGGAACATGCTAATTCTAACTGAGGGACCCCAGAGCCTTGCCGCCCCAGCTGTTTCAATGGGATGTGGATATATGCCTATCAAAAAAAAAGAATTGGGTGGGTGAATAAATTTGGCAAATGCCACAAAGGCAATCCCCCTCTGAGATTCACAGAGCACATTAGCATACATAAGATTCTGAGAAAATCCTCTAAGAAAGAAACCTGTGTTAGAATTTATTTACCATATCTATTGTCTTCACTTTCATGCATTGGAGAAGGAAATGGCAACCTGCTCCAGTGTTCTTGCCTGGAGAATCCCAGGGATAGGGGAGCCTGGTGGGCTGCCATCTACGGGGTCCCAGAGTCGGACATGACTGAAGCGACTTAGCAGCAGTAGCACTGTATACACTACTGTTATTTCCCCATATAATGTCTATATTGCAGGCCGATTCTTTACTGTCTGAGCCACCAGGAAAACAAGGCAAATATTGCAGTAAAGCGAGTCACACGAGTTGTTGCTTTCCTGGCGCATATAAAAGTTATGCCTATACTATACTGTAGTCTACTAAGTGTTCAGTAGCATTATGTCTAAAAAAAAAATGTATATACCTTAATTTTAAAATACTTTACTGCTAAAAAATGCTAACCATCATCTGAACCTTCCGTGAGTCATCATCTTTTTACAACTGTTACATCAAAGATCTCTGATTACACAACATGGTAACAAATATAATACTGATAAAGTTTGAAACATTGCAAAAATCACCAAACTGTGACAGAGAAACACAAACTGAGCAGATGCTATTGGAAAAACAGTATTGATGTTCAATGCAGGCCTGCCACAAATCTTCAACTTGTAAAAAACACAATATCTCAAAAATGCAATGAAGCAAAGCACAATAAAACAAGCTATGCCTATAGCAGGCTCAAGATTCTGTGGTTCTATGATAATTATCAGGACAGAAAACAAAATTTCCATGTTGGGCTCATTTGATCTTCCATCTGGAATCAGGGGTCTCCGCTTCATTAGAAATAAACAGTCTCACTATTCTTATCTTCCAATTACATTTATAGCATTATAATTATTTATAAATATGCCTGTCCTTCTAGACAATGACTCAGTCTGCAGGACACGGTCCACCCGCTCCTCAGCTGTGTAATGGACATGATAATAGTACCTACATCGTGTCTAACTTCCACGGTCTTCATGACCTTCCTGCTACATTTCCCGTGCAGGGCAGAGTGCTGCAAAGGAGAGAACTGCACACGTTGCTGGGGGATGGGAGGAGCTGGGGAAGGGAGAGAGTGAGGGCACACTCCAGAGATCCGGACAGTACTCCCTTGAATAATTAACAGAGTACAGATTAGAGCATGTGTGTGAGAACCCCCTGAAAGGGTTAAAGGAAACAGTACTTAGATTATATGCAGACCTAGGATTAGTGTCTGTTCCTGCTAACTAGACTGGAAAACACTGTTAATTCAATATGTGGTACTCAAAAGCATCATGCATCAGTAATACGGAATAATTAATCCTAAAATAAAGACAATTCTGGTGCTGCCTAACAAATCTTGAAAAAAAAGCCCTGAAAGCCTTAAACTTTTCTTTTTTAATTTTAAAATTTATTTTTTTTTACTGTTCTAAATGCGTTAACTGAATCCCAGAATAAAGATCAAGAATCTTTATAAAGATATAAAAATATCCAGTACCCAAAAAGGTAAAATTTTTAATATCTAGCATCCAATCAAAAATAACTAGACATGCCCAGAGAGACGTTGTGGGGTGGGAGGTGGGAGGGGGATTCAGGATTGGGAGCTTGTGTACACCTGTGGTGGATTCATGTTGATGTATGGCAAAGCCAATAGAGTATTGTAAAGTCAAATTAAAAAAATAAAAATAATAATAATTAAAATAAAAAAAAAGAAAATACATTATGAAAAAAAAAACTCTCCAAATTAACTGGTATAGATGGAACTGAATCTTTTTAAAAATATTTATTTACTTACCAAAAAAAAAAAAAATAACTAGACATGCAAAGAAGCAGAAAACTACAATCTACTACAAGGAGAAAAAAAAAACCCAATTGAACTCAAAACATAATGGACACAGATGCTAGAATAATCACAAAATGACATTAAAATAGTTATTGTAACTATATTTTTATCCACAAGCTGGAGAAAATATTGAACATGTTAAGTAGTGACATGGGAGTCATTCTTAAAAGAGGCAACTTCCAGAAATGAAACTCACAATATTTGTGATAAAAAATAAACAAAATGAGGTTAATATGTAAAATAAATAGCCAATGGGAATTTGCTGTATGACTCAGGGAACTCAGACAGCGGCTCTGTAACAGTGGGATGGGGAGGGAGATGGGGGTGGGGGACATGGGTGTCCCTATGGCTGATTCTTGTTGATGTATGACAGAAAACCACAAAATGCTGTAAGCCACTTCAGTTCAGTTCAGTTCAGTCGCTCAGTTGTGCCCGACTCTTTGCGACCCCATGAATTGATACAGGCCAGGCCTCCCTGTCCATCCAACTCCAGGAGTTCACTCAGACTCACGTCCATCGAGTCAGTGATGCCATCCAGCCATCTCATCCTCTGTCATCCCCTTCTCCTCCTGCCCCCAATCCCTCCTAGCATCAGTCTTTTCCAATGAGTCAACTCTTCACATGAGGTGGCCAAAGTACTGGAGTTTCAGCTTTAGCATCATTCCTTCCAATGAATATTCTGGACTGATTTCCTTTAGGATGGACTGGTTGGATCTGCTTGCAGTCCAAGGGACTCTCAAGAGTCTTCTCCAAAACCACAGTTCAAAAGCATCAATTCTTCGGTGTTCAGCTTTCTTTACAGTCCAACTCTCACATCCATACATGACCACAGGAAAAACCATAGCCTTGACTAGACGGACCTTTGTTGGCAAAGTAATGTCTCTGCTTTTGAATATGCTATCTAGGTTGGTCATAAGGCAATTATCCTTCAATTAAAAAAATTAAAATAAACTAAATGAGGTTAGAACCATATTAAACATTATGCGAAAATGATCAGAGTTTAAAGACATGGCAATAGAAGTTACCCAAAATAAAACACAGGAAAAAGACCAAAATATAAACAGAGCATCAAAGAACTGTGCAAAAACATCAAAAGGCCTAATACATACATAGCTAGTTTCCAAAGGAGAGAAAAGAGACAGAGAAACAAAAACACATGCGTAAATCACAGCTTCAATGTTATAAAATTTGATAAAAATTATAAACACATCCAAGAAGTTCAACAAACTCCTTACACAAGCCCAAGAAACATGAATACAACTATACCAAAGCACATAATGTATCAAATTTCTGAGAGCCAGTGTTAAAGGAAAAAGTCGTAAGACCAGACAGAGAAAACAGACACTTTACATTCAGAGCAACAAAAATAAGCAAGATATTAGAAATAATGTAAACTAGCCAAAAATGAAGAAACCTCTTAAAGGAACAAAAAGAAAAAATTCACTTATACCCTGTGAAAATATCTTTCAAAAATATATGTGAAATAAAGACATTGAGGCCTACAATAGTGACAAAAACTTCTCATGGGCAGTTGTACACTATTAAAAAAAAGAAAAAAAGGTGAAGTCCTTACCTTTGGAAAGGTAAGAATGAGGAGGGAAAGGAATGGAAATTATGTCAAGTAAAAATGTGGATCCATTCAAAAGATTGAAGACCACTGGAAATGATAACTATGTTGGTCCAGTATTTTTCTTATTTAACTCTTTAAAAGACCACTGTCTATTTAAAATGGATAATACATCATGACCAGTGTGTGAGGGTTAATCCCCCAAATGCAAATTTAACATTTAAGAATCTACCAACATTTTATGAACACCATACACTATATTAACAAACTAAAATGAAAATCCACATGATCATTTCACTAGATAACAGAAAAAATGCTGGACAAGACCCAACACTTTTCTGATAAGGTGAGCAAACTGAGAAACTGAAAATATTAAAGAACTTTCTTAATTAGATGAAGGATTTCTATGAAAAACCTATTAATAACATCATATATAATTGGGAAAGACTAGATTCATAAGGAAATGCAAAGGGCATAGAATAGACAACTTTGGAAAAAAAGCTGAAAGAGCAGCGCCATCTGACTTTACTGTTATCATAAAGCTACAGATATCAAGACAGTGTGGTATTAATGTAAAGGGAGACAAATAGATCAATGGAACAGCACAGAGTCCAAAAGTAGATCCACACTATGGACAACCAATTTTCAACGGCGCAAAAGCAATGCAGAAGAGAACAGATCATCTTCTCAACAAATGATGCTGAAACAACTGTATCTACATGTTCCCTAAATGGACTTTGATCCATATATCATATCATCTTTAAGAATTAACTCAGAACAGATCATATACCTAAATGTAAACCTAAAACTATAAAACTTCTAGAAGGAAACCTAGGAGAAAATCTTGTGTTAGGCAAAGATTTCTTAGCTATAATAGTAAGTATACAATTCCGATAAATGAAAAAATAAACTGATAAATCATACCTCATGTTCTTTGAAAGATGCCCTTAAGAATGAAAACACAAGTCATAGACTGGAAGAAAATACTTAAAAATCATATATCCAAAAAAGGACTTACATTCAGAATATATAATGAACTCTCAAAACTCAGTAACAAGAAAACAACCAACATTAACACTCAGTGATAAACTTGAATAAACACTTCACCAAAGATGACATAAAGATGGCAAATAAACACGCTTTTTAAAAGATGCTTAACATTATTAGGCATTCAGGAAATGCAACATCGAGTAGCAACGAGGTAACATTATACACCTGTTCACAAGGCTAAATACTTAAACACTGAACATAGCAAGGTTAGTGAGGTGTGAAAGAGCTGGAAGTAGGAATGTAAAATAGAGCAATTATTTTAGAAAACAGTGCAAAAGTCTCTCAAAATGTTAAACATCCTTAGCCTATATCCAGACCATATTCCACTCCTAGGCATTCAGCCAAGAAATGAGGGCAGACATTCACACAAAGAACCGCACATGAGTATCCACAGCAGCTTGATTTGTAGTAGCAAAAACTAGGAACCATCCAAATATTCACGAAAAGGCAAATGGACAAACCAACTGTAGGATATCCATACAACATAATACTACACAGCAATAAAAAGGAATGAGCTATTGATACACTCAACAATGTTGATGAATCTCAAAATAATAATGCTAGATAACAGAAGTCAAACAAAAATATAAACTGTATGATTCCATTTCCATAAAACTCTTTAAAATGCAAACTAACCTATAGTGACAGAAAGTTGATCAGCGGCTGCCTGAGGATTGAAGTGGGTGAGGGAAGGAGGAGAGGAAGCGATTACACAGGGCACAGGAAACTTGTGGGGTGATGGCTATGTGCCTTATTTCTCATGGTAGTTCCACGGACATATGAATATGTCAAAACTTATCAAGCTGTATACCTTAAAATGTACCCTTTATTATATGTCAATTACACCTCAACAGAATAGGTAAAAATGAACAAATAATAATAAATGCTAACTTGATCAAACCAGTGAAAGTAAACAGGATGTAAATTGGCAGAATACAATGAGCTTATCAATTGTCATTAAAAGTAAATAAACAATTAATTCATTAAGAGAGACAGTAAGACTGACTTAAAAAGAAATTAGACTCTGTACTACACACAAAAAGCAGATGTAACCTACCATGTGTTAACTTCCCTCACCCAGAAGAATTAAAATCTTAGTAAATTAACTATTTCTCTTAAATAGAGGAGTTAAAACTTAGGGTACTTACTAACATTATTTTACATAAATCATGATCCAAGAGAGAGGGAAGTATTAATTTTTAAATTAACACTCTAAAGTCTAAATTAACAAGTTTTTCAGAAGAATGTTGTCCTTGTTGGAGGTTCTTGGAATAACACCACTTGTTAACTGATACACTGCAGTGGTCTTTAATCTTTTATTCCCAAGATTTCCAAGTTGTTGCTTCTAATTAACTACACATATTGGAGAGTCTTTGAGGGGGCAAGTCATAGTCTGTGATTTAACCACTGAGTTAACAGCATTTTTCCATATGGAAAAATACTGGAGGATACTAGTTTAACATATTATTCATTTGCTAATCATTGGTGGCCAACAGCTGTGATGAATCTTGGGTTAGAAACATATGTCCTGATTCTCCTTTCTCATGGAAAAGGGATTTGGGGTCAGTGTAATGACTGGCTCTGTATTTTGTTGCTTATTACTTGGTCCAGAGCTTCTGTCAGGGTGGAGAAGAGGAAGATAAGGATCATGTCCAATCTGTGATGGGCCTTGACTGGCCCTCTACAAAGGTCCAGAGCTCAGTAAACTATTCACGAATGTCTTTAACCAGTACTACCAATGGGGGGGATTGGAAGCAACACTGGTTGATTCAGAATCACCTGAGGTTTGTTAAAACTCAGATTCCTGGGCCCCTGCCCCAGACTGGCTGACTTGGGAGGTCTGGGGAAGGGCTAAAAATGTGGATTTCTACCAAGTTGCTAGATATGCTGCTGCAGCTAATTGGGAGACCACCGTCTGAGGATCATTCTTTTTCTTTTTTTGCCACGCAGCGTGTGGGATCCTAGGTCTCCAAAGAGGGAATGAATTCATGCTCCCTGCATTGACAGCTCTGAGTCTTAAGCTCTGGACCACTAGAGAAGTCCCATGAGCAACACTGTTTCACCCGTTTTCCCCTCTCAGCTTCAGCCTCCAGCATTTCTCTTGCCATCTTTTGAGGACAAGTGTGTGGTAGTGCGTGCCTTCCCCAGGTTTCCCTTGTAAGACTTGACCCCTTGTTCCCTGACAGCGGGGAATGTTAGGCATCTCTGATTGCAGTAGCCTCAGAAAACTGGATGCTCAGAGATTTCCTGCGTGCCCCTGGGTGTCAAGAACATGGCGAACGCACACAGATAATCCTCCGAGGTGGCAGTCTGGCACGTAACGGGGACACCTTTGCTGCCCTCCTGGCTTCCGGCTGGTCACAAGGGTGAAGCAGCCGCCACCGCCAGGGGAGTCAGATGGGTGTCTGGTGTGCTCACCAGCCTGCAGGCAGACTCCCAAGGAATGTACAGCGCTCCAGGTATGCACAACCACGCAGGCAGGCGGGGTCAGAGGGCCGGGCTGGGGAGGAACTGGGAAGGAGACAGGAGGGTTCCTACCCTGATGAGGGGTACTGTGATCTCCCAGCCCATTACCCCCAAGAGGCCAGCAAGTTCCATCCTGTACTTACAACCCATTAGACACATTAGGTCTAAGAAATGCAGGGCATGGAACAATGGTTTAACTAATGCTTTTTTTCATTCATTCATTCATTCATTCAACCAACATTTGTTTGAGCTTCTACTATATGGCTTTAGGTTAGTCTTGATATCTAAAGGGGATTAAAACATAATCAATCCCTTTCAAGTTGTTCACAATATGGTATAGGAAGCTGGACAGGAAGAAGGTATCCCAGTGAAGCACCTTTAGAGGCAGTATAATAAGCCTTAGCTAAGAGCTCTAGAGCCAGAACATCTAGCTCCAAATCCTGTACACCCTTGGACAAGTCAATTAACCTCTCTGGGTCTCCACATCCTTACCCGTAAAAATGAGACAATACGTCACAGGTATGTCTGGTGTAAGGTCTAAAGGAGTTAACAGAGACTTCCCTGGAGATCCAGTGGCTAAACCTGTGTTCCTAACATGAGGGGCCTGGGTTTGTTTCCTGATTAGGGAACTATTAATAGATCCCACACGCTGCAACCAAGAGTTCACATACCACAGCTAAAGATCCTGCATGTCGTAACCAAGACCCAGCACAGCCAAATAAATAAAAATAAATAAATATATTTTTAAATGAGCTAATACATCCAAAGTGTTAACAATGTAGCTGGTGCCGAATCCTGGTTGCTAACTATTGTCAATATTGGCAGGACAAAGCGAAAGGTGCTAAGGACGTGCAGGGAGAGGTTGGAGACCCAGACATGAAACTCAGCACCTCAGGGTGGCAGCTGGCCCTCTGTCACACGAGCAGGTGCAAACAGGGCACCGCAAGGCCCCTTCCGGGTGAGAGCGGCGGGCTGGAGGGCCAGCCAGTGGGCACACGGGACACAGAAATGGAATTTCTCCTGCCCTGGACGTGGAGGAGTTAGGCAAGAGTGAAGGCTCTCTACACTTCACTTGGATTCAGGGGACGTTTGACAGCATCTCACTCACAGTCAAGGGCATCAGCTGAGACTAGCCGTGGTGGTTCCATGCGTGGACAGGCCCCGTCTCCACCCAGGGCCCCCCGGAATCTGGGGGCTACACCCTCCGTCCCAGCCCCACCCCTTCAGTGTCCCCACTCCATTTCTGGGCCTGTTTTCCTGTTCTTTTCGCAACTGCCACTGAGAACCTGCTGCTGTGCACACACACCAGCTCTCCTGGCCAGAGGGCCTGCCAGCGCCACAGCACTTGGCGGCTGGAAAGTCTCAGAGAGCCTCGGGCCAAGGCTTTTGGGAACACAGCCCTGTCCATGAAGACCCAGGTCAAGAAAGGATGACGTGAGAGCCAGAGCTCACACAGCAAGGCCAGCGGCTCCCTGGACAGTGACTCAGGGGCAAGTGGGTCAGGAGAGGACTGGCCAGCAGGCAGCCCTCTCTCAGCTGCCAACCTGGGTGGCCCCGGCCATGTGGATCACCCTTGCTGGACTCGGCTGGACGGCGCAGCCTCCAGCTTGTGGTCTTCCGGTGCTCATGGGCCCTGACGGTGACTGATCACAGAGAAGAGAGAAATCACTGAGCAAATTCAGAGTGCGCCCAGGGTCTGCCTTGTGCTGTCTTATTCTCTAAGCACTTCTTGCCCGCTCCCTTCTCCCCAACTCCGATTAAGAAAAAAGAGAGGGACCAAGCGCTTGGAACATCCTGGATGCTACTTTCAATCTAAACCCTTGGGTCAGAGCCCTGGCCTGCAGCCCTCAGCAACTTCCAGCTCAGCCACCCTAGGCCTCCGTGGCTATAAACGCCCAAGCGCTTGATGAGGCAGCAACAGTTAAATTTAGCCCTGGCAAGCCTGGGGGTTTGGGTGCCCTGAGCAGCAGCGTGGACCCAAAGATCTCAGGTGAGACCCTCCGGCTGCAGACAACAGCCAGTGTGATGACAAGGACACCACCTGGAGAGGAGGGCAGGGAAAAGAGATGGAGGGGGTGAGGCTCACAGCTCAGAGGCCCTGGTACTGCCAGGACCCAGGGGCCCAGAGCTGCCATCAGCAGATACCCAGAAGGAATGAGCAGAGCGTAAAGATGGAAGGAAAAGGGAACGGTAGGAACTATGATGAACCGAAATTCAGATTTTTAAATAACACCATATCGGCCAAATAAAATCCTGCATCAGGCCTGCAGATGTCGAGCATGACATCCAGGCCCAGCTGTGTGGAGGAGGTGACCCTACGGGGATATTCCACCATCAGCCATTCATTCTTCGTTTCTTCCGTCTCAGGGTAAAATGCAGACTGTGGGCTTTCAAATTTCTTAGCTAACACAGTTATCCTTACTGGTTTCTTTAAGATAGAAGGAAGGAAGAACAGAAAAAATAATCAGCATGAGTGGGAAAATTATTTGATAAATTAACATTTATTAATATGTTTGGAATCAAATGTTACTTGTATGAGGTGGCAGTTGTTCAATGAAAGGAACACTTGGCTTGGAGTGAGACAGGCTTGAGTCTAAATCCTGGCTCTGCCACCCACTAGGAAGTTAATTAACTTCCCTAAGCTGCAGCCTCCTGCTTAGGAAAGTAGAAAAAATATGCCTACCCTGGATGTCTATGAAGATTCAATAAAACAAATCCAGGACACCCAAGTGCGACCTAGGATAATTCACACTCAGTAAATGTTCTATGAACTCTAACCGTCTGAGAGCCAGGTTCTACAGGACGGAGACTAAGGGCTGGAGGAGAGAAGGGCAGGGAAGAGCCCTTCCGACCAGCGCGCTCCCGGAGCCCGCGTCAGAGTCCAGTCCACCTCGGAGCCACACGCGGCCACACTGCCCCGCTGTGGCCGCTGGCCGCACTACAGCGGCTCCTGACGCGCCTCATCTTTCCTCCGCCACTGGAGGACTAGCAGGCCCGGAGACCCACTTCGGAGAAAGTGATGGCACCCCACTCCAGTACTCTTGCCTGGAAAATCCTATGGACGGAGGAGCCTGGTAAGCTGCAGTCCATGGGGTCGCGAAGAGTCGGACACGACTGAGTGACTTCACTTTCACTTTTTACTTTCATGCATTGGTGAGGGAAATGGCAACCCACTCCAGTGTTCTTGCCTGGAGAATCCCAGGGACGGCGGAGCCTGGTGGGCTGCCAACTCTGGGATCGCACAGAGTCGGACATGACTGAAGCGACTTAGCAGCAGCAGCAGCCCTACTTCACCCTTGTCTCTGCTCCCTGTGAGGCCCTCATGCTGTCTTACACGGAGCTGGTTGGCTGCTGAAGGTAATTATCTGAGACTGCAAGAGCCAGGCTTGTCCAGTCTCCCAAGCAAGCTGCCCAGACTGGGGGGCATTTGCTTAGCTTCCCTGATCCAGCACTAACCTCAGATTTCAAGACATCCTGGGGGAGACATTTAAATAGGGAGCGATGTGTACATTCCACCCTACTCCAATGGAATCAGAATCTCAGGGTGAATTGGAGAAGCCAAATAAAATGAAAAAAAACTCGAGGAATCTCAAACATAGTCAGTTTTGAAATGCATTGTTTCACAACCTCGCACTGTGCTGCACCCAGTCACCTCCCGAGTCTGTCTTGGCCATATACACAAGCAAGAAAAGACAGTGTTCCATGCACTGAAGTTAGTATTCTCACGGAGCGGGAAAAACGAGGGGTGAGGAGCCAGTGAGATGGGTAGAGAGAATAAGAGGCACGAGGAAAGACGCAGAAAGGCAGGACAAGGGGAAGCAAAACTGGTATGTGTGTGTGTGCACGCACACACAAATATGGGGCAGAAGGGAGAAAGGAGGGAGATACAGGAAGGCGGATATTCATGACCATGACAGCATTTTGTAAGGCAAGAGATAATTCAAGCCAAATCAATGAATAAATCCTAGATTAAGAAAGAAATGTTTTAATCTAGGCAAAGGGTTAATATATGCGATATGCAAATGCTCTTACATATTGACAAGAAAACGAACACCACAATAGAGTCAGAAAGAGAAAATCCAAATAGCCAAGTCATGAAAAGATGTGGGAGTGCACAAGCGGTTGGGGAAATGCAGATGGTTATTTTATATCTAAGCGGCTGGCAAAAATCAAAAAGCCACTTACTTATGGCTAATTAGGATGCAGGAGAAGTGATTTCTTTAAATATGCATGGTAAAAATATCAACTGTCAAAGAACTNTTTAAATAACACCATATCGGCCAAATAAAATCCTGCATCAGGCCTGCAGATGTCGAGCATGACATCCAGGCCCAGCTGTGTGGAGGAGGTGACCCTACGGGGATATTCCACCATCAGCCATTCATTCTTCGTTTCTTCCGTCTCAGGGTAAAATGCAGACTGTGGGCTTTCAAATTTCTTAGCTAACACAGTTATCCTTACTGGTTTCTTTAAGATAGAAGGAAGGAAGAACAGAAAAAATAATCAGCATGAGTGGGAAAATTATTTGATAAATTAACATTTATTAATATGTTTGGAATCAAATGTTACTTGTATGAGGTGGCAGTTGTTCAATGAAAGGAACACTTGGCTTGGAGTGAGACAGGCTTGAGTCTAAATCCTGGCTCTGCCACCCACTAGGAAGTTAATTAACTTCCCTAAGCTGCAGCTTCCTGCTTAGGAAAGTAGAAAAAATATGCCTACCCTGGATGTCTATGAAGATTCAATAAAACAAATCCAGGACACCCAAGTGCGACCTAGGATAATTCACACTCAGTAAATGTTCTATGAACTCTAACCGTCTGAGAGCCAGGTTCTACAGGACGGAGACTAAGGGCTGGAGGAGAGAAGGGCAGGGAAGAGCCCTTCCGACCAGCGCGCTCCCGGAGCCCGCGTCAGAGTCCAGTCCACCTCGGAGCCACACGCGGCCACACTGCCCCGCTGTGGCCGCTGGCCGCACTACAGCGGCTCCTGACGCGCCTCATCTTTCCTCCGCCACTGGAGGACTAGCAGGCCCGGAGACCCACTTCGGAGAAAGTGATGGCACCCCACTCCAGTACTCTTGCCTGGAAAATCCTATGGACGGAGGAGCCTGGTAAGCTGCAGTCCANTCAGCTTTGTTTATAGACTAACTCTCATTCCATACATGACTACTGGAAAAACCATAGCCTTAACTAGACGGACCTTTGTTGGCAAAATAATGACCCTGCTTTTTAATATACTGTCTGGACTAAATATTACTGCATTCAAATATTAAGTTATTAGAGATAAGTACAGAGAGTTACCATTTAATATGAAGAACTGTTTATTCATTAATAGGTGGGTAGTATATGTTTAAAATCTCATAATCTGTATGATATTCATTGCAATGGAGCCGAGCTGGAATAGGTCTTAAATATGGCAAGGCACATTCTCTTTTAGCAGACTGTTGTTGCATAAAACATTATCTTCAGATTTAGGTAAAGCCATTTTAGCAGTTTACAGGTCAGGGAATCAGAAGGGACTTTTCTGGGTAGTCCCCTTTTGCAGTCACATGTCAGTAGTGTGTTATAAAGAAGTTGAGGTTAGGTGAGTGATTGGTTGCAGTCCATGTGGAGTGAGGCCACATGGGGGGGCCTCTTTGCTAGGAGTCACCTGCTGCAGTGCCCCGTCTTTGATTAGTGCATAGTCATTCTGCACCTTGTAAGGATTAAAAGCAAAGACTTCTCTTTTGCAATACTTTAATTTGTTATTTCCTGAATCCAAAGTTGTTTTCCACTGTCAATGGAAAGATGCTTTAACCTCATTCATATGGCTGAAATTCCTTTCTTTTTTAAGGGAGAGGAGATGAGAAGGTGTTAGACTGTTTTTCTTAAATGGACTCGCGTTTGCTAACTTCAAGATCAACATCTTGAGATCTTCTTCGGATTCTTGTTAAAAAAAAATTCAGAGATAATCTTAATCTCATTTAGATCTGAGTTTTTTCCCACCAGATGGCTTCCCCTAAACCAATCACAAACATAAGAGCTGGTAATGGCATAATGTGTGATAAATCAACAGATGAATTTCCCTTTGTCTAGAAGACTGTTCAATCAATTTAGATAAGAACAAATTTAATTATTTTCCAGAAGACTTTAGGGCAAAATTACAATTTCAGAATTTCATTTTAAGCAATTCCAAATCCTTATGTTTATATCAGCCAATATTTCAATTTCATCTTAAGAGATTTGTTATTGCAACAATGAGTTTGCTACTGTCAAAGGATAATCCTTGGTCAAATATCCAAACATATTTTATGAATGTCAACATAATGCAAATGAAGCATGAAAAAGAGTTTTGCAAATTGCACCAGTAATTCAATGCAATACCATGAATTTGAATAGTTAATGTAGATAGTTCCGAAAAAAGAATAACTGAATCCTCCTTTGATAAAATCGTTTGGTTGGTTGGATGATTCTTATACTGAAAGAAGTACTTTTTGTCTCCAACTGGCTTCCCTAGTGGCTCAGATGGTAAAGAATCCACCTGCAATGTGGAATACCTGGGTTCAAACCCTGAGTTAGGAAGATCCATTGGAGGAGAGCATGGCAACCCACTCCAGTATTCTTGCATGGAGAATTGTGACGGACAGAGGCTCCTGGTGTCACAAAAAGTTGCATATGACTAAGCAACTAACACAGCACACACACATCATTCTGTGTGATTATGATTAAAAATGAATTGTATTTTGATCGATTTTCAGTAGATTCATTATATATCTTTGATTAAATTACATAGTGCTATGTGATAGCCTTAATAATAAGATTAATTATACAAGTAAATTATAAACTATGTCTATTGTTTAGCAATCCCCCAAGTGCAGCATTCCTTTTAATTTACTGGAGGGATTTAGGGAGGAATCTCCATCTACTATTTTTTGTTAAGAAATCATCTTTCTCTGAAACTATTTTAAGAATAATATTGACAATGTAATTATGTTAAAAGCACTTTATTTTTAAATTATTAAATTTATAATACTTATCATTGAAATTTTATTTCACTAGTTCAGTTCAGTTCAGTCACTCAGTCAAGTCCAGCTCTTTGCAACCCCATGGACTGCAGCATGGCAAGCCTCCCTGTCCATCACCAACTCTTGGAGTTTACTCAAACTCATGTCCATTGAGTTGGTGATGAAATCCAACCATCTCATTCTCTGTCATCCCCTTCTCCTCCTGCTTTCAATCTTTCCCAGCATCCGGGTCTTTTCTAGTGAGTCAGTTCTTCACATCAGGTGGCCAAAGTATTGGAGTTTCAGCTTCAGCATCAGTCCTTCCAATGAATATTCAGGGTTGATTTTCTTAGGATGAACTGGTTTGATCTCCTTGCAATCCAAGGTACTCTCAAGAGTCTTCTCTAACACCACAGTTCAAAAGCATCAGTTCTTTGGCACTCAGCTTTCTTTATAGTCCAACTCTCCCATTCATACATGACTACTGGAAAAACCATAGCTTTGGCTAGTCAGACCTTTGTTGGCAAACTAATCTCTCTGCTTTTTAATACACTATCTAGGTTGGTAATAACTTTTCTTCCAAAGAGCAAGCATCTTTTAATTTCATGGGTGCAGTCACCATCTGCAGTGATTTTGGAGCCCCCCCAAATAAGGTCTGTCACTGTTTCCACTGTTTCCCCATCTATTTGCCATGAAGTGATGAGACTAGGTGCCATGGTCTTAGGTTTCTGAATGTTGAGTTTTAAGCCAACTTTTTTACTCTCCTTTTTCACTTTCATCAAGAGGCTCTTTAGTTCTTCTTCGCTTTCTGCCATAAATGTAGTGTCATCTGTGTATCTGAGGTTATTGATATTTCTCCCAGCAATCTTTATTCCAGCTTGTGCTTCATCCTACCCAGAGTTTCTTGTGATGTATTCTGCATATATGTTAAATAAGCAGGGTGACAATATATAGCCTTGACATACTCCTTTCCTGATTTGGAGCCAGTCTGTTGTTCCATGTCCAGTTCTAGCTGTTGCTTTTTGACCTGCATACACATTTCTCAGTAGGCAGGTCAGGTGGTCTGGTATTCCCCTCTCTTGAAGAATTTTCCAGAGTTTGTTGTGATCCAGAGTCAAAGGCTTTGGCATAGTCAATAAAGCAGAAGTATTTCATTATTAGTGGGGAGTTAATATTAAAAGACATACATATATGTAAATACATGCATAACTAAACATACTATTTACACATGTACATGTGTATATACAATAACTCTATCAATTACTTATTGCAGCCCAATGAAGTGTCCTAGAACTTTTGGCTTAAAATAAGCAATATATTTTGGCTCACAATTCTGTGAATTCACACTTGGTCCTGGGCTCACCTCAATGGTTTGTGTGTTTTTCAGCTGGGCTCATGCACGTGTCTATAGGTTACTTTGCAGCTTGGCTGGTGGTCTCTTAAAACCAGTCAAACTAACTTAGGCTTCTTGAAAGTTGAATTGGCTTATTAACCTTGCCTTGGTGGTTCAGAGTTCCAAGAGAGCAAGAGTGAAAATTCAAGGCTTCTGAAGGCCTTGTCTCAGAACTGGCAGAATGTAACTTATGCAGTAATAGGTCAAAGTGAAAGTGAAGTGAAGTCGCTCAGTTGTGTCTGACTCTTTGCGACCCGTGGACTGTAGCCCACCAAGCTTCTCCATCCATGGGATTCTCCAGGCAAGAATACTGGAGTGGGTTGCCATTTCCTTCTCTAATAATAGGTCAAAACATGTCATAAAACCAGCCCAGACTCAAGCAGTGGAGAAACTGACTCTATGAACTGATGTAGAACTGCAAAATTTTGTGGCCAGTCTTGCAGTTTTTTCACATCTAGAATTACCATTTTTCTCTGTGTGATAGACACAGTTCTTTTCATCTAATAGATATTTAGTATATGAATATTGAATTGACACATTTATTCTGAATTTACATATGCTTATGAATAAAATTTAAGTCTGAAAGAAACAGTCTTTGTCCATTAAACGTAATGAACTTATAGTATCATGGAATCTTGAACTGGAAGTGACTTTTGAAATGGATACTTTAACTATGTTTTTTGGTAAACTGATATTGGCCTGTTGAAACTGAGTATATTAAATACAGTGACTTTTAGGTGACCCAGGGCTAGAACATTGGGTCTCTTGGTCCTTGTGCAGCATTGTTTATACTATAATGAAGTCATTATGAACTTGGGTACTTAGCAACTTCAAATTCTGCAAAACAACTCATTAGAGGAATGAATTAGTCATAAGTTAGTAGTAGTTTTTTTTTTCTGCATTATATAAAAATAAATTAAGTATAATATTCTCTCCATTTTACCCATTCCTCTGTCACCTAATTTACATGAAGACTAAACAAGCATTATTAATTTTAAATGGGATATTATAGATCTTTTGATGAATTTGTGATAAAAATGTAGAGCGTGATTTAATAGGGAAATAACTGTCTCTTTATAAAAACTGAAAATGAAATCAAAATTGCTATACAAGCAACATCAAAATACCTCAAGATGATGGATAAAGATGACATTTACAAGGTTTGGTAATGCCGAATAATAAAGTTTACAGGAAATTAATCTAATATTGGCGACATCTCATTTTTCACCAAAGCAGAATCATAATTCAGCTGTCTCTCCCTGAGTTTTGACAAGGTCAGAATTTACCACTATGCAACTCAAATGCTGTAGCTGAAGCAGTTTCATCACATCCTAAATCAGTTTCTGTATAATTTCATCTACAAAATCAAATTCTGGGGAAAGTATCTGCCCTTAATATATTAAAAAGTAAAACAAGAAAAACCTTGGAAACTTTATGTTCAACTATGAAAGAAAAATAAAACTGTAGTTTGATCCATAATTAATCAAAATTATCAGCAGCTGGGTTTCATCCATATTGCTGGGAATTATAACGCAAAACAAAGCCAGCTGTTTCTTTCAGCGTATCAACTCCATTACTGTCTCAAGAGCTATTCTGATTAAGCCTAACATGATGTGATCACTTTCATCAATTTGCAGCTGCTTGTACAGTGTTTAGATTTCAAAATCAGCATATGCTGTATATTCCTAAATCTAAGTAAACTAAATTCACATCTGTGTCATTTAAATGGCTCCAAAATTAATTGGCATGCTTTCACTAAGATGGGTAGGTATTTTTCTTTTGCTTCCAGGTAATACATGCACTTTAGTGAGGTAGATATATTTTGAATAGGACTTAGGTTCACACTTTAGAGGTTTGTAAAATAATATAGAACACCTTATAAAGGTCATGGCATGTAGAAAATATCAATATGTGTCCAAGACACATATTCACATATTGTTATACACTGATCATGAAAAGATTATAATAAAAACACAATACTAGGGTTCATGGTCTTTACTTGGAAATGACATTAAATGATGGTGACAAATTCAGAATGTGCTGTGTTTACTATAATTTGCCTTTTCTTAAAGTAGTCTTATGATTGATTAATTCATTAGTTCAAATGAAAACCATTGAGCCATTTACTTCAAGTATATTTTCTTTGTTATAGTCAAGAAAAATTTTGATGTTAATAGCCAGTATGCAGAGCATTCTTCCTACCATCATTCCAGATACACTTTAATTAGCTCACCATTCAACAAGCTACGTTTGCTTCTTTCATTTTCCCATTGCAAATCATATCTTTCCCCTAAGAAGTTTATTATGGTGAATTAAAGGAAAGAAAGTTTAGGTTGGCCTCTTGCACTTTAAGCATAACTCTACACCTTTATTTAAGGCAAATTCCATTTCTTCCCATCTGAGAAACTCTTTCTATTAAATATTCAGTTGTTCTCTCTCCACTGGCAACTCAGTCTATGAAGAAGCTCAATTCTATAAAGCCTGCTTTTAAATCCAAGATTGAAAATAACATCTCCTTCCTTTGACAGATGGTTCTCAAATGTAGGCAAACATAAAATTCACTTTATCAAAGCCTGTCCCAGAAATTAATTTCTAATCTGATCTACAGAAGGAAAATGCGTTTAAGCAAGAACCTCAGATGACAAGATTCACACATGGAAAACTTTATTCTGGATTCCTATATTTGTACTTCTTTTGGAATATCTGTTATATTCTACTCTGCTACTCATTCATACACATATTTTTCTAGAAAATTACTGATGGGAAATGTAAAATGGTACAGCTGATAATGAAAAACAGTACAGTTGTTCCTCATAAAGTTAAAATGGAAATACCATATGGTCCCAGAAATTCCAACTCTGGATCTATGTCCAAAAACATTGAAAGCAGAGACTTGAACAGATCATTGTACATCAATGTTCATAGTAGCATTATTCACAAAAGCAAAAGATAGAAGCAACTCAGGTATCCATCCACAGGTGAATGAATCAACAAAATGTGGTAGATATGTACAGTGAAATATTACTCAACACTAAAAAGGATGGAAATTATGACATTTAAAAGGAGGGATATGGGCTTTCCCAATGGCTAAGTGGTAAAAATTCTGCCTTCCAGTGCAGGAGATGCAGGAGATGCCAGTTTGATCTCTGGGTTGGGAAGATCCCCAGGAGGGGGAAAGGGCAACATGCTACAATATTCTTGCCTGGAAAATTCCATGAACAGAGGAGATTGATGGGCTGCAGTCCATGGCATCACAAAGAGTTGGACACAACTTAGTGACTAAACAGTAACAAGAAACCTTGTAGACATTGTACTAAGTACTATAAGCCAGTCACAAATGGGCAGATATTGGGTCATTCCACTTACATGAGACCTAAAATAGTGAAACCATAAGGACAGAAAGTAAGCAGAATGATAGTTTTCTCTTGCTGGGGAGAGAGAGGAGTAGAGAGTAAGTAATTATCTCTGGATACAGTTTCAATTTGGGAAAAAGAAGAGAGTTCTGCAGATGGATGGTGGTGCCCACTGCACAACGATGTGAAGGTACACTTAAAATGGTTAAAGCAGTAAAGTTGATGTTTCTTTTTTTGTTTTTACTATAAATTTATTTATTTTAATGGGAGGCTAATTACTCTACAATATTGTATTGGTTTTGCCATACATTGACATGAATCCACCACCTGCCATACATTGGCATGTCCCCCATCCTGAATGCCCCTCCCTGCTCCCTCCCCATCCCATCCCTCTGGGTCATCCCAGTGCATCAGCCCCGAGCATCCTGTATCCTGCATCGAACTTAGACTGGTGATTTGTTTCACTTATGATAATATACGCGTTTCAATGCCATTCTCCCAAATCATGCCACCCTTTCCCTCTCCTACAGAGTCCTAAAGACTGTTCTATACATCTGTGTCTCTTTTGCTGTCTCGCATACAGGGTTATCGTTACCATCTTTCTAAATTCCATATATATGCGTTAGTATACTGTATTGGTGTTTTTCTTTCTGGCTTACTTTGATGTTTATCATTTATATATGTATGCCTTATATACATATATGTGTGTGTGTGTGTATATATATATCTACAACTTACAGAAATAAAATATGTTGGGTAAGTTTACTTGTTTATCAAAATGACATAACTAGGGTTAAAATAAGCCTTGGTTAGATGCTCATGGTAAAATTTGTTAAATATGCATGATAGTATTTCAATGGAAATGATTAAAGAATAGATATAAAGGCTTCAACTTCCAAACAGTACAGAAAAGGATAAAAAAAAGCTTAAATTGATTCAGGTAAAGGAACAAAGGGAGAAAAACAAGTATAGAAAATGCTAGACAAAGGAAATACAAAAATAAGCTAGTAAAGTAAGTCCCAATATATCAATTGTTACATAAATATCAATTATTTAAACTTGGTACTTAAAAGAATAGAGACTCACATTGGAGTAAAAACACACACACACACACAAACTCTGTTACATGTGTTTTAAAAACATTTAAACCATAAATATATGAAAGATTTGAATAGAAGAAGACATATCAGGAAAACAGCAACTGAAAGAAACCTGGGAAAGGTAATTTAATATTAGGCAAAAGAGACTTAAGGAAAAAATACTGTTGTGAATAAAGACAAACCTGGAAAGTAAGATTCTAAATAGTCTCACCCATCAGTTCAGTTCAGTCACTCAGTTGTGTCCGATTCTTTGCGACCCCATGAATCGCAGCACGCCAGGCCTCCCTGTCCCTCCCAGCAACAGAGTCTTTTCCAATGAGTCAACTCTTCACATGANGAGCAAAATAAGGTAGGTGGAAAAGCAATTATCTCCAATAGCATCTCTGTGGACCTGAATGAAGTTACTGTTCTGATAACCGCACAAAATATGAAGCATCCAATCTAGTCCAGTACAAAAGAGACATTCATTTGGCACATAAATGGAAAGCCTACTGGATTCTGCTGAAGGCTCAATGACCTGGGCTGGGGTCCCATGCTTGCACTCCTCACAGCCTTGGGACTGAGGGGGTTGAGAAAGTGCTGCCTGAAACTGAGCCCCCACCGGACCTGTCATGTTTCTCCCCACCGGATGAAGCCACAGTCTCCCGATGAGGGTCTGCCCTCCAGAGCTAAAGCAAGTCTGGCACACCCAAAGGATGGCGGACTCTGTGTCTAGAAGAGCTCTGAAAAGGTAAGGCGTCTCTACCTCTCCCAAGGTGGGGTTTCCACCTCCAGCCTCCTTCCTAAAGACTTGCCCCACTTCTGGATGACAGCACTGAAGCCAGGCAAAATTCCAGGGCTTGGGACTGGTGGGAAGTGGGGCAGGGGAGGGTGAAGGGTAAAGGGGGGGAGACATTCACTGAGGCCCAGGTGCCCCTTGAGCACACATGGGAATGACCCAGTGCTGCCACCGTGTGGCCATTTCTGGTAACAACAACTTGAAAACCCCTGCCTCTGGGAGAAGGCAATGGCACCCCACTCCAGTACTCTTGCCTGGAAAATCCCATGGACGGAGGAGCCTCGTGGGCTGCAGTCCACGGGATCGCGAAGAGTCAGACACGATTGAGTGACTTCACTTTCACTTTTCACTTGCATGTATTGGAGAAGGAAATGGCAACCCACTCCAGTGTTCTTGCCTGGAGAATCACAGGGACGGGGGAGCCTGGTGGGCTGCCGTCTATGGGGTCGCACAGAGTCGGATACGACTGACGTGACTTAGCAGCAGCAGCAGCAGGAGCAAGAGGCTGGCAGGGCATCACCCCGTGGTCTTTCCCCTGTTCACTCCAGCATGGAGGCCTCAGGGGAGCTGGGCTTCATGGTGGCTCAGGGCACCAAAAGCTACTATTTCCAGAGGCCCAGGAAGAAACTGCAAGTGTTTATGATCTATCTTCAGACGTTCTAGGACATGGTGACTTAGTGCTTTCCATCCCTAAATCCAGCCCAAGTTCAAGGCAAACCGTGTAGACGCTCCTCTCAACAGTGCTGTGTGCTGCCTAAGTTGCTTCAGTCAGGTGCGACTCTTTGAAACCCCACGGGTTGTAGCCTCCTATGGTGATGGACAGGGAGGCCTGGCGTGCTGCGATTCATGGGGTCGCAAAGAGTCGGACACGACTGAGCGACTGAACTGAATTGAACTGAGGCTCCTCTGTCCATGGGATTCTCCAGGCAAGAATACTCAATAGAAGGAGTATCAAAGTTTTTGCCACCATTTTTAGTGCATCATAGCATCTCACCAAGTGGTCAGCAAAGTCTCCTAACTGAACCTCCAGGTCCCAGATTCTCACCGATGGCAGCTGGGAGGCAGCAAGGCACAGGGTAGAAAAGGGAAGGGCTTTGGAAGCCACCAGGCCTGCATTCTGGTACAGGCAGGATCTACCACTCAGTAACCGGTTGAGCTTATTAGGTTACTCGCCCCTAAGAGCCTTATGGTTTCCCTGTGTGTAAAAGAGGATTAATACTACCATAGCGGCCAAGAAAATGTACTTCTCAGATCGTGCACAAATGACCAATGGCCCCAGCTGCTGAGCCCGAAAATCTGTCATCTGGTTCTCATCCCCAGCTTGGTGTAGAGGCCAGTTTCACAGTGTTGCTCCCAGCCCATGACTAAATACAAGCCTATTCCTGGGAGGCGCCGGGCTCCTGGGACAGGGCAGCTTGGCTTGAAGACTCCCCCAAGACCTTGCTGAACTTTCTTAGAGCTTCACTGGAGCATAAGATGCTTCTTTCAACTCAACCTTCCTTCCTCACCTCTCTCGTTCACCAAGGCCACACCTGCACCCCAGGTCTAGCTCCCCAACCCTGTTCCCTCATAAATCTCTAGAGCAGTGCTCCCCTCCAGATGCTTTGTGGCGGGCAGGGACCGGGACAAAGAGCCACCAGGCTGCTGCCAGTATTAAACAGGTGTGTGAGCACCTAATCAAGGCCTGGGGTATAGTTGATGTTCATTCAGCTGATATTTATTGAGCCTCTGCTGAGTGAGGACTTTACCTGGGGTGACTAGAACACATTGGTGAGCAAAGCCGATGAGAACACGAGGGCCCCCTGCTTGAAGCTTCTTGATGACCCCAGTGCGGAGGGATAAAGTCCCAACTCTTCTACAGGACACAAGAGTCCTTCAAAGTCTGACCCCCAAGGGGCCTCCATACCCCTACCCCATACTGCACACCAGAGTCTAGAGTCAAAAAAGACTTTCCTCTGGCAATCTCGGGTTTTTCAATCCCAATG
>SJYV01002590.1:102533-136539 GCA_006410875.1 Neotragus pygmaeus
CATTGGAAAAGACTCTGATGCTGGGAGGGGTTGGGGGCAGGAGGAAAAGGGAACAACAGAGGATGAGATGGCTGGATGGCATCACCGACTCGATGGACATGAGTTTGAGTGAACTCTGGAAGTTGATGATTGACAGGGAGACGTGGCGTGCTGCAATTCATGGGGTCGCAAAGAGTCAGACACGACTGAGCGACTGAACTGAACTGAATGACTAATGACTGAGCATCTTTACATGTGCATGTTAGCCATTTATGTCGTCTTTGGAGAACTGTCTATTCACATCCTTTACCCAGTTTTTAATTGGTTTTTTTGACTCTGGTTGTTCAGTTGTAAGAGTTCTTTATATATTCTTCATACCAGGCTATACTATATCAGATATATAATGTACAAAATTTTTCTCCCAATCTGAGTTGTCTTTTTACTTTCTTGTTGGTATTCTTTGAACCACAAAAGCTTTTAATTTTGATGGAGTACAATTTAACTACTTTTCTTGTTATTCATGCTTCTGGTGTCATATCTGAAAATACATTTATAAATCTGAAGTCATAGAGATTTACCCTTGTTTTCAAGAGTTTTATAGTTTTAGCTCTTTCATTTAGGTTTTTGATCCATTTTAATTTTTGTGTATGGCATGATATAAGGGTTTGATTTCATTTTTCATCCTGTGGCTATGCAGTGATCTAGCACCATTTGTTGAAAAGACCATTGAATGTTCTTGGCACTCTTTTAAAATGAATCAGTTGACTGTAGCCAAGTGGGTTTGTTTCTGGGCTGTCAGTTCTACTCCATTTACCTATATGTCTATTCTTATGCCAGTACCACAAGGTCTTGATTACTGTCATTTTATAGAAAGTTTAAAAATCAGAAGTGTGAACCTCCCTATTGTTTTGGATATTCTGGATCTCCAAAATTCCTTATGAATGTTTGAGTCAGCTCATCTACTTCTACAAATAAATCAGCTGGGATTNTATGCCAGTACCACAAGGTCTTGATTACTGTCATTTTATAGAAAGTTTAAAAATCAGAAGTGTGAACCTCCCTATTGTTTTGGATATTCTGGATCTCCAAAATTCCTTATGAATGTTTGAGTCAGCTCATCTACTTCTACAAATAAATCAGCTGGGATTTTAATAGAGATTTCACTGAATCTTTATTTTCCATCTAAATAATGTTAACTAATGTGGGGAATTCCCTGGTAGTCCTGTGGTTAGGACTACATGCTTTCTCTGCAGGGAGCCTGGGCTCGACCCCTGGTGAGGAACTAAGATCCTGAAAGCTGAGAGGTGGCAGGCCCAAAAATAAATAGATAAACAATGTTAATTAATAGTACTCTTTTAATCAAACTCAGTGAACATAGGATGGTTTTCCATTCATTTTATTTATTTATTTTTTAATTTTTAAATTAATTTATTCCTTTAGGAAGATTCACATTGGANCTACGCATCGCCCTGTACAGCCCAGACAGACGGGCAAAGCGCCTGAAAAGACTACACATACATCTCTGTGGACCTGAATCAAGTTGCTGTTCCCATAACCACACACAACATGGAGAATCGACTCTGGTCCAATTAAAAAAGAAAGATTGATTTTGCACATAAAATGAAAAGCCTGCTGGATCCAGCTGAGGCCTCGGTGACCTAGGATGGGATCCCATGCCTGCCCTCCTAGCAGGCTTGAGACCCAAGGCTGCACCGGTCCAAGGGCTAGGGAGCTGAGAAGCTTGTGCCTGAAACTGAGCCCCGCATTGGACCTGTCGTGTTTGTCCCCTGGGGATGAAACCACAGTCTCCAGATGGGGCCCTGCCTTCCAGGGCTAAATCAGGTCTTCACACTATACTTCAAAATGACACAGGCACCCCAACCTTCACGGCAGCACTAATTCCAAGAGACAAAACATGGAAGCCACCAACAGGGTAACTGACAGGCCTGGACAACATGATGTAGTGCGTAGGTACAAGGGAAAGGCACAAGCCATCCAGAAAGGAGGAAAGCACGTCATTTGCAACGACAAAGGAGGACCTCAGGAGGATGCCAGGCAAACACACACCGAAGTTCAAGCAAGTCTGGTGCATCCAAACAATGGCGGACCCTGTGGTGGAAGAGCTCTGAAAATCAGGGGGTCTCCACCTCTTTCGGGGGCAGGGTTCCCGACTCCAGCCTCCTTCCTAAAGACTCGTGCCACTGCAGGATGATAACACCCTGAACCGGACAATATTCAGGGCTTGGGATTGGAGGGAAGTGGGGCAGGCGAAGGTGAAGGGTAACTGGGAGAAAACGACTTTCACGGAGGCCCAGGTGCCCCTTGAGCACAAACGGGGATGACCCCAGTGCTGCCACCGTGTGGCCATTTCTGGTACCAACAACCTGAAAACCCCCGCCTCTGGGAACTTCAAATTCTCAAGGCCTGTGGGGCAGGAAGACCCAAGCTCTTGTTAAACATTGGCCTCATTGAATGAGGTGGGTCATCGAATAACACTTTGAAACAACACCGGCTTTCCAGAAGCCAGTCGCAAAGGTAAATTTGACACACCCCATACATGAAAAAAAAAAAAACCTTCATTACATAAAATGGTCTTCTCCAGGGCTCATCATTCGAAAACTGGAAATCAAAGCGGCAAAGAGGTTATCACCTGAAAGCCCACATAATGGCCATAATCAAAACGGCTGCAAACAATGAAGACAAGACAGGACCTGGAAAAAACGGAACCCTCCTGTGCCTCTGCAGTAAGTAGCTAACAGCCACAGTGGAGAAATCATAGAGAGTCCTTCCAATCCTAAACACAGAGACAGCTTCTAATGCGCAATCCCCAGACTGGGCTCATATATGGAGGCTCATCAAGGGAGAAGAGTCTATTTGAAAAAGGGCACAGGCACCACAAAGTTCACTGCAGTCCTACTCACAACAGTCACGGCATGGAAGCAACCATCATGTCCACCAGCACATGAATGGGCCAGGAACGCGGGGGACACACACACGAGGGAATGCCACTCAGCCATCCAAAAGGATGAAAATGTCCCATTTGCAGGCACATGAATGGACCCAGAGACTGGCATACCGAGGGAACTAAGAAAAGGGGGAAAGCAATATAGCGATGACATCCCTCATATGTGGCACCCAAAAGGAAACCATACAAATGAACATATTTACAAAATCGAGACAGACTCACAGATATCCAGAATGATCTTAAGGTTGCCACAGGGGGAAAATGCGGTGGTCAGAGTGGAGGCCAGATCATTAGGGAGGTAGCTCAATGTGTACACGCAGCTCTACTTAAAATAAATGACCAACAAGGTCTTCCTGTGAAGCACAGAGAACTCTGCTCGACGTCATGTGGCAGCCCGGATGGGAGGGCAGTTTTGCAAAAAGGTGTGCACATATACGGACAACTGAGAACCTCTGCTGTTCACCTGGAATGACGTCACTGTCAAATGGCTCGTCTCCAATACAAAATAAATATTGGAAACAACACCCAACAACTCAGTATCACATATGAGCACACAGGATGGGCACCATTCACATGTGGGCAAACCAGGAACCCTGAAGAGGACTGGGAAAAGGGAAGCCTCTTCTGCCTCCACTGGGAATGTCAGTTAGTTAACGACCACTGTAAGGAACAGCAGAGTGGGGCCCAAGAAACCTCAAGACAGCGATGGCCTAAGCTCTGGAGCACACATCCTTGGGCCTGTTGCCAAGGAAACTACACTTAAAAAAGACACGTGCACCCCAACCTTCACGGCAGCACTAGTCCCAAGAGCCAAACCACAGAAGCAACCAACAGGAAATCGACACAGGCCTAGACAACACGATGTGGCACACACACACAAGGGAAAGGCACAAGCCACCCAAAGAGGAGGAAAGAATGCCACCGGCAGCGACGAAGAAGGACCTCGCCAGGACCCCAGGAAGCCAAGCCCGTCAGCCAGAGGAAGACCGAAAGCACACGGTGTCACTTCCAGGAGGAAGCTCAACACTCCTTCACATTGACTCTCTGAGAAAAGAGACACTGACTCACACTGAAAACCCAGTGGGATTTCTGACAGACAACCCTTGGAGGGGATTCCATCAGGAGTTTGGATCATCACAGGCACACTCACATACAGATATATATAAAACAAATCTCCACGAGGACCTACAGGAGAGGACTAGAAACCCTACTCACACTTCTGGACAACCCAGTCAGATGGGCAAAGTGCCCAAAAAACTACACGTACATCTCTGTGGACCTGAATCAAGTTGTTGTCTGATAGCCACACATAACATGGAGTATCCACAACGCCTGCTAAGTCACTTCAGTCGTGTCTGACTCTCTGCGACCCTATGGACTGTAGGCTGACAGGCTTCTCTGTCCATCGGATACTCCATGCAGGATTATTGGAGAGGGTTGCCATTTCCTTCTCCAGAGGGTCTTCCCAACTCAGGGTTCAAACCCTCTATGGACCAATACAAAAGAAACATTCATTTGGCACAGAAAATGGAAAGACTACTGGATTCTATTGAGACTTCAGTGACCCAGGGCTGAGGTCTCATGCCTGCACCCCTAGTAGCCTTGAGACTCAAGGCTGCACGATCCTGGGGCTGAGGGAGCTGAGAAGCTGGTGCCTGAAACTGAGCCCCACTGGGCCTGTCGTGTTTGTCCCCTCGGGATGAAGCCACAGTCTCCAGCTGGGGCCCTCCCTCCAGAGCTAAAGCAAGTCTAGTGCACCCAGCTGATGGTGGAACCTGTGGTGGAAAAGCTCTGGGGGCTCCACCTCTCCCAGGGGCAGGGTTCCCACCTCCAGCCTCCTTCCTAAAATCTCGCCCCACTGCAGGATAACAGCACCCTCAGCCAGGAAAACTTCCAGGGCTTGGGACTGGTGGGAACCGGGGCAGAGGAGGGTAAGGGTAAATGTGAAGAGGACATTCAGTGAGGCCCCAGAGCCCCTTGAACACACATGGGAATGACCCAGTGCTGCCGCCATGTGGCAATGTCTGGTAATAACAACTTCAAAATGCCTGCAACGGGGAACTTCAAACTCCCAAGGCCTGTGGGACTGGAATTGATCACAATGCTCAACAACTGGTCTGGGGTGGGTCATCGAATAACAATTCGAAACAGGACCAGCCTTCCAGAAGCCTGTCTCAAAGGGTGAATTACACACACCTCGTAGATAGGAAAAAAAAATCCATCACATAAAATGATCCCTTTTATAGCTCATTCTTAGAAAACTGTGAATCAAAGCGGCAAACAGGTATTCCCACAAAATGGTCATCAACAAAACAGCTGCAAACAATGAATGCAAGAGAGGACCTGGGGAAAAATGGAACCCTCTTATGCCTCTGCTGGGAGAAGTCCATGGAAAACAGCATAGAGGGTCCTTCCAATCCTAAAGACAGCGATAGCTTCTGTTCCAGCAATCCTCCTATTGGGCTAATACACGGAGGCTTATAAACGTAGAAAAAATACTTGAGAAAGACACAGGAACCACAAAGTTCACAACAGCCCTACTGAAAATAGCCACGACATAGAAGCAACCATCATGTCCCTCAACAAATGAATGGACTGGGAAGATGTGGGACATGTATCCAAGGCGACGTTCCACAGCCACTAAAGAGAATGAAAATATGCCATGTGCAGGCCTGTGGATGGACCTAGAGAAGATGTGGGACATGTATACAAGACGACACTACTCAGCCACTAAAGAGAATGAAAATATGCCATGTGGATGGACCTAGAGATTGTCCTACTGAGCAAAGTGAGGCAGATGGAAAAAGCAATACATCCGATGACATCCCTTGTATGCAGCATAAAAGATAAACCATACAAATGACCATATTTACAAAACCAAGACAGACTCACAGACATGCAGAGTGAAATTATGTTTGCTACAAGGGATTAAAGTAGGGGCCTGGGAGGCTGCATAATTAAAGCATTGGCGTCGATGTGTACACATGGCTTTATTTAAAACAAATGACCAGCAAAGCCCTACAGTGGAACACGGGGAACTCTGCTTGCCGTCGTGTGGCAGGCTGGTGGTGTAGAGAGAAGCTGCACATAAATGGATGGCTGAGGCCCTCCACAGTCCAGGGGGAATGAGCACTACAATGTCAACTGGATATTCTCCAACACAAAATAAAAATGGAAACAAACTCTCACAACTCAGGATCACCTCGCAGCTGCCAGGACAGGTTCATCAACACATGGACAAAGGATGAAAGCTGCGAGGGACTGGGCAGAGGGAACCCAAAAATGCCTCTGCTGCAAACGGCAGCTGGTTACCAGCCACTGTAAAGAGCAAGGGAGCGGGGAGTGAGATACCGGGACAGCCACGGCCTAAGGTCTGGCACCCCCATCCTTGGGCTGTTGCCGAGGAAACTATACTTGAAAAAAACACACGCACCCCAACCTTATGGCAGCACTGCTTCCAAGAGACAGAATACCGCGCAACCAACAGGGAAATCGACACAGGCCTGGACAACCGGGTGTGGCACACACACCAGGGAAGGGAGCATGCCACTCGAGGAGAAGGAAAGGGTGCGCCCGGCAGCGACACGGAAGGACCCAGGGAGGAGCCCGGGGAGCAAGCCAGTCACACAGAGGAAGGCCGATAGCATGTGTACCCCTTCCAGGAGGAAGCTCAAAATGCACTCACATCAACTCACTGAGAAAAGGGACACCGACTCACACGCTGAAAACCCACTTGGTGTTCCGACTGGAGAAACCTCAGACGGGAATCCATCAGGAGCTTGGTTCATCACAGACACACTCACACACAGATATAAAAACAGGCCTCCACGAGGACCTACAGGAGAGGACGGGGAACCCCAGCCATCACCCTGTACAGCCCAGACAGATGGCCAAAGCTCCTGAAAAGACTACACATGCATCTCTGTGGACCTGAATCAAGTTGCTCTTCACATAACCACATACAACATGGAGAATCCACCCTAGACCACACAAAAGAGACCTTCATTTGGCACATAAATGGAAAGCCTACTGGATTCTGCTGAGGCCTCCGTGAGCCCGTGCTGGGGTCCCATGCTGCACCCCTAGTAGCTTTGGGACCCAAGGCTGCACGTTCCTGGGGCGCAAGGAGCTGAGAAGTTTGTGTCAGAAACTGAGCCCACCGGACCTGTCGCCCTTGCCCCTCAGGGTGAAACCACAATCTACAGACAGGGCCCGCCCTCCAGAGCTAACACAAGTCTAGTGCACCCAAACAATGGTGGACCCTGTGGCTGGAAGAGCTCCGAGAACTCATGGGGTCTCCACTCTCCCAAGGACAGGGTTCCCACCCCCAAGCCTCCTTCCTACAGACCCTCCCCACTGCGGTATGACAGCACTCTCAGCTGGACGACATTCCAGGGCTTGGGGCTTGTGGGAAGTGGGCCAGGGGAGGGGGAAGGGTAATGGGGAGAAGACTTTTCTGAGGCCCAGGTGTCCCTTGGTGCTGCGATTCACGGGGTCGCACAGAGTCTACACTGCTGAGCCACTCAACTGAACTGAGCTGAAGGTGCCCCTTGAGCACCCAGGGGAACGGCCCAGTGCTGCCGCGTTGTGGCCATTTCTGGTAACAACAACTTCAAAACCCCTGCTGCCGGAACTTCAAACTCAAAAAGCCTTGGGGCTGGAAAGGACTCCAACGCTTAAAGACTGGCCAGAGGTGGTTCATCGAATAACAATTTGATACAAGACAGGCTTTCCAGAAGACAGCCTCAAAGGATAAATTTCACACACCTTATACATTAAAAAAAGAAGAAGAAGAAAAGAAAAACTCCATCACATAAAAATTCTCTTCATGACTAATCCTTAGAAAATAGTAAATCTAACAGGAAACATATATCACCTCGAAGCACACAAGGTCATAATCAAAATGGCTACAAACAATGAATGCAAGAGAGGACCTGAATAAGGGAACCCTCTTATGCCTTCTCTAGGAGAAGTAAACAGGTAACAGCCACCGTGGAGAACGGCGTAGAGGGTCCTTCCAATCCTAAAGACAGAGAGAGCTTCTGATCCAGCAGTCCGCTGACTGGCTTCATATACAGAGGCTTAGCAAAGGACTAAAGTCTAATTGAGAAAGACACAGGCACCTCAAAGTTCACCGCAGCCCTACTTACAATAGCCACAACACGGAAGCAACCAAAATGTCCATCGACACACAAATGGACCAGAACATGGGTGACATGTATACAAGGGAGTGTTTCTCAGCCATTGAAAACAGTGAAAATACGCCACTTGCAGCTTTGTGGATGGACCCAGAGATTGCCATTCAGATTGAACTAAGGCGGACGAAAAATAGCAATATATCTGATGGTATCTCTTATATGCAGCATCAAAAAGAAATCACACAAATGAGCATATTTACAAAACTGAGACAAAATCGTACACATCCAGAATGATGTTATGATTGCCACAGCAGAATAACAGGGGCAGGGGACTGTTGTAGGTGGGGCGGTCAGAGTCGTTAGGGAGTTGGTATTGACGTGTATACACAGCTCTATTTTTTAAATGGCCAGCAAGGTCCTACTGGGGAGCACAGGGCACTCAGCTCGGCGCCATGTAGCAGACTGGACAGGAGGGCAACTTGGGGGAAAAGGGATGCACAGATACAGACGGCTGAGGCCCTCAACAGTCCACCTGAAATGACCAACACAATGTCAGTTGGCTATTTTCCAAAACAAAAGTTGGAAACAACACCCAAAAATTCAGTGTCATCTTTGAGTGCACAGGATGGGCACCATCAACAAGTGGGCAAACCAAAATCCCTGAAGAGGATCTTGGACAAAGGGGCCCTCTTCTGCCTCCCCTGGGAAAATCAACTGGTTAACAGCCACTGTGAAGAACAGCAGAGTGGGGCCTGAGAAGCTCAAGACAGCCATGTCCCAAGCTCCGGCGCCCCCATCCTCGGGCCTGTTGCCACGGGAAACTACACGTGAAAAGACACGTGCACCCCAACCTTCTTGGCAGCACTGCTTCCAAGCGCCAGACCATGGAAGCAACCAGGAGGGAGATCGACACAGGCCTGGACAACACGCTGTGGAACAAACATACGAGGGAAAGGCACAAGCCATCCGAAAAGGAGGAAAGAATGCCACCGGCAGCGACAAAGAAGGACCTCGCGAGGACCCCAGAAGCCAAGCTGGTCAGCCAGAGGAAGACCAGTATCACACGGTGTCACTTCCAGGAGGAAGCTCAAAATGCACTCACATCGACTCACTGAGAAAAGAGACCGACTCACACACTGAAAACCCACTTGGTGTTCTGACAGGCAAACCTCAGAGGGGAATCATCAGGAGTTTGGATCATCACAGGCACACTCACATAAGGATATAAAAGCAGGCCTCTGTCAGGACCTACAGGAGAGAATGGGGAGCCCTACTCACCCCTCTGGACAACCCAGATAGACGCCCAAAGCACCCAAAATGTACGTCTCTGTGATCTGAATCAAGTTGCTGTCCAACAACCACACACAACATGGAGTATCCACAATGTCACTTCAGTCGTGTCTGACTCTCTGCGACTCTATGGACTGTAGGCTGACAGGCTTCTCTGTCCATCGGATACTCCAGGCAGGAATACTGGAGAGGGTTGCCATTTCCTGCTCCAGAAGANATCTTTGGTTGCAAAAAATATAATCAATCTGATTTTGGTGTTGACCATCTGGTGATGTCCATGTGTAGAGTCTTCTCTCGTGTTTTTGGAAGAGGGTGTTTGCTATGACCAGTGCGTTCTCTTGGCAAAACTCTATTAGCCTTTGCCCTGCTTCATTCTGTACTCCAAGCCCAGTTTGCCTGTTACTCCAGGCATTTCTTGACTTCCTACTTTTGCATACCAGTACCCTATAATGAAAAGGACATCTTTTTTGGGTGTTAGTTCTAGAAGGTCTTGTAGGACCGTACACATGGCTCTATTCAAAATAAATGACCAACTCGGTCTACTGTGGAGCACACTGAACTCTGTGTGATGTCCTATGGCAGCATGAGGGGGAGGGCCGTTTGGGGGAGAAGGGATCCACATATATGAAAGGCTGAGGCCCTCTCAATCCACATAGAAGGACCACCACAATGTCATTTGGCTATTTTCCAAAACAAAATAAAAATTGGAAACAACACTTAACAACTCATTATCACCTTCGAGCCCAAAGGATGGGCCATATTAACATGTGGGCAAACCAGGAACCCTGCAGAGGGCCTGGGAAAAGGGAATGCTCTTCGGCATCCCCTAGGAATGTCAATTGGTTAACACCCACTGTAAAGAACAGCAGAGTGGTGCTTGAAAAGACTGAAATCTCTGACAGCCTAAGATCTGGCCCCCGATCTTTGGGCCTGTTGCCAGATGAAGCTGTACTTGAAAAAGACACATGTACCCCAACCTTCATGTCTGCACTAGTTCCAAGAGACAAAACATAGAAGCAACTGAGAGGGAACTCGACACATGCATGGACAACATCATGTGGTACATATATACAAGTGAAAGGCACAAAGCCACCCAAAAAGAAGGAAAGAATGCCATTTGCAGTGACAAAGGAGGGCCTAGCAAGGGTCATAGGAAGCCAAGCCACGTTTGTATTGTAACCAGCTTTGTACCTGTGTGAGTCAGGATTAAAATTTCCTTTAGAACTTTTTATAGCCCTCAGTTTCCATATAGATAGACAGATTTAGAAAGAGCAACCCAAAAAAGGAACCTGGGAGGCTAGAATGTGTGTTTTTAGAGCAACATCCCCTGAAAATGCCAGAAAATACGAAGTCCACCCTTGCCAGGGCCATGCTTCAAAGAGTGGACACTGATACATGGAAAGTAACCAACTTGGGAGGAAAAAGAAAACCCACTCTAAGTCCTTGCTGTGGTTCCAACTAGCTATAACTAAGATCTGTGCACCTAATGCTTCTCCATGTCACATTAGTGTAATGACACAGAATCAATCAGCAGTCAGTGGTCAAGGGATTAGCAGGTTAGGGGGCAGCTAGGAGGGACTACTTGCCGACAAAGGTCTGTACAGGCAAAGCTATGGTTTTTCCAGTAGTCACGTACTGATGGGAGAGTTGGACCATAAAGAGGGCTGAGTGCCGAAGAATTCTAAATTGAGTGCTGGAAAAGACTCTTGAGAGTCCCTTGGTTTGTAAGATCAAACCAATCAATCCTAAAGGAAATCAACCCTGAATATTCACTCAAGGACTGATGCTGAAACTAAAGCTCCAATGTTTTGGCCACCTGATGCAAAGAGCTGACTCATTGGAAAAGTCCCTGATTCTGGGAAAGATCGAAGGCAGGACGAGAAGGAGATGACAGAGGATGAAATGGTTATATGGCATCACCGACTCAATGGACACGAGTTTGAGCAAACTCTGGGAGGTACATGGGGTCACAATTAGTCGCACACCACTGAGCAACTGAACAATAACAACAACGATCAAAATGACAAGGGTATATCACTTTTCTCCTGTTTGTTTGCTATACATCTAATAGTGTGTCGTGGATAGATGCAGGAGAGGGCCTGGAGCAAAGGGAACACTCCTTTGCCTCTGCTAAGAATGCAGTCTCATAATAGGCCCTGCAGAGAACAGGATGGAGGTTCCTTAAAAACCTAAAAACAAAGGTACTGTATGATCCAGCAATCTCACTGTTGGGCATGTATCCAGTGGGAACTGTAACTGGAAAAGACACATGTACCCCAACTTTATGCAGCACCATTTACCATAACTAAGG
The DNA here is from genome assembly GCA_006410875.1 of Neotragus pygmaeus. Classification (NCBI taxonomy): domain Eukaryota; kingdom Metazoa; phylum Chordata; class Mammalia; order Artiodactyla; family Bovidae; genus Neotragus; species Neotragus pygmaeus. The sequence continues at coordinate 114,217 of SJYV01002590.1, forward strand.
GACGGAAGCAATCATAATATCCCCACACAGATTAATGGTTAAAGAAGATGTGTTATATACATACAAGAGACAGCTAGTCAGAAAAAAGAAATAAATATTGTCATTTGCGTCTACATGACTGGACCCAGAAATGATCATACTACGTGATGTAAGTGAAACTTAGAAAGTTAAGTACGGTATCCTGGTTGATTAATGATAGCCTATAACTTTTTTACTAGATTCTATCACAGGGAGATATGTATTCCCTTTTGCTAAAATGTGGTATAATTCATCTGGCAGGATGAGACCTTTTAGAGGCATATAATGTGCATATTGCTTTTCACGTAAATGTGAAATGGTTTTAGATTTAGAAGACATAGAATCATATCAGAACATAACTACTGGGAAAAAAATGATTATGAAAACAGACAAATCAAGGGCAAATTAATCATTTACTATTATAAGTGCTTGAGAAATCTTCATCTTCTTCCTCAGATACTGGGAAATTTAAAGTGTCTACTGGTATTAAATTCAGTTCAGTTCAGTTGTCTGGCTCTTTGCGACCCCATGAATCTCAGTACGCCAGGCCTCCCTGTCCATTGCCAACTCCCGGAGTTCACTCAGACTCACGTCCATCGAGTCAGTGATGCCATCCAGCCATCTCATCCTCTGTTGCCTCCTTCTCCTCCTGCCCCCAATCCCTCCCAGCATCAGAGTCTTTTCCAGTGAGTCAACTCTTCGCATGAGGTGGCCAAAGTACTGGAGTTTCAGCTTTCGCATCATTCCTTCCAAAGAACACCCAGGGCTGATCTCCTTCAGAATGGACTGGTTGGATCTCCTTGCAGTCCAAGGGACTCTCAAGAGTCTTCTCCAACACCACAGTTCAAAAGCCCCAATTCTTCATGCTCAGCTTTCTTCACAGTCCAACTCTCACATCCATNACACCCAGGGCTGATCTCCTTCAGAATGGACTGGTTGGATCTCCTTGCAGTCCAAAGGACTCTCAAGAGTCTTCTCCAACACCACAGTTTGCATATGGAGGGCTTCCCAAGTGGTGCTAGTAGTAAAGAACCTGCCTGCCAATGCAGGAAACTTAAAAGACTCAGGATCTTCCCTCTCAGGAAGATCCCCTGCAGGAGGGCATGGCAATTCACTCCAGTATGCTTGCTTGGAGAATCCCATGGACAGAGGAGCCTGATGGGCTATAGTACATAGGGTCGCAAAGAACTGGACATGGCTGAAGCAACTGAACATAGCACAGCACAGGACAGTACAGTCTGGGTATGTCTTCTGCCTCTTAAACACTGTCGACCTTACCAGTCTCAACTTGCTCAACTACTCCCCTCTTTCTATAAAGTGCTTTTCAAGGCTCACAGCCTCTACTCCACTTACTTCTCTGCTCAAAGCATTAATAGATCATATATTTTTTGTGACCCTATGGACTGCATGACAAAGGAACCTAGTGGGCTATGGTCCACAGGGTCACAAAGAGTCAGATACAACTGAAGTGACTTAGCATGCACAGCACAATAATACATTCTAGGGAGAAGGCCATGGCACCCGACTCCAGTACTCTTGCCTGGAAAATCCCATGGACGGAGGAGCCCGATAGGTTGCAGTCCATGGGGTCGCTAAGAGTCAGACACGACTGAGCGATTTCACTTTCACTTTTCACTTTCCTGCATTGGAGAAGGAAATGGCAACCCACTCCAGTGTTCTTGCCTGGAGAATCCCAGGGATGGCGGAGCCCAATGGGCTGCCATCTATAGGGTTGCACAGAGTTGGACACAACTGAAGTGACTTAGCAGCAGCAGCAGCAGCAGCAGCTTCTAAGCAGCATAAGACTTTCAAAGACAAACTACCATTCTGCTAACCAGCTGTGAAATAAACATTCAGTCACTTAATATTAAAGAAGGAATATTGATTGATTCTGAAAGAATTAAAGAAATCCCAGCTTTATCACTCCCCTAAGCAAACCACTAAGGATTTCTACGTCTAACCAGACATTGCAGGTATTGGGTACCTAGTTTTTCCCACATTGCCCAACCTCTGTACACATTACTGACCAGCCAGACCCAACTGAATGGATGACAGAGGGAGAAAAGTTATAAATGGCTTAAAATCTGAATTAGCTCAGGCTTTAACATTCGACCATCCTAACTATACATCACTATTTTTTCTCTTGGAGCATGAAGACAGAGGAAACACCTGGGTATATTAACTCAGAGCCATGGTGACCAGAATCGACCCATAGGATATTATTGTCAGGAGTTAGATTCGATGACAAGAAGGTTCCCACCCATATGAGGGTTATTGCAGCAACATCTCTCTTATGCAAAGCTACTAAAGAACTTACCATGGTCTCCATCAAAGGTCTCCTCTATATATGGTCCTCACTCAGTTGATTGTCGAATTCTCAACCTACTCAACACCATTCTGTGAGTGAGTCACTTGTCCTCTNTATGAGGGTTATTGCAGCAACATCTCTCTTATGCAAAGCTACTAAAGAACTTACCATGGTCTCCATCAAAGGTCTCCTCTATATATGGTCCTCACTCAGTTGATTGTCGAATTCTCAACCTACTCAACACCATTCTGTGAGTGAGTCACTTGTCCTCTTAGGAAATACTGTTACTCTCGTCACCCAATAACATTTTGGCTAATTTTTTTCAATTGGGAGGAAAATTACTTTACAAAGTTGTGTTGGTTTCTGCCATACAACAATGCAAATCGGCCATAATTATACATGTATCACCTCCCTCTTTGGTCTCCCTCCTCTCCCCCCGCCCCCATCCCATCCCTCAAGGTCATCACATACTTTGGCTTGATGTAATAGTCTTAATCCCACGACTTTGCTTCCAGGGCATCAAGATGACAACAGCTTGGCTGCATCACGCTAACTGCTATTTTCTTACTCCTAGGGCTGATTCACAAGAATGTTAACTATCTTCTCACTCCTAGGACAGGTTCACAAGAAGTTCCCACTGATAAAGCTGATTTAATTCGGTTTAAGATGGATTCTTTTCAAACAATGAAGAGGGACATTATCAAACTGGGTATGCAGCAGAAATAATTGAAAGTTCTTATCTACTAGGCTCCAAATCAGCCCAACAAGTTGAACTGGCTGCATTGAGTAGGGTCTGTCAGTTAGCCAAAGATCAAGGAGCCAATATTTATACCGTAGCCTCTATGGCTTCAGAGTAGTGCATGATTTTGGAATGCTATGGATATTTCTTAGCTCTTCTAATTAGCTTATAAAGAATAAATAGCTAGAGGTGGATGAAACTGTAGCCTATTATACAGAGTGAAGTAAGTCAGAAAGTGAAACACCAATATCCATAATATATCACCAATATAATAATATTGGGGCTCCCACCAATCCCAGGGTGGGATGATTTGAGAGAATAGCATTGAAACATGTATATTAACATATGTAAAATAGATGACCAGTGAAAGTTTGATGCATGAAGCAGGGCACTCAAAGGCAGGTGCTCTTGGACAAGCTAGAGGGATGGGGNAAGTACTGCATTTCGGACTCTTTTGTTGACCATGATGGCTACTCCATTTCTCCTGAGGGATTCCTGCCCCCAGCAATATTAGAATTTGAAGAAAGACATTTATGCAGCAATGTTAAATAAGGAAAAAGAATTTTAAATTTGAATAAAATTATTAAAGAGCTATAAGATATGGATGAAGCATTGATTACCTGGTTACATGATGGCTTAGTTCATTTGGGCAGCTATAACACAAGATCACAAACTGCGTAGCTTGTAACAAAAATGTTATTTCTCATAGTTCTGGAGGCTAGAGGCCCAGGGTGAGGACAACATGGACCACGAAGGCCCTCTGCTGAGCTGAGATCGCCAACTTCTGATATCTCCAGGTGGTGGATGGAGGGGGCTGGGAGTCTCTTAAGGGTCTTTGCCGTAAGGGCAATACTCTCATTCTTGAAGGCTCACTCTGCCCTTATAGCCAAACCACCCCAAAGTCCCTACCTCCTAACTCATCACACTGGGCACTAAGATTTCCAAGTACAAATTTAGGAGGGAGACAGACATGAAGTCTGTAGCATGGAAGTATCTAAGTCTGTGATGTGCTAAACTCAAGAGCCTGCAACCTGTTACAGAAAAAAAAAAAAAAAGNCTCTGGTAGGTTTATTCCTAGGTATATTATTCTTTTTGTTGCAAAAGTGAATGGGATTGTTTCCTTAATTTCTCTTTCTTATTTTTCATTGTTAATGTATAGGAATGCAAGGGATTTCTGTGTATTAATTTTGTATCCTGCAATACTAAATTACTAAATTCACTGATTAGCTTTAGTAATTTTCTGGTGGCATCTTTTGGGTTTTCTATGTATGGTATCATGTCATCTGCACACAGTAAGAGTTTTACTTCTTCTTTTCCAATTTTGATTCTTTTTTTTTCTCTGATTGCTGTGACTAGGACTTCCAAAAGTATATTAAATAATAGTGGTGAAAGTGGGCACCCTTTTCTTGTTCTTGATCTTAGAGGAAATGCTTTCAGTTTTTCACCATTGGGAATAATGTTTCTTGTGGGTTTGTCATATATGGCCTTTTTTATGTTAAGTAGGTTCCTTCTATGCCCATTTGCTGGAGAGTTTTTTTCATAAATGGCCATTGGATTTTGTCAAAAGCTTTTTCTGCATCTATTGAGATTATCATAGGTTTTATCTTTCAGTTTATTTATATAGTGTATCACATTGATTAATTTGCATATATTGAAGAATCTTTGCATCCCTGGGATAAATCCCACTTGATCATGGTGTATGAGCCTTTCAATCTATTGTTGGATTCTGTTTGCTAGTATTTTGTTCTGAATTTTTGCATCTGTGTTCATCAGTGATATTGGTTTATAATTTTCTTTTTTTGTGACATCCTTGTCACCCTGTGATATTAGGGTGATGGTGGCCTCGTAGAAAGACTTTGGGAGTGTTCCTTCCTCTGCAATTTTTTGGAAGAGTTAAAGAAGCATAGGTGTTAGTTCCGGAGAAGGCAATGGCACCCCACTCCAGTACTCTTGCCTGGAGAATCCCATGGATGGAGGAGCCTGGTAGGCTGCAGTCCATGGGGTCTCTAAGAGTCAGACATGACTGAGCGACTTCACTTTCACTTTTCACTTTCATGCATTGGAGAAGGAAACGGCAACCCACTCCAGTGTTCTTGCCTGGAGGATCCCAGGGATGGGGGAGCCTGGTGGGCTGCCGCCTATGGGGTCGCACAGAGTTGGACACGACTGAAGCGACTTAGCAGCAGCAGGTGTTAGTTCTCTAAACGTTTCATAGAATTTACCTGCGAAGCCATCTGGCCCCGGGCTTTTGTTTGTTGGAAGATTTTTGATCCCGGTTTTGATTTTGGTGCTGGTGATTGGTCCCTATAGACCCTCTTGTTCACAGAACATTTCCTGGCCTCCTTTGCACACAGTTTCTGGTGCCTCTGTCCCTTGCCATGTGTTCATCGCCACAGGTATGAAAGTTACCAGTTTTCTGTAGAGGATCTTGGGCATTGTCCTAGTGTTATCCTGGTTTCCAGAGCTGGGAGGTGGCGTGTAAGGAAGGACGTTGCTGTGCAGTCCTCATGGGGGTATTTCGATGACTCTGTGTGCCAGGTTTTCTAATCCATACGTGTGAATGCTCTCATTTTAATTTGCACCCCCAGTTCACAGTGGGGCATTTTAGTTTTTTCTCCCCTGATAGACCCATTCAGCTCCTTTGCTCAGCTTTCAGTTGCATGTCTGCTTTCTAGTTTTTTTAAGAGATACCAATCTTTTATTGTTTAGATGTGTTGTAAATAATTTCTTCCAGTCTTTGGCCATTATCTTTGTTTATAGTATGGTTTATTGGGACAAAGTTGTACATTTTAATGTTGTTGAGTGTATCATTCTTTTCCTGAGGCATGTATTGGTATCTTTAAGAGGTCTTTTCCTACCTTGAGGTCGCAGAGATATTCTCTAATATTTTCTTCTAAAAATTATAAAATTGTACATTTAGATGTAGTTTAAGAAGTCTAACTGGAATTGGTTTGTCTTTGACATGACATAAGGATCAAATTTTGTTCTGTCTAAGTAGATAGGTTGTTTCAGTAGCAGTTACTACATTTCTTAATTCGTAAATGCAGATACTGGCCCATGTAGTTTCCCTTGCATCCCCGTGTGTCTGAGTCTGGCTTCTCTCTTCTGTTGCATTGGCCCATTTATTCCTTCGTCATCCTGCACTGTCCTAGTTACTCCTGCTTTATGTAGAGTGTGATATTTCATGGGGTGAATGCCTCATGTGTTCCTCTTTCAAATTGCCTTGGCTCTTCTTTGGCCTTTGTTCTACCGTGAAAATATTAGGATAAACTTTTGTTTTTAGATTGTCTGAAAAACCTCCATTGGGATTTTTGAGGTTAAATTGATTTGATTGGCACTGAATTGAACTGATTTGGTTAATTTGGGGAGGATGGCCATCTTTGTCATATTTAATATTTCCCACCTAGAATCATAATCTTTACTGATTGCTTCTTTTATAAAAAGCTTCTAATTAGCTTCAGTTGTATCATAAAGCTCTTACATGTTTTTTGTTAAATTTATTCCTGAGTGCCCTATAGTTTTGTTGCTCTTGTAAATGGTAAAAATGTACCTAAAAATGACAATTTCTAATTCTTTATTGCTGGTATCTAGGAATGTAGTTGGATTTTGAATATTAATCCTATTTCCAGCAATCTTGCCTGATATCTTATTGAATGTATCCATAGATGTTCTTTTTAGTCTTGTTATTCATAAGTAATGAAAGTCTTTTCCTTCCTTTCCAATTCTTACATCTTTTATCTCTTTTCTGAATCTTACCGTGCTATCTAGAATATCACTGTCCAATGGAAATACAATGTGAAATGTATTTGATTTAAAAGTTTCTGGTATCCCCATTTTAAAAAGTATAAAGAAATAGGTGGACTTAATTGCATATTTGGTAGTATATTTTATTCAACCCAATATTTAACCTAAATACTAACATGTCATCATGCAATCAATATAAAAAATGATTTGGATAGGGTACATTCTTTTTTCTCGAAGTCTTCAAAATCCAGTGTGTGTTTTGTACTTAGAGCACATCTCAGCTAAACCACATTTCAAGTGTGTGATTGTCTTGGACCCCCAAGGTCTAGAGTCTTCACTGTTGAATAGAGACTTGGTGAGTGGGCATTTTTATTTTGTTCCCAATTTGAAAGGGGATAATTCTGAAGTATAAGAATAATATTTAATGGTTTGGGGTTGATTTTACACATTAGCCTCAAAATTTCCTCTTTTGTTGCTGTTGCTGCCGCTTCAGTCGTGTCCGACTCTGTGCGACCTCATAGACGGCAGCCCACCAGGTTCCCTCATCCCTGGGATTCTCCAGGCAAGAACACTGGAGTGGGTTGCCATTTCCTCCTCCAGTGCATGAAGGTGAAAAGTCAAAGTGAAGTCGCTCAGTCGTGTCTGACTGTTAGCAACCCCATGGGCTGCAGCCCACCAGGCTCCTCCATCCAGGCGAGAGTACTGGAGTGGGGTGCCATTGCCTTCTCTTTTGTTAGGGGTCCATAATTGTGGAAGGATGTTTATCAGTGCTTTTCTACAAATACCGAGACAATGATGAAATTTCGTCTTTATTTTCTTATTGGCTTATCTTTATTTTGATACATTTCTGTTATTATTGCAGCACTAATTCTTGGGATAAACCCACTTGAGTTTACTTGGTTGGATTTAATTAGTAATATCTTCATTAAGGTGTTTGAATCCAATTTCAGCAATGAGATCAGCCTATGAATTTACTTTCTTTCTGTTCTTATTTAGTGGAAGTATTCACAAAATTAGCCTCATTACACGTGCTAAGGAATACTCCTCTCTCAAATATCCATGTATTTGAATATATTATTTAAGGATTATCTTAAAGTATTTGTATTTGTTAACATATTTGCATATGTTCATATTTGTGTATGTCAAATATAAGCCAAGGACCAATTGTCCTCAAATATTTCCACGATATTAAGGATTGTTCACTCCTCGAAGGTTTGGAAAAACCCAAACTGTGAAACTGCCTGGTTTTGTTTGTTAGTTTTTTTTTAAACTAGTGATTCAATTTGTTTAGAGGTAATTCAGTGGTTAGAGGTGATTCCAATTTTTAACTTCTTTTTTATTTATTATTTTTATTTTTACTTTATTTTACTTTACAATACTGTATTGGTTTTGCCATACATTGACATGAATCCGTCACGGGTGTACATGAGTTCCCAATTCTGAACCCCCCTCCCACCACCCTCCTCATATCATCTCTCTGGGTCATCCCAGTGCACCAGCCCCAAGCATCCTGTATCCTGCATCGAACCTAGACTGGCGATTCTTTTCTTACATGATAGTGTACATGTTTCAATGCCATTCTCCCAAATCATTCCACCCCCTCCCTCTCCCACAGAGTCCAAAAGTCTGTTCTATACATCTGTGTCTCTTTTGCTGTCTTGCATACAGGGTTATCATTACCATCTTTCTAAATTCCATATATATGTGTTAGTATACTGTATTGGTGTTTTTCTTTCTGGCTTACTCCAGTTTCATCCACCTCATTAGAACTGATTCAAATGTATTCCCTTTAATGGCTGAGTAATACTCCATTGTGTATATGTACCACAGCTTTCTTATCCATTCATCTTCTGCTGGACATCTAGGTTGCTTCCATGTCCTAGCTATTATAAACAGTGCTGCAATGGGTACACGTGTACACGTGTACACGGGTACACATTTGGGTACACGTGTCTCTTTCAATTCTGGTTTCCTCGGTGTGTATGCCCAGCAGTGGGATTGCTGGGTCATAAGGCAATTCTATTTGCAGTTTTTTAAGGAATCTCCACACTGTTCTCCATAGTGGCTGTACTAGTTTGCATTCCCACCAACAGTGTAAGAGGGTTCCCTTTTCTCCACACCCTCTCCAGCATTTATTGCTTCTAGACTTTTGGATCACAGCCATTCTGACTGGTCCAACAGCACAATTAAAACACAGTTGCCTAAACTTTCAGAGGCTTTTCCTCTTCCGTGGCCAAAAGTCCTTCCCTTGGTACTCTTCAACCTTAGGTCTACCCGCTTTGGTCAGCACTGTCTCCTTTTGAAATAATTACTAGACAACCTATGCATCTAGATGAAGGTACTTATGAATCAACGCTTCTTAAATGTGATATTCAACATTACTGTCAAGGACACATCAAAGCGCTTGACTAAAATGACGAATTAGTAACTGATTCCTTCCATAGTGAGCTCCAGTGAGAACTAGACTTTAAGGACCCTGGAGATTTTGTCCATTGGAAAAGACATAAAATAAAGGACTCTTTACAACCATGTTGGAAAGGATCGTATCAGGTATAAAGTTAGCAAATCCCTGTGCTGCAAAACTTCAAGGAGTAGGCTGTGGGATTCACATTTCTCACCTCAATAAGGCCTCCCCTCCTGAATGGACTGCAACTCCTATTTCTGACAGCCGACTTTGACTAAGAAAGGCCCTTACTAAGTCAGAACAAGACGATAACAGCAGTGGTAGACAGCTAATCCAAGAGTTGAGGCCAGGTCTGTAATATTTATCTCACTAGTTCCAATTCTCTCTCTGTCAAAGTGTCTGTCTCCATCAAAATTGAAAATTATTGTTCTATTTCTGGCTATGACTTTGCACCAATGCTTAAGATGGAATGAAAACTCTTTAGCAAAACTATCACAAAGCTACTGGGGACAATTAACTGTTTGGTTTGTCATCAAATTCCTCGGTCAATACAAGGTCAATTTAAATCCCTTGGAATTCCCATCACTGACTTCTCAGTGTTCCTAATGTTGTAGAAGACTCTTGAGAGTCCCTTAGACTGCAAGGAGATCAAACCAGTCAATCTGAAGGGAAATCAGTCCTGAATATTCATTGGAAGGACTGATGCTGAAGCTGAAGCTCCAATACTTTGGCCACTTGATGCAAAGAATGACTCATTGGAAAAGACCCTGATGCTGGGAAAGATTGAAGGCAGNTCAAACCAGTCAATCTGAAGGGAAATCAGTCCTGAATATTCATTGGAAGGACTGATGCTGAAGCTGAAGCTCCAATACTTTGGCCACTTGATGCAAAGAATGACTCATTGGAAAAGACCCTGATGCTGGGAAAGATTGAAGGCAGGAAAAGAAGGGGATGACAGAGGACGAGATCGTTGGATGGCATCATCAACTCAATGGACATGAGTTTGAGCAAGCTCCGGGAGTTGGTGACAGACAGGGAAGCCTGACATGCTGCAGTCCAAGAGGTTGCAAAGAGTCGGACACAGCCGAGTGACCGAACTGAACTGAATGTTACCACTTACTCAGATCAATCTCCCTCTGGCCTAACCTTTCAGGTTCAAATTTCCAGCACATTAATATGTCCATCCCTTTTCAGAATTATATTCAATTCTTAGAGACCAGACACAACTTACCCTAGGAACCTTTGTTCTGTCCCTTAGTTGGTTAATAGATGCATTAAAAAAAAAACAAAAAACCGTAAGTCACTGATGCCAGCAACCCCCGCCATATCAGATATCAGACAGACAGCTTTTGGAAAGCCTGCAAGACAGAGATGTGTGGTTTGATATTATGTTAACACATAACGTTTGTGCTGTTGCTCACACTACTTGTTGCACTCTTGTCAGCAGCTCTAAAGAGGTTGACAGATGCCTGGGAAAATTTTTCCAAAGAGCAAAATAGTTACAAGATGTAAGAAACACTGCCGTTTTAAATGACCTGTTTAGTTGACTCCCCTCAGGACCAGGCAACTTTTTCCTCTCTGCTCTACAGACAGTTGTTAGTTTCATAATATGTGTTATCATCTTTTTCCTGGCTATCAAATTACTCATGACATGTATTGCTGCTTGCTTTAAGTCTACTGTCAAAAGCACATGTATAATGATTGTACAAATTGAGATGATTAAACGAATGCATAATCTATAAAACCTTTCTCCATCAATATATTTACATGCTTATTTACTGCATGTAATTAATTTACTGTGATTATATATATACACATACAAAGCCCCACTCTTGGTCAGTTGGTAAAGAATCTGCCTGCAATGCAGGAGACCTGGGTTCAGTTCCTGGGTTGGGAAGATCCCCTGCAGAAGGAAATGGCAACCCACTCCAGTATTCTTTCCTGGAGAACCCCATGGACAGAGCAGCCTGGTGGGCTACAGTCCACAGGGTCACAGAAGTTTGACACGACTTAGTGACTAAACCAGCACCATATATATATGTATAATGCTTAGTGAATTAAACTGAATTTTAACATGAATTTAAAATGAATTCAAATGAATTGAAACTGCTGATCAAATTTATAATTATGTACAAGATACTGGACATGCACAATGCACTTATAAGATAAAATTGGCCTAAGTCCTCTTGGACAGCGTAGGATTGACTATAAGCCCTTGCCAAGCACTCTACTAGCATAACCCTCTAAAAAGAAAGAAAGAAAGAACTCATTTTCAAGGTCCAGCACTGAGGGACATGATCTAGGGCAGGTAAGGAACCATCCGGGCAACAAGGGACCAAATAGTTGATCACCTAATGCTTTCTATGTAAAGATTTACGATCAAAAGGAGGAAGATGAGGAGGAAAAATCATAAATCTTTTTCTATGGTAGGACAATCAAACAAAGACAAAAAGAAAAAATAATGACATGGGCCTTTTGTGGTAGGCCTTTTCCAATGTGCAGTGTACATCTACGTTATATTAATACCAGACCTCCTCAAAACAGGAGGGTGCCTCGACATGCCTCACAGAGGCCGTCAACCACTGGATTTGAACCGAGGCATCACTTGGCAGCGGTGGGATGGGCACCTGGTGGTTGCCCCCGGCCTGGGAACTCTACCTCAAGGACCACTGCGTCTCCACGTTTAAGAACTGGCCCTTCTTAGAGGGCTGCGCCTGCATCTCAGAGCAGATGGCCGCAGCAGGCTTCACCCACTGTCCCACTGAGAGCAAGCCTGACTTGGCTCAGTGTTTCTTCTGCTTCGAGGAGTTGGGAGGCTGGGAGCCAGATGACAACCCTATAGAAGAACACAAAAAGCATGCATCTGGTTGTGCTTTCCTTTCCGTCAAGAAGCAGTTTGAAGAATTAAGCTTCGGTGAATTTTTGAAACTGGATAAAGAAATAATCAAGAACAAAATCACAAAGGAAGCCAACAATAAACAGAAAGAATTTGAAGAAACTGCAAAGACAGTCCGCTGTGACATTGAGCAGCTGGCTGCCTCAGAGGGACACCTCCCTGTCACTGCTGCACAGCGACACAGACACGTCGTTTCCAGGGCACACCCCTCTGCGTTACCAGTTTTTCTCTGGGGCCTCTTAACTGTGCCTTAGGAAAGGAGAACATCAACATTTTGAAATTTGAATATTTAAACTGTATTTTTCAGTTTTTTTTTCTTGAAGTTGGTGCCAGGGGCTACTTTTGTTATATAGCAGGAGCTAAGTATAATAACTGACCCTGTCTTTTATCTCTGGTAGTTTTCACTTTATTGCTTCCTGGACTCAGCAGGGTGAGGGGACATGTCTGTTCACATGCGTAGAGTCCTTTTACAGCAACGTGTTTGGGCTTCACAAAGCTGGTAAATGGCTGTCCAGCTGAGATGCGATGGGTGAATGCAATCACAGGTCTGTTATGACTGGACAAACAGGATTAAGAATGCGATTTTAAGTTTCTTTTGCATAATAATCCGCATTTATGGTGTGCATTTATCATGTTCCAGATGTTCCGTACTATCTCACATTGATCTCTGCAGGTCTGGTGACTATCTCTTTTACCCCATCAGGTCTGTGGTGTCACAGCAGCTCCCTTCCTCCTAGACAGATTGTGTGACGTGCCCTGTGGGTTAGGGGTTCCTTGCCATCCCATCTTGCGATTTTCAGGTTCATAGGAGTCACCATGGGATTAAACCCAAGGCTCTCCCTCTGGACTTGATCTGTGTCAGAGTCCCTTCGTACGTGTGGCTAGGTGAGGGGGCATGCAGAAGGACTGATGTCTTGAGAGTAAAGCTGTCCTCATGGCAAGGCTGCAACATCTTTCTACAATAGAAAAGGAGAAGGTCTTTCATGCAGAAAAGGAATATGTCAGAGGCCTGATTCACTGCTTCTGGATAGCAGGGCAAACAGTCAGAGTGGATTCTTCCTGAGGAGTCCTGCTTGGGACCAGCTGTCATCCACTGGATGGGACACACAAGGGTGGGATGAAACATCTGAGGAACGAGTTCATGGTCTTAAGTATTTTTAATACTCTTCAAATACCTACTTCCCATTAATGATATGAATTAGGCAATCGATAATTCTCCTGTCTTTTCAGTATGAATCTTCCAAAAGGAATAAATTAATTTAAAAAGTAGATTGAAAACCTCTTTGGGGGAAACTTAAAAAAAAAAAGGCATGGCTTTTTTATGTTGTTTTCAGTCTTGCAAGATCATAAATGCAATGATGTATGAGTTTCAGCCCCAGCACAGATTAAGCAAAGAGTTGGAGCAGCTGTTAAAAAGGTGTGTGGAACACCTACTCTGGCCCTGACCTCTGCCCTCTAATGGGATGCTTGCCTTGTGGGCTTGGTTGGGCCTGGCACCTATTGAATTAGAGCTGCAGTTTCCTCACCAGTGATCCAGGTCTTAGAGACTGTGCTGCCTCAGATGGCTTTTGTGTGTGTGTGTGTGGCAACAGGATTTTCATGTAAAGAAGAATCCGGACAAAGCCCTCAGCCCCTCCTAAGATTCTGCAGTGTTGTTTTCTTATCTTGTTTGAATTATTATTTTGCATAACAGGATCAACTACAATTAAAAGTGAGCACAGCAAAAGAGACACAGATGTAAAGAACAGACTTTTGGACTCTGTGAGAGAAGGCGAGGGTGGGATGATTTGAGAGAATAGCATTGAAACATGTACATTATCATATATGAAAGAGATCACCAGTCCAGGTTCAACGCATGAGACAGGGTGCTCAGGGCTGGTGTACTANCTTTTGGACTCTGTGAGAGAAGGCGAGGGTGGGATGATTTGAGAGAATAGCATTGAAACATGTACATTATCATATATGAAAGAGATCACCAGTCCAGGTTCAACGCATGAGACAGGGTGCTCAGGACTGGTGTACTAGGATGACCCTGAGGGATGAGATGGGGAGGGAGGTGGGAGGGAGGGTCAGGATGGGAAACACATGTACACCCATGGCTGACTCATGTGAATGTATGGCAAAAACTACCACAATATTGTAAAGTAATTATCCTCCAGTTAAAAAAATTTTTTTAAGTGAGCACAAAGCCTTTCTTAGTCACTGGGGACACCAGGTGTACTTTAGGTGGATTTGGACACAAAGTAAGATATCAGGAAATACCTAGCAGAAACTGTCATGAAATTGCTGCACGGTTAGCCAGCCCTAGTGAGCAGGAGGGCGCACACTGGCTGCTCCTCCGCGAGAACAATGCAGTGGCCTGAATCCCTTCTAAACGACTTGGCGCAAATCTGCGGGGACTTGGTGGGCTGTGCAGGCGTCAGTCAGCCCTGACTGGCTGTGTCTCAATTGCTCCGCATCTGCGCCATGTTCCCCAAAGCATCGCCTCTGCCACAGCGGTCCCCTCCTTTCTTCCCTGAGGCCAGCTCACGCTGAGGCCTGATCTTCAGATTAGATAGATTTGATTTCACCCTCCTTCATGAAGTAAAGCTGCAAGGTGGATTGTTACTGTCTTACTGGAACCTCTGGGGGTCATCTTGGTAGTTGCTGAAGAATAAAAACTATTTCATTTCAAACAAACAAAAAAAAAAAAAACAGGAGGAGGAAATCAACCTTTGAGAAAAATTGGTCCCTTTCTTCAGATGCCAGCACTGTAATCCTAAAATTATCAATATTTCCTTTTCATCTCATATAGGGATCACATTGACCAAAGGCTTATTCTGTATCAATACATATATAACTGGCTTAAAAAAAAAAAAAAACTTTGATGAACTGTGTGCACAATTGTTAACCTATCAATATGACACACAAATCCTTTGTCTTAAAAATGTATAAATTTGCCTCTCTAACTGCTGATTAATCAAACAGTTCTCAGAGCTTCTGAGAATATTTCCTGGGTTATAACCCTCAGTTTGGATCAAATAAAAATTCTCTTTTCTTTTTTCTTAGCTTGACTGTTATTTGATTTTTCACTGATACACTCTACACATTCATGTATATAGATATGTCTAAGATATATTATTAGATTTTTAAAATCTAAGTTCAGAAAAATGATCAAATAATACAAAGTGGCAAAGAAAACCATAATCCAGTCAATAAATATGGAAACATGCTCAATCTCAGTAAAACTGGGTGTCTCTTATTATAACAACCATAAGATACCATTTCACCCTCACGAAACTGACAAAGTTACCTCTGATAATATCAAATGTTGGCAAAAATATGGAACAGCAGGAACTCTTACACATCAGCAATAATATAATGCAAAAGTTACAAAGAAACCTGCCTCTTGGGGCTTCTGAGTGATAGAAATACAGATGATGATTTGGAAATAATAAAATCTTTTTCTTTTTTGATAAGGATGTAATAATGCAGACCACATACAGAATATGAGTTTTAATAAAGTACTTGAAAGGGGCTTTTATACCATCCATGTGGACTATATGAAGCCATGTTGGGTTGACAATTAGAACAATTAGGAGCTTCCATAGCCATCTAAACAAACAAAGAGATCAGGTTGATTATCAGCCAAAGTGGGTCTAGAATGAGCTCACTCAATGCCTTGGGGGACAGGATGGACGGCATGTTCACCCAACGGACAGACTCTCCAACAACAGTGCACATCCAACTGATTTGCTGGACAAAGGAAAAGATTCAAAAGCACTGGGCACAAACAACAAAGAATGTTATAAGCATCAGTGTTCAGTAGCTGAGTTCAGAACAGTAACAAAGTGATTATCAGCAGTTCACATAAAACAAAAGTGGGAGACTTTTTGTTCATTATAAGATCAACTTGAATCAATGGTATGATGTGGCAATACTTGTCCCCCCACCCCCCGCCAAAAAAACATGTATTGCAGACTAAACTATATTATTAGAAGTGTTCAGAACAGGGTGAGCTGATTAATCATTATCTGAAGTGCCAGGTTCAGATTTTGTCTCTACATTTAAAGAACAGTGAAAATAGTAATCCTGTTGATCATGTAGCAGATATTTACTATGTTCCAGGGTCCGCCTAGACTCAGGGTCTCTCACAAGGCTGCGGTCAACATGTTGACCAGGAGCACAGTCTTCTCAAGGCCCCAGTAGGAGAAAGGCTGTACTCACTCACATGGCTGTCCTAAGTCTCAAAAGACCCACTCAAAAGCTAGCTCACGTGGCTGTTGGCAGGCCTCGGGTTCTTATTGGTCCTGGGATTGAAACGTCCATTTCTTGCCACTGGGCCTCCCCACAGGGCTACCCACAACACGGCAGCTTGAGTCACCCAGTCAGAGCACTCTGGGGAAAAACGAGTGAGCAACTGCGAACGAGGCAAAAGCCAGTCCCTTCATGCCCTCATCTGGGAAATGACATCCTGTCACCTTTGCCATATTCTCTTTGAAGCAAGTCTCTAGGTCCAACCTTACACTCGAGAGAAAGGGATTACAGAGGGCAAGAATACTAGGAGGCAAGAATCACCGGGAACCACTTTAGAGACTACCGGATACAACACTATTTGAGCCTCTGGGGTCAGCCACGCCTGAAGCCAGATCATTCCTCATCTTTTCAGTTATGAAAGCAAATATCACCCTCCTTTGCTGAAATAAATTTGAGTTGGGTTTCTGTCATGTCATGTGTAACCCATGGAGTCCTTCATTAATACATTAACACACACTCTGAAAGCAAACACCATCATTAATAAAAGCAGAGTGGCAAGGGCGAGGTCAACAGAACAAGCTTTTTCTGAAGCGGACAAATAAGCCAACCAGAATTCTTAAATGTCCTGGATGATCCTGGATGATATTTTGGGATTCTTTTCTGCCTGGATTTATTCTAGCATTTCTGAGATTCTGCTCAGCTAATTTAGCAAGCCGGTGTCAGTGTGAGAGCATGCCAAACTCGGAATTTTACTGCCAAAAATGACAGTGAATAGAATTAGACCATGAGGAGTGCAATTAGTTTGACATGCTATTAACACCCCAACGTGAACACAGAAGGAAAAGCTTGAAAAAAAGTAGAAAGTTAAAATAAAGTTTAGTTCAGTTAATGGCAATGATAAAATAAAATTACTACCTCAAATTGTTTTGTTTGCCATACCAACTGAATGAAAATAATAACATACAAATGAAGTGAAATTTAATAAAGACTTGTATAATTTTAGCAGGAAGACAATCTATCATGTTTCTCTGGGTAATCAACCATACTGAGACTTGAGAACACCCATCCTTAAAAATGGATCCTATTTAGCACCCAATCATGGGAGATGATGTCACTTGTCTCCCAGACAGTAACCAGGAGAAAAAAAAAAAAGCCAGATAAATTGGTTCCCTTTAGAAAATATATCACCTGTGTAGTATTGCCTAAAATACATTTTTTTTTTTTAAGAAAAACNTCATGGGAGATGATGTCACTTGTCTCCCAGACAGTAACCAGGAGAAAAAAAAAAAAAGCCAGATAAATTGATTCCCTTTAGAAAATATATCACCTGTGTAGTATTGCCTAAAATACATTTTTTTTTTTTTAAGAAAAACGTCAGTAATGATGTTTTCAATAGAACATTTTCACAGGCACAGTGGTGTTCCACCTCCCTCCAAGTCAGATGTCAAACCCAAATGGGCTTCAGAATTATCAGGGGGCTTGTTAAAACCTGGATGGCTGGGCCCTGATTCTAGAGTTTCTGATTGTGTTGGTCTAGGTAAGGGCCTAGAATCTGCTTTTTTTTTTTTTTGCCTACACCACATGGTTTGTGGATTTTAGTTGCCCAAAGAGGGAACAAATCCAGGCCTTCAGCAGTGAGAGCATTGGAGTCCTAACCACTGAATTTCCCAGGAATTCCCTACAATCTGCATTTCTAACAAGCTCTAGGGCACGCTGGCTGCTGCTGCTTGGGGAACACACCCCTAGAACCACGCTCCAGTGGCAAAGGAACTCAGNCCTTCAGCAGTGAGAGCATTGGAGTCCTAACCACTGAATTTCCCAGGAATTCCCTACAATCTGCATTTCTAACAAGCTCTAGGGCACGCTGGCTGCTGCTGCTTGGGGAACACACCCCTAGAACCACGCTCCAGTGGCAAAGGAACTCAGCCCTCTTGCAGGGACTCTCAAGCTCCTTGCTGGTTCTTGCAGCCTCTAGAACTCTGCCCTCTCTCTCGGGCATTGCTATTTTTCCACCCAACTCTTCTCTTCACATCTGCCATTTCTCCTAGCCTTCAAGACAGACAAACCATGCTGCTACCAGCTTCCTCCAAGAATTTCAGATTTCCCAGTTTCACTTCAAAAAATGTGGGCTGTGAGTGGGTATCACCTCACCTCTTGCTTACAGAGTAACAAAACTGGAAGCTGAATACTGATAGAGCTCAAAATATTAGCCACAGAGTAGGATTCTAATTGATTTATTATACAGCCTAAGAGGACGTTATTACTAAAAAGATACTGCACTAATTCAATTAAGTTCCCAGGGTTTGTTGTTTTTTGTTTTTTTTTTTTTTAGTGTACTAAACAATTGTTTGGGAAAAGTGAATAAATTCAAACAAATGAGATTTCAGTGCCACTCAGGGACAACGATTTCTTAAATTAGATCTTTTTCTTCTTTGTTCAAACAATTTGTGTTTAGACAGAGTCTAGGCATGTATTCAGACTTCAAGGGGGAAATATATTCAAAACAGATGAAAGAATTTAGGAGTTGCACAACAAAGAAACGCCATCCAATTTTATATATGTCAGTCTAAGAAAATTTAAAGCTGTCATCAACTATAACTGAAAGAACAGAAAAAAAAATTTTTTTTAAGAAATTCTACATTTCTTGGCCTTTATTCACCAAACTGCTAAAGCAAATCATTTTCCAGAACTGCTCAGAACAGAAGATGCCAGAGAGTGGTTTCAAAGAGTTTCTAATGAAAATGAACTGACCTCCATGTGAAATGGAGTTGGTCTGTTGGGTTTTTTTGTTTTGTCTTCACTTTTCTCACATTTAAGACTTCTCCCTTTCTGATGAAGAGTTAAATGGGATGACTGAAAGCCACTCTAATAGAAACTGCTGTATTTTCCACTCTGTATAAACTACTTCACACATGATTAAGCATTCCAACTTAATAATATATAACTTCAGTCTCATCAGTAAACACTCATCTTTTCATTCATTCAGACACGTCCTAGGTACCTGCTAGGTATGGGAGATGCAAACATAAATGATATACGGTCCTTGCCTTGAGCCCACAGTCTAAAGGTCTAGGCTGAAGATCTAGACTCGGGGGGCAGAGCACGCGGGTCTCCGCCACTGTTTATGGGAGTCCCCGGTGGCTCAGTTGGTAAAGAATCTGCCTGCAATGCAGGAGACCCAGGTTCAATCCCAGGGTTGNTTGATGCTTTTGAACTGTGGTGTTGGAGAAGAGTCTTGGGAGTTCCTTTGACTGCAAGGAGATCCAACCAGTCCATCCTAAAGGGAATCAGTCCTGAATATTCATTGGAAGGACTGAGGCTGAAGCTGAAACTCCAATACTTTGGCCACCTGATGTGAAGAACTGACTCCTTGGAAAAGACTTTGATGCTGGGAAAGATTGAAGGCGGGAGGAGAAGGGGATGACAAAGAATGAGATGGTTGGATGACATCACAGACTCAATGGACATGAGTTTGAGTAAGCTCTGGGAGTTGGTTATGGACAGGAAGGCCTGCTGTGATGCAGTCCATGGGGTTGCAAAGAGTTGGACACAACTGAGTGACCGAACTGAACTGAAGGAAGAAGTGAGGGGGTGACAATAACCCATTTCCTATTGAAGCTTGGTTTGTGTGAGCCAGTGGGCAGAGGTAAGAACATTATTCACAAGAACTGATGAAGACTAAGCTGGAAATTTTTAAAAGTTTAATCCAAAGCAGTAAAGAGAAACTATAAGGTAGAAAACATTTAAAAGCCGTGGATGCAGGGGTCAGAGAACAACAGTGTTACTAGAACTGTTAAGTGTAGGATTGAAAACATCAAGGGCCATGGAGAATAGGCAAAAACAAGGTCAGAAACCACTAGAATTTAAGACCCTGAGTGCAGAAAGAAGAGCGCACACTTCTGGGTCTGAGTGAAGAACTGACTTCAACCTCCTGTAGTTACCATACATTCCTCAACTGTGTCCCTTGGTAAAGAAAAAGATTTTAGGTTGCTAGGATTCTTCTAACGTCCTGTACTGCTCATCACCCTGGAAGTCAGTGGTCACTGTGTAATCTTAAACTTTCTCTACACCTTCGTTACCTCACCTGTTAAATGGACACAATAACAGCCCAAGGTAGTTGTGTTTTCTATGAAGGATTCAACAGAGACTTCATATTATGGAAGACAGTAATTCAAGAGTGATCCAGACAAAGAATATCAAGCAATTCTATTGTCAAGCTGCATAGTTTACAATGCATTCAACCAGTCAACCTTGAAGTTATAAAATTCTTGGCAAAATTTGATTGTTGGATCATAGAGGAGACACAGGTTTTATTTCAAAATTTTCACACAAACTGAGACTTTGGTTTTTTTATTACGCTATATAAGTTTTTTCATTAAATTTTAAATTAAGTACTAATTAAATGGAGTCTTGGACAAAAAGGACGTAGAGTAGAATTTGATAAATACTTTTATCTGTCGGCTACTGCAGTGTAACAAAACACCCAAAACTCAGTAAGTAAAAACAGAAACTATTTGTTAATTCCCACCTATCTGCCAGTCAGCTAGGGAGCTGGCTAATCTAGGTCAGGCTTGCTTGGAAGGTTCCACTGGTCTCATCTGGTTTCACTCACACATCTAGTAGTTAGCTAAGGGTCACATAATCTAGGCTAAATTTAACTGAGATGCCCGTATCTTTTCAGCTTCCTCCTGTGATTATCAAGCCAGGCAGGACACATCCCTTTCCTAGAAGTAGCAGAATGACAAGAAAATGAGTGGAAATAGACAAAGACTTGAGGCCCAGTCTTGGAACTGGAGCTCCATCACTTCTGTCTCATTCCATTAGCCAAGCAGAATTATACAATCAAGTCCAGATTCAAGGATGTGGAAATAGAGTCTGCTAACATACATTATGTCTTTTTTTTAATGTCTCCCACAGCTAGAATGTGCATATGCTAAGATCCCCTAAATGTCCAACAACAGGCAAAGGAATAAACAACATGTGATACACGTATACAAAGGAATACTACTCAGCCATAAAAAAGAATGAAATCATGCCATTTGCAGCAACATGGATGAACCTAGAGATTATCACACTAAAGGGAAATAAGTCAGAGAGAGAAAGACAAACACCATACTATGATATCACTTTCTATGCGGAATCTAAAACATAAATCAACTTATCTACAAAAAAGAAAGAGTCACAGATGTAGAAAACAGACTTGTGGCTGCTAAGGGGGAGGGGGTAGGGAGGGAGCTTGGGTCTAGCAGATGTAAAATATTATATACAAGATGCATAAACATCAAGGTCCTACTGTATAGCACGGGGAACTATACTCAATATCCTGGGATAAACCATGATGGAAAAGAGTATGAAAAAGAATGTACGTATATGTATAACTAAATCACTTCGCTGTACAACACTGTAAGTAAACTACACTTCAATAAAATAAATTAAAAAGAAAAGTATAGGGATCCAATCTGTCTTGTTCCCATTTTACTGGTGAGGAAACTGAGACACAGAGAGGTCACACAGGTATGAAGTGGTAAAGCCAGGATTTGAACTAAAATAGTCTGCCCCTAAAGTGCATGCTGTTAACCACTACATTATATCATCTCTCCTAACAAATGCAAATAATTAATAATATAGAAGATTCTGGGCCCTAAATTAGACCTAAATACTATAATGCCTTTGACTGTGTGGATCACAATAAACTGTGGAAAATTCTTAAAGAGATGGGAATACCAGACCACCTGACCTGCCTCTTGAGAAACCTGTATGCAGGTCAGGAAGCAACAGATAGAACTGGGCATGGAACAACAGACTGGTTCCAAATAGGAAAAGGAGGACGTCAAGGCTGTATAGTGTCACCCTGCTTATTTAATTTATATGCAGAGTACATCATGAGAAATTCTGGGCTGGAAGAAGCACAAGCTGGAATTAAGATTGCCGGGAGAAATATCAATAACCTCAGATATGCAGATGACACCACCCTTATG
>SJYV01002590.1:140329-200406 GCA_006410875.1 Neotragus pygmaeus
TCAATGGACATGAATTTGGGTAAGCTCTGGGAGTTGGTAATGGACGGGGAGGCCTGGTGTGCTGCGGTCCATGGGGTCGCAAAGAGTTGGACATAACTGAGCTACTGAACTGAATGAACTATAATGCTTTTTTTCTGAAGCCAGAATGTCTCCATGAAGCATCAAATCACTGCATTTATTATTGGGTCAGATGATAACACAGAAGGAAAGTGTTAAGAAAACTGAATTTGTTAGATAGGCTAGACAATCCATTAAACAACCCAGAAAGGTCATCCTGTTCATCTTCCTGCTTCCAAGTAGGGCTGTGTATCACTCGTATCAGGAACACTACAGTTAGCTGTGATTTTTAGTCTTCAGAGACAATTTCTACAACCACCTATGGAAATTCTGTCCATCTTTCATAATTCCATAATTATGAAACATAATTTCATGTTTCATAATTTCATAAGGTAAGCAAGTTTCCTTACCANGTATCAGGAACACTACAGTTAGCTGTGATTTTTAGTCTTCAGAGACAATTTCTACAACCACCTATGGAAATTCTGTCCATCTTTCATAATTCCATAATTATGAAACATAATTTCATGTTTCATAATTTCATAAGGTAAGCAAGTTTCCTTACCATTAGACCTAAACTGTTCAATTTAATTGCACTATGACTTGGATCAGCTCTGTAAAGTTTAGATCAAGGGTTGCAAACTGGCAGACTGTGGGCTCAAATCAGCCTACAGACATACTTTGTTTTGCCTGCACTGACACAAATGTTTCAATAGTTGCCAACGTTTAAAAATAGGGATCTTCATATTAAAAATCCAGCTCTGGTTGAATTTAATTCTCTAAAAGGGTTTGCTTATAATCAGAATTGTCTCGTGTTTGAAAGTTTGGCAGTTACTTATAAAACCTGAACTTGGTGATTTTTTTGAAGAAAAATAATGTTAACTACCAATTCATTTCTACATTTCTATGAATGTAGTTATTTAGACTGTCTTCAAATATAATGACAGAAAGTTGTCCATAATATCTTTTTATCACAATCTATACATATCTGTCGGAGAAGGCAATAGCACCCACTCCAGTACTCTTGCCTGGAAAATCCCATGGATGGAGGAGCCTGGTGGGCTGCAGTCCATGGGGTCGCTAAGAGTCGGACACGACTGAGCGACTTCACTTTCACTTTTCACTTTCATGCATTGGAGAAGGAAATGGCAACCCACTCCAGTGTTCTTGCCTGGAGAATCCCAGGGAAGGGGGAGCCTGGTGGGCTGCCATCTATGGGGTCACACAGAGTCGGACATGACTGAAGCAACTTAGCAGCAGCACACATATCTGTAGTTGTTTTTCTCTTTTCATTCCTATTATTGTTGACCTATAGCTTTTTTTTGGAGGGGGGGGGATAAATTTTGACTGAACTGAACCAATTCTTGGTTATTTTCTCTACTGTTTCTTTATTTGCTATGTATAATTATTGAATTAAGCTCTTATCATTTCTAAACTGCTGTTTTTCACAGGGTATGATATGCTAGGTTTATTCTTACATTTTTGAAGCTGGAATCTTAGCTCATTGATGTTGATCCTTTCTTTTCTGATATAAGCTATTGATTTCTGAGTATAATTTTAAGTGTAGCTCACAAGTTTGAATATATCGTGCTTCTAGTTTTCAGCGCTAAATAATTTTAAATTTACATTATGATTTTTTCCCTTTGACCCATGAGTTGTAGTGGGTTTGGCAAACTAGCATTCATCCTCCATGCCAAACCTCTTTCTAGTTGCCTTCCAACCCTCCAGAGCATGGAAAGATAAAGCTTCATATGTCAGTCTCCCATACTTCATATTCAGATTCCCTGAATGTGAATTGGGTTCTTTCACTGGATGTGCCTACCCATGAATTGAAGAAGGAAAAGGAGTACATATCATCAGGACAATCTTTTAAGATGGTGACATGGAAGGATCCTGAGCACCACCTCCATCCCACCGCCCCCTGGACACATGGAGCAATTCCCTTTGAAAGAAATTTGGCATCTACTTAAGCAACTGCAGGCTTCCCTAGTGGCTCAGCAGTAAAGAATCCACCTGCAATTCAGGAGACACAAGTTTGATGCTTGGATTGGGAAGACCCCCTGGAGAAGGAAATGGCAACCCTCTTCAGTATTCTTGCCTGGCAAATCCCATGGACAGAGGAGTCTGGCGGGATATAGTCCATGGGGTCACAAAGGAGTCAGACATGACTTATCAACTAAGCCACCACCACATAAGCAACTCCTCCACACTGGGCAAACAAGAAAATAGCCACATCAAAACACGTAAGAAGGGCTGAGACACACTCCCATCACAAACCCTGCTACAGTGCTGCTGCTGCTGCTGCTAAGTCGCTTCAGCAGTGCCATACAACTGGAGAGAACCCCTAACTCCCAGCTTCTCCCTGAGGAGTGAAGAGTTTGGAACATATATTGGAAGTCTCTCACCTAAGGGACAGGTCCCCCAAAATACCTAGCTCTGAAAGCCAGTCAACAAGGTTTGCACGCATGAAACCCACAAGACTACAGCCAGCAAAGCGGCTATTATTAAAGGTGCAAGCACTCACCACGGCTATGCCCTCAGGGCTTAAGGCAGAAAGCGCTGGCAGAAAGGGCCATTTCCCCACCTTTCCCTGAAAGAGGTCTAATTTGCAGACTTCAAAAGCTGCTGCCTGAGGGTCAGGCTCCTAACTCTGGACACATCTGTGATTATGTACAGAGATCATGGGAAACCTCCCCATCCTTTCCCCTTGTCCACTCCAGTCACCAGTAGCTCCCTGGAAGGAGTCTGCACACACGTCTGGTACGCCAGTTTTTGCTGCCACTGCCTGAGAAACAACTCCCCCAGATCGCCAGTCTCTCACAGCAATGGGGATTGATTCAGGAGTCCCGGAGACCTATAGCAAATACTCTTCCAGGCCTGTACATCAAGGCCCAGAGCAGAAGAACAGACAAAAATGCCTGTTTTGCAGTTTCTCCTTGGAAAGGGCCTAACTACTTATTTTCCAAGCTGTTGCCTGAAGGTCCAGTTTCCAATTGACCTGCATCTAGGTGCTGACTGCAATCTTCCCTTTGGGATACTTTAGAGTTTCGACACACCCTTAACTACAAGGAGCCACTAGGAATAAAGAAGGAAATCTAGACAATCTCACACGTTTGAGACACAACCCAGGGCATAGGCCAGGCCACTTGACAAGGTTCATCTCCTACATAAGACTACTCTATCAAGACTGGGAGAGGTCCAGTCTTGAAGTCCTAACCCTGGTGGTCCAGTGGTTAGGACTCCACGATTCCATTGCAGGAGGCACAGGTTCCATTGCTGGTTGGGGAATTACAAATAAGATCCCATATGCCACTTGGTGCGGCCAAAAAAAAAAAAAAAAAACAAAGCCCCCAAACCAAATGACAAGTCAAGTGGCCAAGGCTCTTCCACCAATATATTTTAAAGAAAAGAATGGAGGGGGAACCTGTAGATTAAAAGTGACCTGACATACCACATAAACTTCCAAAGGGCAGATACTACTGAATGATGGTGTCTAGAATTACACATTTACACAACAAACTAGAAAGAAAGGAAACATTTGTGAGGAAGTAATTGCTATAGAAAGTAGTTATGTTTGGATGTTTGTTCACACAAGGTGGATATTCACTTTGGAATAATTCATTAAGCTAGACTTTTGTAGTTTTGTGCATCTGGTTTCATTTCACAATAAAAAGACAAAATGGCAGGGGGGAATGATTCCTATTTCAAAACATGGTCTTATTGCATAGCCTTTATTGATCCAACCCCACGTGAACTATTTGCCAGATCTCAGGATTAGTCTGTAAGAAACCTGAAACAATCTCATTCCACTATTTTACAAACACATGGGTACATAAATAAACATAAGCTATTTTATACTTGTGTATACATATCTAGATGTGTGTGTCTATATAGTTAAGAGTGACAATAAGTAGATTCAGTTTATCAACCATGAATATCAAACAATACCTGAATATGGAATAAAGAGGGAAAAGAAAAGTACATTCCCACAATAGAGTATATCACAGCCTGGTACTCTATTCTCTGGACACACTTGACCACTCCCCAGTTCCAAACAGTCCATTCCTCCATTCTCCCCTCTGCAGAGACCTTGTTCCTACAGTTCATTTGTCACTGGAACACTCCCCTCTTCACAACCTAGGTGCATTTGCTGCTTGTCCGAGACCTCTCTGATCTCTGCCTGAACCTGAGCACTCCCTCGTCTGAGTCCCATCATGGTCTGGTACTCTCTCATGCAATTTATTTTGAATTGCCTGGTTTTGTAATTGCTTCTCCTCCTTTTAGATCATGTGATTATAAACTCACTGCAAACAGAAGCTGTATAACTCATTCTGTGTGTCCCTTTAAGAATGAGCACAATATCTTATACAGTATAGCCATCAATAAGCTTTTCTTTTTCTAGTACAAGAAATTTACTATCTTTTTTCTTGGTTGATAGTTCAGTTCAGTTCAGTTAAAAAGCGACTGTCTTCATCAGTAGTTAACACTGAAGATGCCCATTCTATGTTAACATAGCATTGATTTTACTTCGTATTCAGTTATAAGTCACAAAAATCTGTAACCTGTATGTCAGTTTCTCAGCTATAGTCCAAAACAAAGTTATCAAGAATTCACCAAAAGCTCTAGGAAGCTGTCACCTCTAGTGGTGCTGGCAGCAACCTTCCAGCAGAGGACAGAAGAGGGCTGAGAGAAGGGCAGAGACCGGCTGGGAGGCTCCAGGATACCTTTGTGAGGTGATTGAGGGACGTGGACTCAGGGGGTTTAGCCGCTAAGTCGTGTCCACCTCTTGCTGCCCCATGGGCTGTAGCTTGCCAGGCACCTCCGTCCATGGGATTTTCCAGGCATGAACACTGCACTGGGTTGCTATTTCCTTCTCCAGGGCATCTTCCCAACCCAAGGATCAAACCCTGGTCTCCTGCATTGCAAGCAGATTCTTTACCAACCAAGCTACCAGGACATAGACCCAGGGGAATCTCCCATTTCAAGGGAGAAGTTTTCCAGAGCTAGGGAACAAGCAACGGTAGAATGCTCCCTGTTCCTCTTAGTTCTCAAAGCAGTCATAGCCCTGATGTGATCTTTTCTTTTTCAAAGTTTAGACTGAAAGAGATGCAGACCGGGTAGGGGTGGAATAGAGGGCTCGGTTTCCTCTTACGTAACTTTCTGAAGCAACTTGTAGACTCAAAATCTGCCTCCTGAGAAACCAACTCCCTTTAAATGCTGCCTTTGCCTGGGAATTCCTCCCAGGGGCAGCTTCTCCCATGCTAAGAATGGGACCAGCTCTTAAAGCAGCCTTATGTTTCCTTCCGTGGACTGCCCTCTGCCTTACCTAATTCTGGTCAGCAGGTTCTCTGCAATACCAGGCTGTCCCATCCAGGCTTTGAAAGATACCATTATTTTCAGACCCAAATAATGTATTAGCACAAATTTTCCATATTTCAAGGAGTACATGTTTAGAAGAGAGATTCTGTGACAGTTCTACCTTAATCGTTTGTCATACAAGTTGAGTTTTTTATAAGAAGCCCATTTCTAGTCATTGGGGGTCCCTGGATCTCACTGCTCAAGATTTACCCCACCCCACAAAAGTGTCACGGGTTCCTTCTAGAAACTGCAATGCCAAGAATATCTACAACTTTGGTGGCGGTTTAGTCACTAAGTAGTGTCTGACTCTTGCAACCCCATGGACTGTAGCCCTGCCAGGCTCCTCTGTCTATGGGATTTTCCAAGCAAGAATACTGGAGCAGGTTGCCATTTCCTTCTCCAGAGGATCTTCCTGACCCAGGGATCGAATCCATGTCTCCCACATTACAGGTGGATTCTTTACCGCTGAGCCACCAGGGAAGCCAGCTTCAACTTTCAGTTCAGTTCAGTTACTCAGTCGTGTCCAACTCTTTGAGGCCCCATGAATCACAGCACGCCAGGCCTCCCTGTCCATCACCAACTCCCGGAGTTTACCCAAACTCATGTCCATTGAGTCGGTGATGCCATCCAGCCACCTCATCCTCTGTCATCCCCTTCTCCTCCTGCCCCCAATCCCTCCCAGCATCAGAGTCTTTTCCAGTGAGTCAACTCTTCGCATGAGGTGGCCAAAGTATTGGAATTTCAGCTTCAGCATCAGTCCTTCCAATGAACACCCAGGACTGATCTCTTTTAGGATGGACTGGTTGGATCTCCTTGCAGTCCAAGGGACTCTCAAGAGTCTTCTCCAACACCACAGTTCAAAAGCATCAATTCTTTGGCACTCAGCTTTCTTCACAGTCCAACTCTCACATCCATNCATCAGTCCTTCCAATGAACACCCAGGACTGATCTCCTTTAGGATGGACTGGTTGGATCTCCTTGCAGTCCAAGGGACTCTCAAGAGTCTTCTCCAACACCACAGTTCAAAAGCATCAATTCTTTGGCACTCAGCTTTCTTCACAGTCCAACTCTCACATCCATACATGACTACTGGAAAAACCATAGCCTTGACTAGACAGATCTTTGTTGGCAAAGTATGCCAAAGAATGTTCAAACTACCACACAATTGCATTCATCTCACACGCTAGTAAAGTAATGCTCAAAATCTGCAACTTTAGCCACTGTCAAAAGAATTTCAGGGGCCCAGCCATTTGTGGACAGAGGCAACAGGGGCATGACAAATAAGAACCTTCTGCTCCTGTGCTGGCTTTCTTTGATCATCTGCATTGAGACCACTGAGCACTGACACATGCCAGCCCACCTGCTGCACTCTGCCCTGAGGGTGAACACGGGGAGGACCCTGGCTGACCAACTGCAGCAAAAGAACCTTCTTGTTGAGCAGAGTTCACAGGACACTCTTTGTAACACCTTTAGTTTTCCAGTTTTTCAAAAGTCTACCGTGGTCCTGAAGTCTCTGGAACACTATGAAGTATGGATTTTGCTGTGAAAAGCAGAGCTTTTAGAATATCTGAGATGGCTTATTGCCTGCCTGGGATCTAGCTTCTCCCCCTCTTTAGAAACAGACCTCTGGACAATGTGCCAGGTTGTTTATAAAAATAAATATTTAAATAAAACAACTATTTATGTATGTATATATAAATAAGTTAGCTAACTACTCTGAGCCTCTTGTGAAGATTGGATGATTACAGTATAGGGTGTGCTTAGTCATGTCTGACTCTTTGTGACCCCATGAGCTGCAGCCCACCAGGCTCCTCTGTCCATGGGATTTCCGAGACAAGAATACTGGAGTGGGTTGCCATGTCCTCCTCCAGGGGATCCTATTGGCCCAGGGACCAAACCCGAGTCTCTAGCATCTCCTGCATTGGCAGGCAGGTTCTTTACCAACTTTGCTACCTCTGAGCCTCTTGTGCAGATCAGATGTCACTAAATACAAGTACAAGCTTTGGGGTGAGGCCTCTTGGAAGCCATGTCTGTTCTCCCCTCAGCCAGTCCCAGCTTAAACAGAGACACAATGGCTGAAGGTCCAGCCCTGGTCTTGTGAGCTCAGTACTGGGGCAGAGACAAGAAGAGCTTGGTCACTGAGGACCTCTGGAGCCACCATACCAGCCCTACTCTTCCCTCTATCTGTTACTTGAGAAAATGAACCCCTAATTTTCCTGGGCAGCCCCCACTGTAAACTGCAGAAGGCAACACTGACNCAGAGACAAGAAGAGCTTGGTCACTGAGGACCTCTGGAGCCACCATACCAGCCCTACTCTTCCCTCTATCTGTTACTTGAGAAAATGAACCCCTAATTTTCCTGGGCAGCCCCCACTGTAAACTGCAGAAGGCAACACTGACTCATGTTACACAAACATCACCGCCAGACACTGAAGACAATTAGACAAAAGATGCCTGCTTGTGTTTCCCCAATCCAGACAGAATCTTCCAGTTTTATTTTCCCATATTGCATGCAAACAACCTTAGCCACGCCTTTAAGGTTTAGGTGGGGGGCGAGGTTTCACCCTTAAACTGGAAGGAGGCCCACATTTAGCAGCTGGTCAGAAGCCAACATGTGAAGGTAAACCTGTAACAGATGTGTAAGTACAATACTTGTTACATGCATAATACGAGTGACGCTTGATCCCAAATACTGACTCTAACAGAAACCCATGAATCTACCCCCATTCAAGTTAAAGGAAACATCCTAATGATGTTCCTTCTCTTTTTATTCTAATTATAAAAGTAATATAAAAACTCATACAACCAGAAAAATCTGCAGATACAACATACAAATGCAGAAAACAGAGGGACATAAAAAGCATAAATAATTCCAACCAGAAATAACTTTTAAACCATGGAAATAACCTCTTGAAACTTTTGAGACAGACAATTGCCCACACATGCATATACTGTTAGATGGGATCAGAGTAGAGGTGTAACTGTGCCATTGTACTTGTGTGATTGTGTAACTGGAACCCCTGCTCAGCACATCGCAAACATATTTCCATTTTAGGGCAACAAGTGCAGCCTCCCCTGTCGAGGTACTGGACTTAGGACTGTCCCTCCTATACTGCTACCTCCCTGTTTCTAGAAGAGCTTCCGAGGTAGTGGTAGCCTTTGGGGAATGGCCCTGAAGCCAGGACAGACAAAGCCACTTCTCTGGCAAGCCTTGGGGGAGGGGCAGGCTGGCTGCCCCAGGGCGTGCGGGCTGTTCTGGGTGACTACCCCACACCATCCTCCGACCCAGCCTTTTGACTTGCCCAGTATCACCTCTCTCCTCTCCTCCAGGCCCTCAACCCTGTCCAGTGTGCTCCAGGGCATTATACATACATGCAGACACACAAACACACACTCAGTCGTTCACGCCTCCCTGTCTTTCTCTCTCTCTCTCAGTCTCTGTCTCACTGCTATCCAGTCTCTTACAGATATCATTCTGCTCTGCTCCACGGGGCTCTTTCATTTTCGTTTCCTAGTTTTCAGCCAAGAAAATAAACCATTTTCCCCCTCTGCACTGCTGAGGGGCAGATGATGTTAGATCACTCTGCGGCTGACTGTGCAGAGGAAAACCCTCTGCATGTAGTAACGCAGGAGGAATGTCCGTCTGCCATCTTCCCAGGTGGGTCTCAAAGCCATGGGAGGGAAGAGGAATTCTTCTCAAGAATAATGGCAAAAAAAAAAAAAGAATAATGGCATGCTCGCTTCAGCGGCACATATACTAAAATTGGAACAATACAGAAAAGATCAGCATGACCCTTGTGCAAGGATGACACACGCACATTCATGAAGCATTCCATATTTTTATGGAAGCAACCTGGATGTCCACTGACAGATGAATGGATGAAGAAGTCATGGTACATATATACAATGGAATACTACTCAGTCATAAAAAGAAATGCATTTGAGTCACTTCTAATGAGTGGATGAACCTAGAGCCCATTATACAGAGTGAAGTAAGTCAGAAAGATAAAAACAAATATCATATATTAACAAATATATATATGGAATCTAGAAGGATAGTACTGACAAATCTGTTCACAGAGCAACAGTGGAGATGCAGACATAGAGAACAGACTTACGGACAAGGCTGGGGGAGACGCGGGAAAGGGTGAGATGAATGGAGAGAGTAGCATGGATGTATATACACTATCATATGTAAATAGATAGCCAGTGGGAATTTGCTGTACAACTCAGGGAACTCAAACTGGGCCTCTGTAATAAACTAAGGGGTGGAAATGGGTGGGAGGTAGGAGAGAGATTCAAAGAGGCAACATATGTACCCCATGGTTAATTCATGTTGATGTATCACAGAAATCAAACCAATGTTGCAAACCAATCAATTAAAAATAAATAAGTATTAAAAGGAAAAAAAGAAGAATGGTTAACATTTACCAAGCTCTCATTCTATGCCAGGAGCTTTTCACATATTATCTCATAGAACTCTCATGAACACCCATGATATAGATACTATTATCCCATTTTACTGACGAGGATGGACTTCTCAGGTGGTGCTAGAGATAAAGAACATGCCTGCCAAGAGAAGCAGGTGAGTTCACTTCCTGGGTCGGGAAGATCCCCTGGAGGAGAGCATGGCAACCCACTCCAGTATTCCTGCCTGGAGAATCCCATGGATAGAGGAGCCTGGCGGGCTAAGTCCACTGGGTTGCAAAGAGTTGGACACAACTGAAGTGACTTAGCATGGATACAAATTGAGGATAGGGAAATTAACTAACTTGGCCACCATCACATGACTAGTAGTTGGTATACTCGACAACTGAACCCCCAAACCTGACTTCAGAGCTCATTCTCTCTCCAGGGTGTACTCCTCAGAGGAGGATGACCTCTTTGTCAGCTCTCCATTTCTAGAGGTCAGGTGACTTGTCCTAAAAATTCACCAGCTATTTCAAATTCAATTTCCATACTTCAGCCTGTTCTGAGAAGTAGAATTTAGCAACTGTGGGGATTCCAAACACTGGACTTGCAGGAGCTCAAGCCAGATCTTTATTTAAGCCTTGGATAGCAAATTCCCTGGAAAGGACCAACTAGGAATTTAGATAAATCACTTTTGAACACATAGCCCAGGAAAGACTCATAACCCCACAAGCCTTATTTCAAAAGGGAAGCTCAGG
This sequence comes from Neotragus pygmaeus, assembly GCA_006410875.1. Lineage (NCBI taxonomy): Eukaryota > Metazoa > Chordata > Mammalia > Artiodactyla > Bovidae > Neotragus > Neotragus pygmaeus. The sequence continues at coordinate 150,913 of SJYV01002590.1, forward strand.
TTTGAAGCTTGTATAAAATGTCAAAATCTGAGCCAAGGCATTCCTGAAGTAATACAGAGGGAGAACTTGAACAGCTAGATGTCAAGATTTGGTATAAAGGTACAATAACTAAGAAAATATGTTGGTACAAGAATAGAGAAACAGAACACTGTGTATACTGGAGATCTCTCAACCCACACATATAGGGACTCGTGGCTCAGGATGAAGGTAGCTCATGGGGAAGGACCATGTTCTAACATTTATTATTTTGTTTGTTTAGTTTGGGCTCTGCTGGGTCTTTGCTGCTGTACAGGTTTCTCTCTAGTTGTGGAGCTTCTCATTGCGGTGGTTTCTCTTCTTGTGGAACACAGGCTCTGGGGCGTGCGGGCTCAATAGTTGCAGCTCTTGGGCTCGAGAGTGCAGGTCCAATAGCTGTGGCACAGAGCTTCGTTGCCGTCGGCACGTGGGGTCTTCCTGGATCACAGATTGAACCCCAAGTCTCCTACACTGGCAGGTGGACTCTTTCTTTACCACTGAGCCACCAGGGAAGCCCAGGACCATTTTTTAATAAACCTGATGTTGTGGGGGAAGAAATGAAGCCTTTCCTGTAATCTCACACCATATGTAAAAACACTTCCCAGAGGACTTTACATCCAGTGACTAAAGGCAACTGAGGAGAAAATCTAGAAGAATATCTTTTAGACCTCAGGTTGCGAAAAGTTCCTTAAACAGGTCATAGATATATAGATATATTGATAAACTGGACATTCCAGATAAGAACTTAAGCTCACCAAAAGATATTCTTATAAAAGTGAAAAGGCAAACCACCAAATGGGAGAAGGTATTTTCAACTGTTGACATAGAATGTCACCTGCCGTATCAGTAGAGCTATCAGGCCATCAGCCACTACCACTGCCTAGCCAGTGCGCCCTTAGGGGATACAGGATGGGATAAAAAACAAAACAAAACAGGATATCGGCCCTAGATAGTTAAGGTTCTTATTTTTTTAAAAAAGTTATCAGTGAGCATAGACTCTTGAATCTTCCCCAGCACAGAAAAGTACTAAATTCATTCACTTGAGATGTCTATTTTTAATTAACAGCAATCTTTTGATGTTCTAACTACCTGGTTTTTGTTGCAACACCCCTAAATATCCTGACTCCTCCCTTACTTCTTTGAAACAGTCCCTCAGAGCTATCTGAGACACTGCCTCTTGGGCTAAAATCCTGTTTTTCCACCAAATAAGATAATTCTCAACCTTTTGGTTGTGTACTTTTTTTCAGTTGATACAGCTCATACCAACAATAAGGCACTCCCACAAATCAGTAAGAAAAAGAGAAACACCAGAGTAGAAAAATAGACCAGAGAATTGAATAGGCACATCACAAGAAATCTACATGGCCAACAAATATGTGGAAAGGTGTTCAGGTGTTACTGGAAATCCAACAGATGTGAATTAAAACTACAATGAGACTAGTTTAATCAACCTAACTTCCAATTTACAAAAAGTATCAGAACAGGTGAGACACCAAGAGGGAACATCAGGCAAATGCAGAATGTGGTGCTTCTTCAAGACAACTGGCCTGGTTAGTGTCATCAAAGCAAAAGAGACTAAACATGTACTCACCAAATGCAAAGTATTTGAATGGATCCTTATTCTTTTTAACTAGATACAAAAACATTTTTGGGTCAATTGAGAAATTTCAATATGGACTAAATATTGTATGATACTGTGTAATTATTGTTACTTCTCTTGGTTGTTGTGTTTAAACAGTAAAAATATCCATCTTCTTAAGAGGGTCATATTTAAGAGTATAATTTTTTATATGATTCACACACACAAAATAGGTAAAGAATAAATATGCCAAAATATTTAATTACTGACTTAATGGTAGGTGTGTGGGTGTTCTGTGTACATTATTCCTTCTACATTTGAAATTTATAATCAAAATTGAGCTAATCTGATAATTAATTTAGGCTAGAAAAAAAATCTCATGTCCACACACAGTTATATAGCAATGCACACCAAAATAAAAGCTAAACTTGTAAAGACTAGCATTACCAGGCATCGGAGAAAACGTGAGGTGCTGAGACATCCCACACACAGCTGATGGGAGTATAAATCAACAGAATCACCTTGTCATCATCCAGTAAATTTAAAGGAACATAACCTATGACCTGGTCATTCTGCTCCAAGGTATGCAGCCTACTTAAATGTGTGTACTTGAATACAGGGAGACACAGATGAGAATGCTCAGAGCTGATGTAGTCATCAAATCCCCAAACAGGTAACAAGCTAGGTGGATGTGTAAACACCTGTTGATTGCCCAAATACTATACTAGAGTGACAATTAACTACAGCTGTGTGCAACAACGTGCAGGAACCTCACACAGGCTGTGTCGATGAAAGCAGCCAGACACAAAGAACATATGCTGTATGGATGCACGTCTATACACTTAAAGACTCTGACATAAAAAGCTCAAACAACACTGTCCATGGATGTCTATTTATACAGTCAGATTTTAAAGGAAAACAAAGACGTGACTGGCCATAAAAGTCGGGACAGCGATGATCTTTGAAAGGGGGAAATGGCAGCGGAGAAGGGATATATAGGAGGGATGGGGGGAGCAGGGAGAGCAGTGTTTTACTTCTTGACCTGATGCATTTACTTTGCAGAAAAATTGTGTATTATGTTCTATATACTTTTCTCTATGACTGCTATAGCTCACAATGGAGAGATTTAAAATAAATGGCAAAAACTATCTGTAGAAAAATTAAAACCTGGCCCCAAATCCCTCAGTGTTATTGGGCAGGACTCCTCTGAACCATGTTTACATGGGGGAAGATGGTATCTGAAATGAAACCATAGGTCTCTGGGCTCCTCCAAGGAAAACCTTTCCACTGACCTTGCTGAAGAAGGAACGGTCAGCTGTCACCAGACTTTGAGCTTTGGTGTCCAGGAAATAAGCTAATTTTTTTCTTTCAGAATTGTGCCCATCCTACCAGAGAGGTAATTCTCATTCCTCCAGTCTATACGCTCTGTAAGAGAGGATGAAAATCTCCCATATTTGTTACACCCAGGACCTGAAGCCCAAGGCAGAACATAGAAGACATCACCACATGGCAGAGGGTGGGGTGCTCAGAGCAAGGTAGTCCTGCCTGGACACTGGGCACCTGGGGAACAGTGACAGGGGCACAGAGCAGGATAACAGATCCGGACCTCAAGCCCAGGCCAGGCACATCACCCATGCTCCCAGAAGGAAAGCTTCTCTGTTTCTGTGCCCTTGGAGATTTTCCTTAATCATTCGCTTCTACAGAATTTAATTCAGCTGTGAGTAACAGAGCCCAACAGTACCAGTGAGGTTTTCACTTTCTTTCATTTAACGTATCAGTCTTCAGGTAAGTAGTGGTTGGTGTAGAGTCAATGACTGGGAGAGGAGAGGATACCACTACCATCTTCCAGACCTTTTCTTCATGGCCCCAAAACCAGGACCAGCATTAGGATATATGATGCTTTTGTGCAAGGTACAAACAGTTCTCCTACTGAGCAGATGAAGAGTAACAGGACTCACTCAGCCCCAGACAAACAATTTATTGAAAGACACCCCACTAACAAAATCTGGTTTTATAGCTGTATCTACCAGACTCACCAAGGTAGTCAAGACATCTCCAATGAACCTCAGGAGTTTTTCTTAAAGTACTGAAATCTACATTATATGAAGCCTAGGACCTAAATTCTGAAATTAAAAGGACCACCAGTCCAAACTCACACTGACTTCTGGAAATTAAATATTCAGAGGCTTATTTACTGGCAAAACTTAGGCAATCCATCAGACAGGCTCTGAAAGTTCACTCTGAAGTTGGGAGTGTGGGCCAAGGGGAATGTGGCAGGTGTCCCCTCAGACTCAGGTGCCAAGTTCAATGGCATGGCAGTTTCAGTGCCTGTAGACATGTACCATAGACTGTGCAGGCCCCAGGTTACAAAACTGTTAGCTCTGCTGTGGCATTCACTTTTACACTTTGGTCAGCATCCCCTGACAATAGGGGAAAAAAAAAATCAAGGGGTGGGTAGTGGTTTTCATCGCACACAGGTGGAAATGGGGGCGAGGTGGGGCAAGGGTATGTGCACAGCAGGTTAGCATTTGAATAAGCATTCTTCCTACATACAACTTGACCACTTCAAAGCCTTAATGGGGAAAGATCTGCAAAACAGGCACAGCAACTGCATTTGTAAAGTATGAATCAAATTCTGACCTTTACAGCTGCCAAGTAAGTCGCAAATTCAGGAAAGTGCATGATATTTTCTCTCCCAATTCTACATCAATCCCTAAAAAGGATGTCAGAGAAGCCTTGTCTGAGTCTGTTTCTGGAAATCAAAAGACCACCCTCTCTGATTAGATTTTACCCTACTTTCAAGTTAGGTTCAGTTCAGCCGCTCAGTTGTTCCGACTCTTTGCGCCCCCATGAATCGCAGCACACCAGGCCTCCCTGTCCGTCACCAGCTCCCAGAGTTCACTCAGACTCACGTCCATTGAGTTGATGATGCCATCCAGCCATCTCATCCTCTGTCTTCCCCTTCTCCTCCTGCCCCCAATCCACCCCCCACCAGCATCAGGGTCTTTTCCAATGTTGCTATTTGTTTCATGTTGGCAGAAAAGAGGAAACAGAGACAAGAAACCTCATTACAGCACAGCAGGCAGCAGACCCTCAGCATCAAGGCTGTATCAGGCCTCCCCCAGCCTCACCGGAGCAGCCAAGACGGGCTAACCTAGAACACCATGCATGCAGTCAGGTATACCTGTCACTCAGCCTGGGGAACCACTGCTTTTATAGCAAGCAAGCCTGCTCTTTGTCCAGGAGGAGACAATATCTTGACTCCCAGTGTTACCAACTACATAAACAACCTTGAGAAATGGCTGAAGTAACAGACTGGTCAGGTTTTTGTATTCTGGGCACACACAGCCCAGGGTGTGAGCCCAAGAAGACCAGGGAGAACCCTGTGTCCCAACAGTGACCGCCTCTGTGGCTAGAAAGCCAAGCCTCCTAATGAATAGCCCCACTGGAACCTCATTATGCAAAGGAAAGTAGCAATTCCCAAAAGAGGGCGTGCAGGCATAAACAAACGCGAAAACATAACAATCAGATGTGGTCCTACCTTAACCACTGTCCTCTTGCGTGCACACTACAGATGCCGTCAGGAAATGGGAGTGTCCACTGCAGTAGTTCTGCCGAGAGTCTCTCCAGGAAAACCCTCTGTCATGCCCTTAGCTCCTGCTAAGCTGTGGGAATGGCCTTGCTGCTGCCTCTGGGGCCCACAGAGAAGTGAGCGCTACCTCTAGAGCCTCCGAAGTGCTCAAATACAGCGTCGAAAGTCACAGGCGTCCATCAGGGAAGAGGGAGCGCCGGCCTTTATCCTTGGGTTTCTGACCAAAACAGCATTCCTATCACCCAGGGGCGGACGCCTTTCAAAGAGCAACTTTGGCCATTTTACTGCCAATTCTCTCCATCTGCAATTAAACTCAGAAGCTGTACATGGTTGGAGGCCGGACGGAGGGCAAAGGGGCTGGACAGAAGGCGTGGGGCGGGGGCCCAGGGCGAGGGAGGGGGCAGAAGTCTTCCACGGCTCAGCTCCAGGTGGCCACACTCTGCACTGATTGTGAGTGGTCTCACCAGGCTTAGCTCGTTTGCAGCACTCTGCCCTAAGGACGTTTCTCTCCTGCGAAATTTAGCCTCTGTGGGCCGCCAATGGAGGAGACGCGGGTTCGATCCCTGGATCCGACGATCCTCTGGAGGAGGAAATGGCAACCCACTCCAGTATTCTCATGGACAGAGGCTGGCAGGCTAAGTCCATGGGGCTGCAGAGAGTCATGACTGAGTGTCTGAGAACGCAGGCACACACGCAATGACTCAGGTTCGTACCTTACAGATTTTGAGAGTTGCCAAAATGTGTCAGGGGTGGACTTTATTTAGGTTCAAATTCAACCACGTTAGTGTATAGAAGCAATTTTAATGCTTTAGAACATAATAATCTCTCTTGTTCTGCCTTCCTTTTTGCTTCCCCTCCTTTATCAGCTCTTACCAATTCTCTTTTCTCTTTTCTACTTGAAATGGCTGAAACCAAAGAGGAAGGGGTAGGGAAGTACTGCCAGACTTGGAAACTGTCAGGACTAACTAGTGAAAACAAACCATTTCAGTTCCTTTCCCAATTGCCACCTCAACTCCTGAATTTTAAAAATTTCCTCTTGAGAAATTTAAACATTTCAGCAAAGATTCCCACAGCCCCCAAGTGATACGCAGCATCTCTGCAGCCCTCTAGCAGTGGAGGCCTCCTCGCTGTTCTTGTTACCTGTGCTGAGGGGCGGGAGGCAAGTAGCAGAGAGTGAAGTGGACACTGCTGAGGGTACGGTGTTGGACACGGACTTCAGGTGACCGGTTTCACTCACACTCACTTCTCTGTGTCCTTGTGACCAATGGATTCGATTTCTAAGAGAGCTAGCAAAGATTAAGTACCTATGGAAGAAAGAAAGGCCAAGCATGTCCTCCTGAGCACAATGTATGAGCTATTCTCCAAATTCTAGCCCAGTTCTTGAGCTGGGATGGCACGCCAGTCTACCTTTCGTTACCAACACACAGTGATGGATCCTGGCTTCCTAAACCAGGGATCAGCTTTCCCGCATTTCCATACAGGGTCAGATAATAAGGATTTTAAGCTTTTGGACTCTGTGGTCTCTGTGGCAGTTACCCAACTCTGCCACTGGAGTGGGAAAGTGGCCACAGACAATCCATAACCAAGTGAGTGTGGCTGTGTCCCAACAAAACTTTATAAAAACAAGCAGCAGGCAGGATAAGGCCTTCCCACCACAGTTTGCCAACCTGCCCCGTCTGGCAACCACTGTGTTGTAATGGAGTATCAAGGTGCCTCCAGGCTCAGGGGGAGGGTTGTAACCAATTAACTTTGTTTGCACAGATGTGTAAGGAGAGTAACAGGCTCTAGATCAATTGTCTACAAAGTTGGCTGTGCTTACCCCAGGATGTGTATAACATGATTCATTGAGCTATGTGAAAAAAATTAGAATTTTTGTTTCTTTTTATATTGTCTGTTTTCATATTAGATGGTTGATCTTGGTCTACTTCACCATGGATCCATGGAATTTGCAGTGAGTCAGTCCTATATAATGTGCTAATTAGAAGTCAGACTTACAAATCTCTGAAGAGAATGGCATAACACATGTGCCTTCAAGTGGCAAAACCTGCCCACTGCCTTTCCCTGCTGGTCTGATTTGAGCTCTGCATGTTTCAGGAATTCACCCAAGAGGAGAGCAGTGGTTCCTAATTCATCGAAGACAATATTTTAGGGGGCGTATGGTGGACTTACCATGCTAGAGGAGTCTTGGACTCATAGTCTTAAATCTGAGCATTGGGCTCAGCTACTGGTCAGAACTCAAAGAAAGGGAATACACCATCACCCCTGACCCTGCACATGCACACACATCGTTCACAAGAGCACTGAACAGCTGTGCTTCCCTGGCTTCTGGTTGTCTCCCTCTTCCTTGGTAATCAGACCTGCCGTGGACAGGCGAACAGACTGTACACTGCATAAGAGGCCTAGGTAAGGTGGTATCATTCACAGAGTAATTATGGTAGACGTATTTATTATGTCAATTTTCTGATAGATGAAAGTGTTGGTTGCTCAGTCCTGTCAAACTCTTTGCAACCCCCAGGACTGCAGCCTGCCAGGCTCCTCTGTCCATGGAATGCTCCAGGCAAGAATACTGGAATGGTTGCCATATCCTACTCCAGGAGATCTTCCACACCCAGGGACTGAACCTGGGACTCCTGCATCTCAGGCAGATTGTTGACCGTATGAGCTACCAGGGAAGCAGCATCTTGTTCTAACATTACGACAGTTTTTGACCAATGGATATGAAGTATTTTGAGTGAAGAATGCCTTTTTCATTCCACAAAGGCAGTGCATAGGTTAGCAGCAGCCATAGCTCTATGACACTTCTAGCAGGTAAAGAATAGAGAGGAAGGGAAATACACAGGATACAATAGATTAAAACTCTTCTGAGGCAGAGGTATCTTGTGAGCGGCCTTTACAGTGGGGCGGGGGGAGTGGGGGTGGACCTTTTCAGAATGCGCCAGAGTTTGAGTGCTCAATTATGAGCACAAGTCTCCATGGGTCTGCCCTCAAAAGTCACCCCTACTGGTGACTGGAAGAGAAGGGGCAAAAGCACAGAAATTATTTCTTTCCTCATTCTGACTGCTCCCCTTTCACACAGAGAAGAGCCCAAAGAGGCTGTCAAAGCTGAGAGCTGTGTCTTGATGTTAACCCCATAGAAGCAAGTGATCAAGTGAGACTCTCTGGAGAAAAGACCCAGCTGCTCCCTGGTATTCCTTTTTCTTTCTTCTGGTAACAGCTCCTACTTCCCGTTTGGGAAATAAAATCTGTCCCTTGTGCAAAGTCTCCAGAATCACCCAACAAAACACCCTGCCTCATGCTGGCCAGAGGAGTGCTGACGTGATTCCAGCCAGTCCAGTGGGGCCTCCCCAGTCCTCTCTGTAGCGAGTAATGTTACGTGTCAACTTGACTGGGCCGTGGGCTGCCCAGATGTTTGGCCAGATATGATTCTGGGTATTTCTGCAAGGGTCTTCTGGGGTGAGGTTAACATTTTAAACAGTTGGAGTAAAACAAATTGCTCTCATATGTAGGTGAGATCCTCCTGAATAGAACAGAACAAAAAGACGGTCCATCCCCACGTAACAGAGTTTCCCAGCTTCATCTCCAACTTCACTCTTCCTGCCTAATAGCCTTTGAACTGAAACATCAGCTCTACCTGAGTCCTCAACTCTGACCTGCCAGCCACCCTGCAGATTGGTTGCCAGCCTCCATAATCATGTGAGTCAATTCCTTATTGAAAGTCGATCTCTCTTTGTCTCTAGATAGATAGATCCTATTGGTTCTGCTTTCTTCTCGAAAACTCTAATACTCTTTGCCCCTGGATTTTGTTGCATATGTCAGTTCAGTTCAGTTGCTCAGTCGTGTCTGACTCTTTGCGACCCCATGAATCGCAGCACACCAGGCCTCCCTGTCCATCACCAACTCCCGGAGTTCACTCAGACTCACNGTGCACCACAACTCTTTGCCCCTGGATTTTGTTGCATATGTCAGTTCAGTTCAGTTGCTCAGTCGTGTCTGACTCTTTGCGACCCCATGAATCGCAGCACACCAGGCCTCCCTGTCCATCACCAACTCCCGGAGTTCACTCAGACTCACGTCCATTGAGTCAGTGATGCCATCCAACCATCTCATCCTCTGTCATCCCCTTCTCCTCCTGCCCCCAATCCCTCCCAGCCTCAGAGTCTTTTCCAATGAGTCAAACTCTTCGCATGACGTGGCCAAAGTACTGGAGTTTCAGCTTTAGAATCATTCCTTCCAAAGAAATCCCAGGGCTGACCTCCTTCAGAATGGACTGGTTGGACCTCCTTGCAGTCCAAGGGACTCTCAAGAGTTGCATATGTACAGGCACTCAAAAACATAAATATACTTGGAAAGCATTCATTCCAGCAGCAATAGGACTGTCAGGGATTGAGTTCCTGCTACCTAAACCCCTACAGAGATATTCTCATTTTCATCTTTTTCAAAACTGAATCTCAGTCTTGCTAACAATTTTTTGATCCAATCTGTATCTTTTTTAGTTCCACAAACATTTACCTACTATGTGCAATGGTCAATGCCTACTATATACTCAAGGTACTCTCCTACTGAGGAAGTGGCAGAGAACAAGCTGTGCTCATGGAACTTATTTTCTGATAACCCCTTTTCTTCTTAAGTAGGTGAACTCTTATTAAAGAATTGGTTTCTGTTGCTTGCCACCAACTTTCACCCTCCAGAGAATGCTAGCTCCACCCCTTCTCTGGGTCACCCTGGATAAGCCAGATGCTAGTCCTCCAGAAGTCAGAGTTTCCTCTGAGATCCTGGCTTTGTGCAGTTCTTGAAAGACACTTCTCTGTTATCACCCCAACTAAAAACCTGAGAACCAACCAGTGGTCTTGTCTAAGGTTCTCATTTTAGGGTAGTAAATGGCTTGGCTGGAACACGACATCAGAGGTACTTCTCAACCAGATGCCCTCTATCGAAACCCATCTTCTCTCCCACTCACGGCCTGAGCATACACCACAATGAGCATTACATTGCTTGTGCCTCATTAGCACTTGTTTCAGGCTTAATCTTTGCCAGAGGCTTTTTAAAGCCCTCCCTCAAGGCCCACAGGATTTATTCTGGGATTAAAGAGGAGACAAGATGAGAGAAGCTGATCGAAGTGGCCAGACATAGCTTTCTCCTCAGGTAGCAACAGACAGTTATTAAACACAACTGCAACTCTATCATGCAGTGAGTAAACATGCTGTTTGCTTCACTGTGTGGTGGCGGGGGGGGGGGGGGTCCATGACTATGGCTGGGAATTGTCACAGTTGAGTTTAGCACTTCCTACAAACTTTGGAGCCAGCTTGCATAATGCAGTGGCTAAAGAACAAGATTCCAGTCAAACAGAACATGTTCGCAGCTTAAAAAAGGACTCGGTCACATAACAACTCATACATAAACCATGAGGCTGCGGAACCAAATGAAATAATAGTCGCCAAGGGTTCCTGCACACCTGCCCCAGTCACTCAGAGCCTGCACTCACTGGGAATTGCCAGCACATGGCAACCAGCCCTGCCCTGAAGTCAAATGGCAAAAATAAACATACGTACTGACCCAGTTAAATCAAGAAACAAGAGTGCACCTTTAAGCAGGCAGCAATTCAGGTGGCCTCTCCAGGCCAGGCCTCCTCGGGGATTTAGCTCTGTGTTCAAAGAGAATCAACTGTTGTAGATCCAGTGGCTTGAAAGGTGAGATTGAGTTAGGTGTGAATTCCACCCTCATTGATGAGTTTTCACCGCACATGCACCTGTGATGCTCTGAACATAACACACCAAACTTGGAGCCCCTGACTCCTAAACAGATAACCACTGCTCGGGCTGGCAAGGAGGTAAGAATTACAAAAGAAAGATTTGGACTTCCATACCAGAAAACACACGAAAACAGGATCATGGGTCTAATTGGAAAGGCCGTCCCAGAAAAAGAAAAGAACTCTCACGCCTGGTGTAAAACTAAGCCATCAGTACAGCTGATACTGTGATATGCTGCCAGAAAAAAGGATGTAGATGAACCAAAAGAAAAGAGGTTCCCTCCAACCCCACTGCCCTCTTGCCCTCAGCATCCTCTGTCCTTGGAAAATTGCTTCTCCTCTCTTCCCTTCTTTGAAATTGGTCTGCAACACTTCTTTCCTTTTCAAACTCTCCGAAATGGCGGAAAGTTTAATTGGAGGCTGTGTCAGTTCTTTGTTTCCGGTTGTGAAATTCTAGAGCAGTAATACCCTCAGTGCTTCAATCACCTGGGGAGTTTGTAAGAATTACAAGTGCCTGGGATTACAATACCAGAGATTCTTGAGTGCTGGGTCCAAGACACAGGTAGATTTTATTTTTTTAAGTGTTATTTTAATATTTATTTATTTATTTTTGACTGTGCTGGGTCTTTGTTGCTGAACTTTTCTCTAGTTGTGGCAAGCAGGGGCTCCAGTCTAGCTGCAGGGTGCAGGCTTCTCACTGCGGTGGCTTCTCTTGTTGCAGAGTATAGCCTCTAGGCATGCAGGCTCCATAATTGCAGCACGTGGGTTCAGTAGCTGTGGCCCCGCAGGCTGCAGAGTGCAGGCTCACTAGTCACCCCACGGCATGTGAGATCTTTCTGGACCAGAGATCAAACCTCTGTCCTCTGCATGGCAGGGCAGATTCTTAACCATTGAACCACCAGCGTAGCCTAGCACAGATAGATTTTAAAAGCCTCCCCACTAGGTGATTGCAGTGTACAGCCAGGGTTGAGAACCATGAGCCATGATGGGGAGCAGAGGTGCTCTACTGCATCCCTAGGGGATGGAGGCAGATGGAAAACACGTGGGTGCTCCCACCTCCTCCACATCTGCAAAGGATTTCTTTTCATGGGGTTGGACAGATTGTTCCATTCCCAGATTTTCTCTCACCAACTTCTCCCACCCCTCTGCCAGCATTGTTCAGCAAAGGAATAAGCTAAATTCCTTCAAAAGGTGACTGGTAACTCTTCATGGTTTTTAACTGGAGCAACCTCCTAAGTTACATTTAAGGGTATTACGGCCTTTACCTCCAAGAAGTTTATCTTTCAGGGATTATTCAGCACTGGAACATTTGAAGATATGGCAGCTCACTCCAGTATTTTTGCCTGGAGAACCCTATGGACAGAGGAGCCTGGTGGGCTACAGTCCATGGGGTTGCAAAGAGTCAGACACCACTGAAGCGAGTTAGCACAGCACAGGAGCATTTGTAACCAACCAGAGGGTCCTACAGTTCTTAGTCTGTGCTACTGTGTTCACAACAGGCCGCTGCCTTCACACCTGGCTGGGGATATTGCAGCCTCTGCTGAGCCATAGGTCCTTAGTAAGGGTTGTGTGTGGACATGCGTGCTCAGTCGATTTATTCATGTCCAACTCTTTGTGACACTATGGACTGTAGCCCAATAGGCTCTTCTGTCCATGGGTTTCTCCAGGCAAGAATGCTGAACTGGGTTGCCATGCTCTTCAAGGAGATCTTCTGACCCAGGGATCAAACCCGATTCTCTGGCATTGCAGGGAGACTCTTTACACACTGAGCACCTGGGAAGCACCCGCCCCCCACCCTCATCCACCTGTGTGTGTGTGTGTGTGTGTGTGTGTGTNGAGTGATGGGACCGGATGCCATGATCTTCGTTTTCTGAATGTTGAGCTTTAAGCCAACTTTTTCCACTCTCCTCTTTCACTTTCATCAAGAGGCTTTTTAGCTCCTCTTCCCTTTCTGCCATAAGGGTGGTGTCATCTGCATATCTGAGGTTATTGATATTTCTCCCAGCAATCTTGATTCCAGCTTGTGCTTCTTCCAGCCCAGCGTTTCTCATGATGTACTCTGCATAGAAGTTAAATAATCAGGGTGACAATATACAGCCTTGACGTACTCCTTTACCTATTTGGAAGCAGCCTGTTTTTCCATGTCCAGTTCTAACTGTTGCTTCCTGACCTGCATATAGTTTTCTCACTTAGTCATGTCCAACTTTTGTGATCCCATGGACTATAGCCCATCAGACTCCTCTGTCCATGGAATTCTCCAGGCAAGAATACTACAAAATGTGAACAATTCAGTGTAGAGGATCCACAGTAAGTCCCTTGCTACTGCTGCTGCTGCTGCTAAGTCACTTCAGTTGTGTCCAACTCTGTGCAACCTCATAGATGGAAGCCCACCAGGCTCCTCCATCCTTGGGATTCTCCAGGTAAGGACACTGGAGTGGAGTCCCTTAGTGGGGATTTAATACCTCAGCATGCACTGGTCAGCCCCATTTTCCTGTCTGCTCTACATGTCATCAATTATGACCAGAACAAGTCCTAGAGGACCCATGGTTCATTTTGTATCCTCCATGAGCCTGTAGTTCAGTTCTTTGCCCTTGAAAGCACCCCATTTGCTTCTGCTCTGTCAAATCAAACATTTGGAAGGAGCTGGAAGCCTTGAAAGATGCAGCAAGGTCATAGAGTGTAGTGATTAAGAGCTTTGTGATTAAGGGAAATCAAACAGGTCTGGGGTTAAAGCCTGTCTCCATCACTTACTAGCTATGCACCTGAAATAACAGACCTAACCTCTCTGAACATCAGTTTACTCAACTGTCAAATTAGTTTAATTATATATCTGTATTATTGGATTGGTACAAGGATTAAATAAGATGTGCCTGTGTCCTGGGACTACCCCAAATGTCAGCCACCATTACTACTGTTCTTGGTAATAATGTCAGAGTGAGGGGTGCATGGTGGACAAGTGGCATGTCCAAGAATCAATGTGAACTGTGGAGCAAACACGACTTGGGTAAGAAAACCTGAGTTTAGACCCATTCCCTTTCTCTATGATTTTAGATAAATCACATCATCTCTTTAAGCTTCTGTTTCAGTTGCAAAATTGTGATCATAATAATAATGTTAATAATGACTACTTCACAGGGTGATTGGAAGTTTACTAAATGCCACAACACATGTAAATGTGCTTTGCAAACCACATGTAACCATATAATATTAGTAATTATTATCCACATGCAATTCTTAACATTTTCTGGGTCTAGTCCTGATGATTGACAAAAGGAATAAATGGATTTTCTAAAATTAGAAATGAGAGAAAATGAGGTTCAACTCTCATGTCTTAAGAAAGTCCAGGCCAAAATGTGAGCCCTAAAGAGACTAAGGAGTATGATTAAAAGGAGCCTCTGTGCTGGGCTAATTTCACTTTTGAATGAGCCCTTCCTTTAATTCCGTAAGTGCCCACTGTTTACTTACTGTATTATCTCACAGTGCCTCGTGAGACCTCCTAACGCTAGTTGTTAAAGTTATTGATTTTCGTAAGAGATGACCTTCACAAAAGATGACCTCATATCATGGAGCAAAAACAAAAAGGGCAGAAAACATCACAGTGTATGTTTCTTCTCTTGAGGAGCCTTTTTCCCTGGCTCTCAGTTTTTTTAATGTTTAATTTTTTTTTTAATACTGTGTTTTGGTTGACACATTTTTTAAAAAATGAGTTCTTCCACCTCTGCTAACTATAACCTATACTATTTTCCACTTCCCTGGTGGCTCAGCTGGTTAAGAATCCACCTGCAATGCAGGAGACGTGGGTCCAATCCCTGGGTTGAGAACATCCCCTGGAGAAGGGAACAGCTATCCACACCAGGATTCTGGCCTGGAAAATTTTATGGACTATAGTCCATGGGGTTGCAAAGAGTTGGACATCACTGTGCCACTTTCACTTTCACCTTCACCATAAATAAACATTTCTAATTTGAAAGTTAAAGGCAGGGAGCAGCTATGCCAGCAATAGAAGGGGAATTCAAGATCCAAATGTATTTTGCCACCTGTGACAGGTCCTGATGGCTGCTATCAAAGCGGCCTGGTCTTTTAGGAACAATCAGAATTCAGCTAAAGGAAAAAATTCCAGTAGTAGAATGCTAGGCTCTTGAGGGCCTAAGAGGCATTACAGGAACAGGCAGTAGGTAATACTGGGGTCAGTCATATGAGGTCTTTAAATGACTTCCTACCCATTGCCCACTGGAGAGAAATTGGGGTCAAATGGATCTGTGGACATTGAACTATGCTAACTGGGAGGGGGAAGCTGAAGGGGAAGTTTCGAAGAGCATTCAGGAGTGCCACTCCTCCAGAATTTTTTGCATGTTTGTAGAGGTCTTGGGGTTAATTCCCAGGGAAGAGAGGCAACCTTGCAATTAGGAATGTTCTCTGTCCTCATAAAGGTTCTGAGAAGGAGTGTCTCAGGGTTGGAACATGTATAAAATATGCATTAATGATAAGAAGAGCCATTTTTGAGAGCTTCCAGCCCCAAGGAACGTTGTTTTACCCACAAATTAGAAAAGAAATTAAGAACAAGAAAGGAAAATTTTAAGTTGCTCAAACCTACAAACTTAAAACCTCTGCTTCCTCAAAACTACATTTCACCAGCAAAAGAGTAGTATGTGTTCATTTTAATCAGTGCCAAGCATTCAAATATAAGAACCTATGGAGGTGTTATGAAAGACACTGTACTTTGTTGTATAACACAGGCAAACCAGAAAATGAATATTCTTAAACAAACAGAAAGCAAAGGAGAGCCTGAATTCAAATGATATCCATCAGTTACCAAGAGTTCTGGCTGAGCTAGAAACCAGGTTTGAGGGGTTCTAGATATGGAAAGGAATGTCTAGGTGGACAGGTGACCAAGGTAGCAAGTCATGTTCACATCCCTAAAGTGAATTGGAAATCTGCCATTGGTCCCCATACCCCACTCTTGCCACAGTGATGAAAGGTGCCTTCATCCTGCTGGGGCCAGCTCTGCCCCCAACCAAAGTAAATATGGAACAAACATTTGAAGAGTATCATTTAAAGGAGGTGGCAAATTATTCACCTGCTTGAAGCACTCATAATTATTTGAAATGTCTCTTTAAACTTTACAGCTTTTAACCAAGAGCACAGAGGAGAGGTGGTATAGCACCAGGATTGTTGATGTTGGAAAGGGGGTAAAAATTATCTTTACTCCTTCACCCCCTCACAGAAGTGCCCAGTACCCTTTGGCTGCCCATGGTAGGAAAGGCTGACATGGCACAAGGAGAAAAAAAATGCAAAATGAAGCTAGGCCTGTTCTTGCACCCACTACTGTCTCAATTACACTTGATGCCATGAGGCAGGACCAAAGGGAATATACTTTTTTTTAGGACTTCTTAGGTGCCAAAGATTCTGCTCATTGCATTAGCTCTTTTGAATTCTCACAACTCTTAGAAGAAGTCACCACTATTTCCATATTCCATATGAGGCTCAAGGAAAGTTAAGGAATTTATCCAAATTCACACAGGATTCAAACCTAGGTCTAACAAGCTCCTGCTCATACGAGATAGTCATATTTACCTTTTAGACTCTGTGTCATTCTGGCCTGGGCCCTTGGCCGCCAGTTTTGGGTCAGTTGCCTCCACATCCCAAGAACTTACACCTCCCAGGCTCAATCAAAGTCCTGCTTAGAGTGTCAGGACCTGCCCCATGCTACTGTTGGGCATCTGGGCCAGGAAGCCACATGGCCTGAGATTTTGGCTTCTCCCATCACTTCTGGACTTAGCTAAAAATGCAGGCTGATTTCCTGGAAATCTGGCTTCCCTTACTGCCACCAAAGGAGGCCAGAGAAGCAACCCAGAAGTGGTGCCCAGGGAAAGTTACCTTCCCACTGGAGAGACCCAAGCTGACAATTTTCCTCTACCTCCTCTCTTCCAAGGACCGCTCCAGGCAGTCTCTCTGAACATCCTCCCAAAAGACTTCCCATGTAGCTAAACAGACACATCTATGAACTCATAGGCCCTGAGTCTTTAGAACTGTTTGTGAAAACATCCCTGGGATCACTTCCCATTCTTCCCTGACTCCCTTCACTTTTCCCTCACCATCATTGCTCTGAAATGGCACTTTCTATGTAAAGCACCAGCTTCAGGCTGTATCCTTGGGAACCCAGGCTTTCTGGTTTTGTTTTCACTTAGCTATGTGTTTATTTCATTGTTCTTAATAATGTGATCAAGCCTACCATTCAAAATAAATGCTAGAACCTTGACATAACCTTCATCTAACCATGTGGTTTCCCATCCCATTCCCCATCTTTCCCTATACAACTATAACCATGATCCAGAATTCCTTCACTTTTTAAAACATATAGTTTTATTGCATCTGTATATTTTTATATAAAGTATACTCATATTCATTTTCTCAACTCTATAAAAATTATGTCAGATTATATACATTTTGAGCATTTGCTTTATTCACTTAATGTTTTGTT
Source organism: Neotragus pygmaeus (assembly GCA_006410875.1). Lineage (NCBI taxonomy): Eukaryota > Metazoa > Chordata > Mammalia > Artiodactyla > Bovidae > Neotragus > Neotragus pygmaeus. The sequence goes on from SJYV01002590.1 coordinate 168,326, forward strand.
TCATTGCTAGCATTTATCCCCATTGTCGAGAACTAGTGTAGTTCATGTGTTTTTATTGCCATGAAATATTCAGTTGTGTAAATATATCATAGTTCATCTATTCACTGTCCTATTGATGGGCATTTGAGTTGTTTACAGGTTTTCGCATTGTGATAAGTGCAACTATGAACATTCTTTCACATCTCTCCTGCTGTATATCTGCTTGAGTTTCCCTTGGGTCCAACCCACAGAGTGAATTAATTGTTGGGTCATATGTATATGAATATTCAACTTTAGAAGATAATGCCAAAGTGTTTTCCAAATTAGTTACACAAATTTGTGTCCTTTCTATCACACCAAGAGTGTTCTCTGAAATTCACTTTTTATAGTCCCCCTTGTTCTGATAACTGCCAAAAATAAGAGTTGCTGGTTGACAAGGAAATATTTTATATCTCCTCTGGGTATTTGCATTTTTAAAGAGAATGCTTGGAGAGGCGGTGTTTTAATCCAAAGCAATGGATTTCTCTGACTAAATATTTCAGGGCCTCTATCTCTGTATGCTATATCAGATTTACTCATTCAATGCTTTACTGGAATGCTTGAATTCTGTGGCCGTGTGAGGCCTGAAGACCAACTAGTAGGACCTGCCTTCAAACATCTTAATGTCTGCTGTGTGAGAAAAATAAGTAGACTAATTATATTGGATTTGGATGCCATCTTGGTCTTCCTATCTCTTCATCACGTTTCCCCAGGTAAGTAAGGTATTTCTGATTGACATTTCAGTCTTAATTACCAGGCCACTAGAGAAGTCCCTTGAAACTACATTTCTGTTTACTATTTTTTCTTTCAGCTTATCTTTCCTTTTAGAATGTAAACTCTCTGAGGACAAGAATATCTTATTCCGCTTTATATGACTAAAATTTACCAAAGTACCTGGTCCATACAAGTAATCAATAAATATTGGATGGAACAGGTCTGTCTTCATGCCTCTCTTTCTTCTCAAATGATTGGCCAGCATCGAAATCAAATATGCTAAGAAAATTCAGTCCTCCCTAAACTAAATTGTGAAGGAATCCAAGTTTGTTTTATTTCTGCTTTCCCATTTTCCTTTTCTTCAACACTGAGCAGCCTCTCCCCATACTTCAGAATCCCTTTTGCATTTTCTTGGCAGCCAGGAACTTTTTCCATTAGTTAAGACTGTCCTCCTGGGATGGTGCCCCAGATTCCAAGATTTTTCCTTATTGCCTACATTCCAATTAAAACTCCCACTTTTCTCACCGCCAGGAGGAAAAGTAATCAGATAATTTTCTGTTGAAGTATTATGCTGTAATAGACCACTTAATGCAGTAATTCTCTAAGGTTGGGTGGGTTGTCCTCGTTCTCTTAGGATTATACCTTGATAATAAAGTTGATAAACTCCTAGGCTTCTCATCATTTGGTCATTCCAGGAAATGAAAAAAAAAAAAAGAAGAAGAAGAAGACAAACAAGGAACTAGAAGAGTTTATCTAAAAACAAACAAAAACCTTGCTTTTACGGCAAGGAAAATAACAATAATCAAAGAAATTGTTTCAGAAAGCAAAGACCAATTTATCTAGCTTGTGAGAAAATTACAAGTATACTTGCTTTAAAAAAAACTGGGGAGCATAAAATATACAAACTGATGAAGCATAAAGAATGATCACAAGGAGGTTCTCCAAAAGAATCCTTTAAATGGCCAACTCTTAAAGTGTATTTAAAGTAAAATTCCATTTATAAAAATCATCTTTTCAGTTAACTTTTTAGGAAACAAGCTACTGGATAAAACACTTTTTTTTTTTTGCCTCCTAGAGAAATTATAAACAAACTTACACTGCCATCATTCCATCAGCATCAGATTTTTCAAGGTCAGCTCCTGCTCAGGTCTTTATTTTCCCTTTTGTATCACTTAAGAAGATTGGTTTTTGTTGTTGATAAGAGGACAGACTTCCTGGGCATGTCTTGGTCAACACTGACAGTGGTCATTCGGGCAATCTGTTCTCTCTTTATAAATGCCATAGTGTCACTCAGAAGATCATGGTGGTCCTGATACAAAATCAACAGGGTCAGAATCAGGAGGGAAATGCTTCCATGCATTTCTTTGGGTTTTTTATGTTAGGTACAGGAAGTTCAGATCCTGAGGCAAACCTGTCCAGCTTGCTAAAGAAAAAGCACTTCATCTGCTCAGTTTACTGTCCCATGTCTATCACACCCTGTTCTTTCCCTGGCAGGAAGGCAGTTCTCTGCACTTGAAATAGAATAAACAAACTATCCATAGAGAACTAGTGGACATTTTTACTTTTATTTTCTAACTGATTTCAAGAGAGTAAAATATTAGGTTGGTCCAAAATTAATTGCAGTTTCAGACCATGAATTTTAAATTGTTATACCTAGGCTCAAACATATCTTTATTAATCAAAATAGGGGTCATTACAATCAACACATTTTTGCCAATGAGAAATAAGTTCATTTATTCCTGTAGCATAAAAATCCATGTTTCAGGACTTGACGAGCTCTTGGAAAGCACTGCCTGCCTTCTGCTGGTTGTGGAAGCGTTTCCCCTGCAAAATGTTGTTGAGATGCTTAAAGAAGTGGTCAGGTGAATATGGCAGATGAGGCAAAACTCTGTAGCCCAATTCATTCAACTTTTGAAACGCTGGTTGTGCGACATGTGGTTGGGCATTGTTATGGAGAAGAATTGGACCCATTCTATTGACCAATTACAGTTTTTGGTGCATCTCATCAATTTGCTGAGCATACTTCTCAGATGTAATGGTTTCACCAGGATTTAGAAAGCTGTAGTGGATCAGAAGGGCAGCAGACCACCAAACAGTGACCATGACCTTTTTCTAGTACAAGATTAACTTTGGGAAGTGTTTTGGAGCTTCTCAGTCCACTGAACTGGTCATCATCAGTTGTCATATACAATCCACTTTTCATTGCAGGTCACAATCCGATTGAGAAATGATTCATTGTTGTTGCATAGAATAAGAGAAGACACTTCAAAACAATGAATTTTTTGATTTTGGGGGTCAGCTCATAAGGCGCCCATTTATCGAGCTTTTTCACCTTTGCAATTTGCTTCAAATGCCAAATGACTGTAGAATGGTCAACACAGTTCTTTGGCAACTTCTTGGGGAGTTTTAAGAGGATCAGCTTTGATGATGTTCTCAATTGGTCATTGTCAACTTCCAATGGCCAGCCACTGGGTCAAGGCTCTTGTCTCCTTTGCAAAACTCCTTGAACCACCACTGCACTGTATGTTTTTTAGCAGTTCCTTGGCCAAAAGCATTCTTGATGTTGCGAGTTGTCTCTCCTGCTTTACGACCCATTTTGAACTTGAATAAAAAATCATTTGAATTTGCTTTTTGTCTAACATCATTTCTATAGGCTAAAATAAATACAAAATAAACAGCACGTGATGTCATTAGCAAAAAAAAAAGCAAGAAATGTGCATTAAAATAATATATAACATAACCACATTTAAGAATTATTCCAATACCAAATGGCAAAGTTCAACAATGCAAAACCGCAATTACTTTTGCACTAACCTAATACAATACTAAAATTGAAATCTCTATGTAAAACTTAGGGGGCAATCTGCTTTCCAGGGAGACAATAAAACAAGGAAGTTTAAAAATAACTAATTATGATTTAAAAAATGGCTCAGAATTGGACTCTAAAATTTCCATATCCACCATGTTCCATAGCCTAAGCTACCTCTTCCCCTCCATCCCTGGATATGATTCTGGAATCAGCTTATGACATCTTCATGTTTGTCTTCATTCCCAAGTCCTGATTTGTCAGAACTACTTCAATGTTAATCAACATACATAAAGTTGGTACCTTACAAATATTCCCATTAAACAGAAATAAGTCAAAGGAAATCAAATGGTAATGCTCCAGGAAAATTAGTGGATCTGACAAAGCTAGGGCAGGAGCCAGTGGTTTATGGATCTAGATGTTATGCTTTTGTTGTTGGCAGTATTGTGCTTCTGGTGCTAACCTGTTATCTATTCCTGCTTATTGTCAACATATCTGGGACCTGAGATCTCATGACCGACAGGTTTAGAAAAGATCAGCTGTCTTGAACCTACCTGCTAAGGATCTTTCATCTTCTATACTACTCCTATAGTGTTTTTCCTAAATGGAAATCTAACCATGTGTCTCTCCTTTGCCTCAAAACAACTCACTGCCAGAGAACAAAGTCCAAACTCTTAGCCAGGCATTTAAATCCCTTCCTCTACACTGCTTTTCCTACTCAAAGCATCAGACATAAATCTGAGGTATTTGGTGCCCCAAGAGAACGTCTCTCTCCTCTGCCACCACGCCCTACCTTCTGCTGCACCTCTGAAGAGAACCCTCTCATCCATCTTTGGAACTCGCCTCATACCTCTCAGGCTTCAGTGCTATATCACTTCTTCCATAAGGCCTTTCCTGATAGGCTTTCTTTCCTCTGAGCTTCCCTCTCAGCAAAATGAGTATCCTAATTCCTGTACCTTCCCTTAATTCCAGGGTCACATGGAAGAAATGACAACAAAGAGTCTCTGAAAAATGCAGAACACTACATAAACTCCCAGGTTGTGTTATTATAAAAGTTATAATACAATAAGCCTTTTTTCTTCAGGAACCTAATTATAGTACTTGTGATCATTATTACAAAATTAGCCTCCACAAAGTAGAATGTTTCCTGTTTATTGCTTAAATGTGAGCTAAACTAAAAATGGGAATGAGAACTGTCCTTACATCAGCCACAAATAGATTAAAATTGGACCTATACAGAGAGGATTAGCGTGACCTTTAAGGCTTCCCTGATAGCTCAGCTGGTAAGGAAACCACCTGCAATGCAGGAGACCCCAGTTTGATTCTTGGTTCAGGAAGATCCGCTGAAGAAGGGATAGGCTACCCATTCCAGTATTCTTGGGTTTCGCGGTAGCTCAGCTGGTAAAGAATTGGCCTGCAATGAGGAAGACCTGGGTTTGATCCCTGGGTTGGGAAGATATCCTGGAGAAGAGAACAACTCCAGTATTCTGGCCTGAAGAATTCCAAAGGGTCACAAAGAGTCAGACACGACTGAGCGACTTTCACTTTTGCCCCACGTGATTTTCAGTATTTTAGGGTTAGGGTTATTGTATTTCGTATTTTGCAACCTTTCTGTAAATCTAAAATTATAGTTAAAATTTTAAAAGACCTCAGTTTAATTATTTTGAGATTAATTTACTGGGTCCATTGAGTCAGTCTATTGTACAATTTAGACAAATTTAGAGTGATTTCTGAATTTTCCAAAATGACTGCAGAATTCATCAGTGAGAAGAAAAGAGCTGCGTCTAAACCCAAAACTCAGACTTTAAACTCATGGGTATTAAACACTATCAGATAACAGCTTTTAAAAAAAGGACAAATATTGGTTGAGAATGAGTTATAGTCTCATCTTACCAGTAAAATGATCAGGACTCTGTACTGCCATTGATTCTAATTGCCAATGTTACAGTTAGCCAAAGATAAGATTTCCCTAAACACAGCTTACTCCTGACCTCTTGTACATCCTTAAATCCCAATGTCATATACTACCATAGCTAAGTCTCAACAGTACTACCTCAGACAGGGAAGTTTTGCTTTACAAGTATTATTTTCCATAATGAACCTGGTAAGAGTAGAGTGTGTTGTGCCCAGAACTTCTGGGTCTTTCCTCAGATTCCAAGAACAAATCAGAATATGACCAATGTTATACTCAATGTTAAACAGTTATCTGAACATTCTTCTCAGATTTTGAACAGTAGTGCCTTCAGTAAGATGCTGTTTAAACACTCTTGTTTCTTGAGCATTCAAAAAATTCACAACTATCTGGTTGCCTAATCAGATTGTACTTGCTCTGCCAGCCACTCCCAGCTCTTTCTTAGGGAAGTAGGACCTCCTCTGAACTCAGGTGAATGGCATAAGCAGTGCTGGACTATATATACATCACCGAGGGTAACAGCAGTAGCTCACTCCCCCTTGGTTTTGCCCAGTCAGAGTACATAAATGAGTTCTGATAAGTGACCAGATACTATTCTTCTGTGACCTCTCTTTTAAAAGTTAGTGGCACATGGCCAAGCAAGAGAGAACTTAATACTCAAGGCACATTCTTTTAGCACCAATGGCTTCCTGAAGAGAAACAACCATGCCTTCCATTGGTGGGCGTGAACCAGAAGCAGAAGGGAAAGCAAAAAAAAAAAAAAAAAGAGGCAGAAGAGAGGAAATAGAAAGCTAAACTTCTCAGAGGCTGAGAAAGGGCCATGTCAATTCCAGTTTCTGAAACCTTCAAAAAATTGGGGGAGCGGGGAGGAATACAGAAAAGCCCAAACTGGCTTACTACATTATTTTTTTACTTACATGAACAAATAAAGCTGCAAAGTGAGCATCGTTCTGACTTGTCAGCGTGTATCTGATTTGGAAATAACATAAGAGTCTAATTTGAATCTTTGTGAATATGAAGCCCAAGCCAGTTAGCACTACTAGCCACAACCCAACTCCAGGGCAAACCCCCAAACCTCAACAGAGCGGAAGTAAAAGTTTAGAAAAACAAACTACAGAGCATACAATGAGAAGAGTAGCAAGAAAGCCAGTATGGAGATCATATCATGGGAATCCCACAACTGGGTGCCAGAAGAAAATTTTTTAAAAGGGGGTGGGGAGCAGGAGGACCTGAGGTATTCCTTACAGTGGTCTCAGGAGTACTGGGTACTAATTCATGGTCACCTTCCACTGATTCTGCCCTAAGGAGCATCTCTGAAGTCTTCTTGTTTGGTAAGAGGAATCTGCACTCATTCACTAGGTATCCACTGACTATCAGGCACTGTGCAGGGATTGAAGAATGGAAGTTAGGATCAAAAGAATACGATTGTCTCTGTGGACCGGGAAATTGAAATATGTTCTCTGCATTCTCTAGGAAACAAACAGGAGGTAAATAGGTCTCAAACGAGAAAGGGTTAGCTTCTTAGAAAGGTCAGTAACACTTGAGTAACTTCAATGGCGAGGAACCTGCTGACTCATAGATAAGTGCTTGGAAAATCAGTATACATAGGTAAATAATTGGAAGCTGGTATATTGAGATTCCATTGTGCTAGATTCCTTTCTTCCGTATTAGGGGTACATGATGTTAGTCCCCTTACCATACACTCCAAAAGGCCAGCATTTCATCTCCAAGAAATTCCAAGATAATAGGGAAGCCAAAAAGATCGTTTCTTCGGGGCTCCGATAACTAGGTGCCAGAAGGTAGGTGTCACCTAGGCGACTCTCAAATAGGGAGCAGCAATTAGCCTGCTGTAGAGACTCCCAAGAGCGCCCCACGTAGAAAACTTGACTGACAGGGTAGGAGAGGTAGGTAAGTGGGTTAGAAGAAGCCTGTCGGACCAAGTCTTTTTCTGTTAGGTATAATCTTCTTTGTAAATCGTTCAACCCTGACTCCAATGGTAAGTTTGAAAATAAACAATTTCCGTAAGACTGTTTGATCAATCACGTTCCTGAGAGAGACCCTGCACAGCGTGGTCGCTCAAAGTCCGTTGTTCTGCAGTAACTTTCCATCATTTTAATAAAAGGTCTCTAACACCAGCCTTGAATCGCGCCTTCATTTGTGTCAATGTTATAACCTAGCTAAAACACTGGGGAGAGTGACGGGAAGCCAGGTAATAAAGCTGTTGGGCCAAAGCCGTAGGTTTCCGCTGGATGGTTTTCGTTGCGCGAGGCAGCGGCCCCAGCTACGCGGGCGGGGACTGAGCGCGCGCATGCGCGGCAGGAATCCGAGCACCGAGGCTGGACTTGAGGGAACGGGGCGCGGCGCACGCAGCATGGCGTCCAGCATCTACTTGGTTCGCCAGCGGATCAGCCGGCTGGGCCAGGTACGGCTCGGGGAGGCACCGCCCCTTCCCTGCCCGTGTCTGCCCTCGCCTCCAGCGCCCGCCCCTCTCCGTCTCCGCCCCAGCGCCTCGGCAAGCGGCTCAACCGCCGCCGCCCCGCCCCGCGGCCTCCCAGGCCCGCCTCCCGGAGCCGCCCCTCCTGCCCTTCCTCGCGGCCGCCGAGCTGTGTCTGGTCGGTCCCCCTCCTCCTCCGCCTAACACGTTTTCCCTCCTTCCCTCAGAGGATGTCCTCCTTCCAGCTCAACCTCAACCCGCTCAAGGAGCCTCTCGGCTTCATCAAAGTCCTCGAGTGGGTGAGTGCAGCCTGCGCCGGCGAGGCTGGGCATCGCGTCGCCGCGGCCGCTCCGGTTCCTGCTCCCCTTCCGGCGCCCTCTGCCAGGAGACTGGGAGCTCTGGGAACTGGGGCGCAGCCCGCCCCGCACGGGCCGCGAAGCCGCCTTTGCCCCCGGGGACGGGCCTGGACGGGACTGGACGCGCGGGGAGGGGAAGAGAGGCCGAGGCCTGGGCCTGCGCGGGGCGGGGACGCTGCGGTCGGCGTTGAATCACGAGTCCCTCGGCTGCCTCCGTCCCAGGCGGAGCCCCCCACCCCTACCCCTACACACACACACCGAAGCTCTCCTCTGGGTGTCCCCCGGAGAGTGGGGGTTCAAATTTCTCTTTGGCTTCACAGCTTTCCGCAAAGGAAGAGAAAACTTCCTGTTGAGGTCTAACCGAAACCCGGCGGGCTGGAGTCGCGCTCAGGCCGGCAGGGTCTGCCTCTGCGCCTCCAGTGCATTTCTGTCCCCTGCGGACTCGAGGCCGCGCTCCCTCAGAAGTTGGTGTGCCTTCTCCAAGTGATCTGACGAGCTCTTGGGTCTTAATATGCTTTTAAGATTGTCTCCAAGTTAAAAAGGATAAAAATAAACTGGGACAGGGAAGCGGGCGGAGGTGGGGGGCGAAGCTCCAAACAAAATGCGTTGTTAGTCTGATCCACTGAAACACACGTTAAGAATCGCAAGTTGGGAACACAAGTTAGGAATCTAGTTTGTTTTAGGTATTTCGCAGCAGCATCCCGCAGTCAGTTTTCAGTCCTTCCCTGGGGACACTCTCAATCATTAACATCAAAGCAGATTTATTACTCCGACCTTGGTAATGATCACTTTGGAGAGCTTAGTGAATACACCAGGCACTGCCTTCAGAGTTAGTGGCCTAGTACATATTCCAGTGCTGGTTTTCAGGCCCGTATTAATAGGCAGCTGGCATCTGTTCACTGTGCAGGCAAGTTGCTTTTGTAGACAGCAGTATTTACATCCGTAACTCTTCAACCCCCTGTGTTAATGATAAAATGGTGAAGAAAACTTAGATTTCCTGTTTTAAATAACCTGCGGAGGTAACACAGAAACTCAGATTCTCTAATGAATGCTCAATCTGATTTCCTTCCTACACCCAAAGTTTCCTGTATTTCCCCCAAAGTTTTACTTGATGTTTTCTGAAAACTGTGCTAATTTCACACAAACGTTTAGGCGTTAAAGACACCTAAATGTACGTATTTAGGGTTCTATAAACATCTGTCCAGATTTAAATATAAAGAGAATTATATTTGAGTATATAAAATTTTTACATTGCAAGAGGAAAAACACAGTTAACTGGGCCAATCAAATACCAAGTTTAAGGGAAAAAATCACCTAGTAGTTCAGTCTTGAGGATTATAATTAAGCTTATAATTAATTTAAAATTTCACTTAAATGAAGTCAGTTGTTTATATTTGTGCTTACATTATTCATCAATCTTTTTTAAATCAACTTTTTTTCTTAATATTTTAAAATATTAGTGGTAAGTTTATTAGTGATCATAGGTGACATTTTTGAAAGATACCTTTTTTAAGCTTAGGAAAATACTACTTTCAGTTTGAACAATTCATTATTATACAGAGACTCTTTCATGAATAGATTATCCATTGTTGATGAGGTAGAGAATTATTTATTCAACAAATATTTGCGAATGTATTATATACCAGTGCTGTGCTAAGCACTAACAGACAAACGATGAGTAAAACGTGTTTTTTTTCCTCATGACCTAATAAAAGACATGAAAACAAATATAAATATGCCGTATGACCAATACTATAATAAAGGTATAGGTTAAGTGTAGTAGGTGAAAGGAAGGAGAAATCAAAATTGCTTGGAGGTGTAGAGAGGATTTCATAGACTAAAGAACTTGTTCGCTTGGGAAATGGGTGGGGAATGGCTTTCTAGGTAAAGAGGAGCTTATGTTCAGTGGTGTGAAAAGCTGAAGCAGCAGAGCCCTATTTGAGAACTTAAGTAGTTGAGGTTGACTGCAGTCTTTACCAGGAGGGAGATGGTAGTTTGAGATGATTCTGAAAGGTTTCAAATAGTTTGAATAGTTTGGAGTTTATTCTACAAGCCAGGGGTTCTTAACCCTTTGGGTTAACCTTGGATAATCTAGGCCCTTAAGAGAATGCATACATGCAGGTACAGAATTTTGTATTGTTTATTGTACAGCTTCCATTTAAGACCAGAATTCCTATTGTGTGTAGTGGATTCACTCATTCAAGAGTAAATAAACAAGTGGATAATATAATTAGATTTGCCTTTTAGAAATTTTTATTTTGTCACCAGTATAGGGGATGAATTTAAAAGGAAAGACCATAATTGAAGAAAGGGAAATCTATTGTTGGAAGTATCAGTTCAGTTCGGTCACTCAGTGGTGTCCGACTCTTTGCAACCCCATGAACCACAGCACGCCAGGCCTCCCTGTCCATCACCAACTCCTGGAGTTCACCCAAACCCATGTCCATCAAGTCAATGATCCCATCCAACCATCTCATCCTCTGTCGTCCCCTTCTCCTCCTGCCCTCAATCTTTCCCAGCATCAGGGTCTTTTGAAGGCCTAAAACTAATTGCAGTGGAATTAGAAAGCAAGAGGTTTAGAAATTAGAATATATTTGTGTGTTTGCATGTGTTTAGTCGCTAAGTCTTGTCCATCTCTGACCCCATCAACTCTAGCCCACCAGACTCCTCTGTCAGTGGGGTTTTTCGGGCAAGAATACTGGAATGGGTTGCCATTTTCTTCTCCAGGTGATCTTCCCCATCCAGGGACTGAACCCTCATCTCCTACATTGTAGGCAAATTCTTTTTTTTTTTNAAGTAAAGGCAGAGAAAGCCCAGGGGGATAGAAACTCTCATTTCAGGAGAAACAGGTAGTGGATCAGTGGAAATTCTACAGCCTGTGCTCTTGGGAGCAAAGGATGCTGGGGAGAGAATCCACCTCATATTTAATACCCATTGAGACGCCACGTTGCGTGCTGTGTTCTGGTGTGGTTTACGTGTTTCCTCTGGAAATGGGAGTCCTCCCTTTCAGTCGAGCTCTTTGTGACAGATTCTATTTTGGACAGTGATTCCCTGGCAGCCAGTGTTGGTTATTGTCTGGCTTACCCCTGAGACCCCAGAGGACCACCCTCCTGAAGGCTTGGTCCTCTTTGGGATCTGCTGTTTTGGTTCCAGAACACAGTTTCTTTTGTAAAAGACAAGTATTTATTTAGGTCCCACTTGGTATGTGGAAAAGAATTTAAAGTGTTTGGATGGCTTCTCGTCTTTCCTTTTTTCACCACACTGAGTCAAGCCTCTAAAAGGTCAACTTCTTCACTTGTTAAAACACAGAGGAATTTTTATAGTGTGTGTTTGTATAAACTGCTAAGTAGCTTTGCCACAATGTCTGTTGAATGAGAAACATGAATTATTTTACTATTTTTATTATTCACTGCAGTTTCTTTTATATTTATATTCACATTCACCTGACTTCTAGATTTGATTCATGTTTTGGCCAGCTAGAAAATATATTCAATTAATTTTTTTCAGATACGGTATTGCTGTGGTGGTGTAATTTCAGAGATTTTGAATGTTGGAGAATATCTTATNATTCACATTCACCCGACTTCTAGATTTGATTCATGTTTTGGCCAGCTAGAAAATATATTCAATTAATTTTTTTCAGATACGGTATTGCTGTGGTGGTGTAATTTCAGAGATTTTGAATGTTGGAGAATATCTTATTGTTTTTTCACATAATGATAATTTGGGGGTGCACATAATTCATTGGGTAATAATAGTATTTTTGCTTAAATTTTTTATGGCATTTAGAATTCTAGAAGAGAAGTTTGATACCAAAGTAATTTTGGTTTAGTTTTAACAGTTTTTTTCTGCCCAAGTCTTTGTACACTGTATTTTGTTAACCTTAAACATTTTATTGAAGTATAGTTGATTTACAATGGTTTAGGTATACAGAAAAGAGGTTCAGTTATATATATATATTTTATATATATATATAATATAAATATATATGTTCTTTTTCAGATTATTTTCCATTGTAAGTTATTATAACATATTGAATATAGTTCCCTATGCTATATAATAGGTCCTTGGTGTTTGTCTATTTTATAGATAGTTGGGTGTATATGTTAATCTTTGAACTTTACTAACATCTCTTGGTTAATGTGCAGTTCTAGGGAAATTTCTGGAGGCTTGATATTTTGTCTTCTCTATTTGTTCCTTGTAGAATATCTCTTTACTTATCATGTACTGATTTTCTTACACCGCCGCCCCCACATTTTTTATCTTTTCATTAGCCTTTCATCACTTTTTATGCTTTTTTCACTTGAGTTCTGGAATAGCACCTTTTAACTCACTGCTTCTGCTTTTTGTTTTTGTTGGTTCCCATAGCGAGCCTGCTTCATACTACTTTAACTGCACTTTCTATCTTGATAATCATGTTTTTCATTGGAAAGCTATTCTTGTGGTCATACATTATTCCTTTTTTTCTTAAATGCAAAATCCCAAATCCTAGTGAAAGTGAAAAATAAGATTTGTATTTTTGATTTGTTAACTGTTAGCTGGAAGGATGTGTGCATGTGTGTTTTTATTTCAACATAGTGTCTGCTGTGTTAAGTTGCTTCAGTCGTGTTCAACTCTTTGCGACCCCATGGACTGTAGCCTGCCAGGCTCCTCTGTCCATGGGATCTCCAGGCAAGAATACTGGAGTGGGTTGCCTTGCCCTCCTCCAGGGGATCTTCCCGGCCCAGACACTGAATCTGTTTCTCTTATGTCTCCTGCATTGGCAGGCAGGTTCTTTACCACTAGCGCCACTTGAAAACTATTATTTTCTGCTGAAAAGCAGAGTGCTGACTGTATGACCCTANTTGCCCTCCTCCAGGGGATCTTCCCGGCCCAGACACTGAATCTGTTTCTCTTATGTCTCCTGCATTGGCAGGCAGGTTCTTTACCACTAGCGCCACTTGAAAACTATTATTTTCTGCTGAAAAGCAGAGTGCTGACTGTATGACCCTAACTATGCTTGTATCCTCCCAACTTCCTTAATAACCCTGAGATGAAGTTTTAGAAATCACCATGTACCATGGCAACACAGGTATCTCAGTGCTAATGAGGCGTTTTCTTTTAGTGGTGGTAGAAAAAAAACCCTCCTTGTATTATTGCCTCATGAGAAATTTTTTTATTATTATCTTTCATCAGATGAAAGAATATATGCCTACACATTGCCAATATTCATCCAGATACATTTTTTTGGTGGAAAAATATCGTTAGTTTCTTGAGCATCCTTTTCTTCTTTTGAACTAGAATCCAAGTAGTGGAGGCCCATCACCTTACAGCTTCTTAAATTGCACACATAATTATTCTTTGATTTGACTTTTCCTAGGGCTGCATTCTCAAGTAATTGAATTTCCTTTTGTTATATGCGGTTGGCATCAGCCTGCATGATGAGTTGCTGTCTAACACGACAATTTTGAAATAGTGTTTTTCTTTTATGTCTCATGATTACTGTAGGGTGTAACTTGATCTTGGTATACGCCAGCATGTCAAGTGGCCACAGCTCAGTTCTTCCTGATGAGAGTCAGAGAGCCGGCATGCATTACTAATCTATTGTATTGCATATTAAACAAATCCAAAATTTGTCCAATTTCTTCCATAAAAGCCAAAGTACTTTTGTAATCACAATATAATATTTGTCCACTCCCTTTTCTGTAATTTAGTATATCTTGGATGGCCAAGTACTTCTACGTGAATGGGAAAAATTGTTCCTTTCCCCTGTGGAAGGAGGCAAAGAGTGTGGTATTAGTGAATTGGAGTGAGTCTGATTGGAGATCACATCTTGGGTTTGATCATGGCATCATTATTTACTGCTAAATTATGCTCTGAGCCTCATATTTTCTCATCCTTTTTTTTTTTTTTAAATGAAAAAAGCTAATAATGTCAGCCAGCTGAATTTGCCAGTTTGTAACTTCTGCCCAATACTATTTTTTTTTCCNCATCATTATTTACTGCTAAATTATGCTCTGAGCCTCATATTTTCTCATCCTTTTTTTTTTTTTTAAATGAAAAAAGCTAATAATGTCAGCCAGCTGAATTTGCCAGTTTGTAACTTCTGCCCAATACTATTTTTTTTTCCTGACTACCCCAATTCAAGACAGAAAAACAGTTACCTTTTGGCTGTGAAGACAGTAGCTTTTGGGTTCATTTATGCCCAGGCCAGGCTCTGGTATTTTGAGTCCTAGGATTAACCAAATCCTGGATGCTGCTCATTCTAGAAGGGAAGGCTCTCACAGACTTCTTGTTATAAGGTATCCAACAGGTAATATCTATGAAGTATTTGTTTTTACTAATTTCTCCTTTTGGCTGCAATTTAAGCTATCATTGGCTTAAATTGAAAGGATGTTTGTTGTTTACTTCAGAATTTTGGTGATAAATGTTTGTAGGTTTGACTTAGCAGTTTCATCAGGGGTCCTGGTCTTCTCCATCTATCCACTCTGCCAGTCTCAGTATGCTGACTCATAGTTGCAAGAGGGTATGCTGATATGTTGCCTCATGGCTTCAAGATGGCTGCCTTTACTCCAAGCCTTATGTTCTTACTCAACTATGTTCAAAGAAAATGAAGGAAGTGGAACAGATATTCTCTTCTTCTTCTGAGAGCAAAGAAATTTCCAAAGGATTCCCTTTCCCCATAGACTTATTTTTAGGTCTTCAAGACCAGAACTGATAATAATCCTAGCTTCAAAGAAAACTAAAAAAATGAGTATATGAATATACTTTCTCAGCCTCTATATTGAGAGGCAGGTCAGGAAGAATGGGTGAGAATGCCTGCTATGTCTTCCACAAAAGGCCTCATTATGCCTCAGAAGTGTTGTCTCCTTCATCTCTCCATTTCATCTAAATGAATTAACCTTTTGCTACATAGTAGATCACATCTTAATGTGTACATGTTAAATGAACAGTTTACTTGTTAAACATTAACTGATTATGGCAAATACAACTGTAATCAGACTTTCCTACAAAGCTATAAATCCTTGCATTTATGCAATAATTTCACATTCATTATCTAAAATTGTCTACATAATAATGCTGTGAGATTTAAAATTTTAGTCTCACGTGTACCCCAATGTTCATCGCAGCACTGTTTATAATAGTCAGGACATGGAAGCAACCTAGATGTCCATCAGCAGATGAATGGATAAGAAAGCTGTGGTACATATACACAATGGAGTATTACTCAGCCATTAAAAAGAATACATTTNCATATTCAAAAGCAGAGACATTACTTTGCCAACAAAGGTCCGTCTAGTCAAGGCTATGGTTTTTCCAGTGGTCACGTATGGATATGAGAGCTGGACTATGAAGAAAGCTGAGCGCCGAAGAATGGATGCTTTCAAACTGTGGTGTTGGAGAAGACTCTTGAGAGTCTCTTGGACTGCAAGGCGATCCAGCCAGTCCATTCTGAAGGAGATCAACCCTGGAATTTTTTTGGAGGGAATGATGCTGAAGCTGAAACTCCAGTACTTTGGCCACCTCATGGGAAGAATTGACTCACTGGAAAAGACTCTGATGCTGGGAGGGATTGGGGGCAGGAGGAGAAGGGGATGATGGAGGATGAGATGGCTGGATGGCATCACTGACTCAATGGACGTGAGTCTGAGTGAACTCTGGGAGTTGGTGATGGACAGGGAGGCCTGGTGTGCTGCGATTCATGGGGTTGCAAAGGATTGGACAGGACTGAGCGACTGAACTGAACTGAACAGATACTCAGTTTTCTGTGAAGTGACAGACTCATTTCAAGACAGCCATCCATCAAGAGTCAGAATACTGATGCACTCCAAAAGACATAAAAATAATAGAACAGTCTGAAATGATTTTAAAATAGGTATATTTTGGTTCCTCGGAGATTTCTAGTTCCATATTGAGCTAAAAAATTGTCTAAGAATAAAGGTGACATAGAAATGTTTTCCAGAGAAGGCAATGGCAACCCACTCCAGTACTCTTGCCTGGAAAATCCCATGGACGGAGGAGCCTGGTAGGCTGCAGTCTATGGGGTCGTGAAGAGTCAGATACGACTGAGCAACTTCACTTTCACGTTTTACTTTGATGCATTGGAGAAGGAAATGGCAATCCACTCCAGTGTTCTTGCCTGGAGAATCCCAGGGACGGGGGAGCCTGGTGGGCTGCTGTCTATGGGGTCGCACCGAGTCAGACATGACTGAAGTGACTTAGCAGTAGTAGCAGGCTATTTAAAACTTTCTGTGATTGTACTTTTCAAACAGACGTAAATAATAGAAAAGTGAAATCGAAACACTTTGAAACTGACTTTACTGCTCAGTGCACAGTGGAAATAAACTGAAATATCAACATCAATAACAAAAAAATTTTTTTAATGAATATCTTTAATAAATGCTTCAGACCTTGACTTAGAAAAATCAGTACCGTGGCTCTAGGCATCTAATCTGACTGACTGTAAAAGCAGACATGCTATGATAGTTCATCTAAAGTACTGAATGGTCATTTGATTTAGTAAAACAGCACACATTGATTTTGGACATAGACCTTCATTTATAGTATACTTTTAGGTCTATTTCTGAAGATTTCAATTATATAATTTTCCTTAACAGCTCATGGAGAACGCAGTGGCACCCCACTCCAGTACTCTTGCCTGGAAAATCCTTTGGACAGAGGAGCCTGGTGGGCTGCAGTCCATGGGGTCGCGAAGAGTCAGACACGACTGAGCAACTTCACTTTCACTTTTCACTTTCATGCATTGGAGAAGGAAATGGCAACCTACTCCAATGTTCTTGCCTGGAGAATCCCAGGGACGGGGGAGCCTGGTGGGCTGCCTTCTATGGGGTCGCACAGAGTCGGACATGACTGAAGTGACTTAGCAGCAAGATCTCAATCATGAAACGAAGTAGCAGAGAGGACTGTCCAACTAAAAACATGTAAAAGATATCCATAAATTAGATGAGTACCAGTGTTCGCCAGTAGGATCTTCTGTGAGCTGTGCAGTGTCTGGGAGTAGGAGCTGGAACTGGGACTCTGGCTGACTATCAGTATAAGATTTTATACACAAAGCCCCAGATGCATGTTTTACTATGTCGTTATCTTAAGACATTTTATATACTCATTAAATTTCATTCAGATTTTTAAAAACCCTTGTTTCAGATATTTGCCTAATAATTTTTCCCCCCAACATTTTCTGATTAAGTAGAATCTTTTTTTAACCTGGTCATGTGGCTGATGAATCCATTTCACAAAGAGTATTAATACTGTTGGACATGAGTTTTTGTATTGTCACTGAGTAGTTTCCATGAAGACATTTTTAAGCCACCAGTCCATTTTGTGAAGGTTATTTTGGTTAAAAGTAAACAATTTATTCTGTGAAGTCACTTGGCCATGAACACTCACATTATGATCCATGAACTCTGAAGTAGAAGAGTAGGTGATAGCGCTGTCTGTCCTGTGTCGTGGGGCTCCCTTACCTTCAGGACACCCCACATACTGCCCTAACGGTGGACTCTAACATACAGGCCCAACATGGGTTTCAGCAGTATATTAAATTTAATGAAGCTTTACTTCCTTGTTTAAGTCTAAGAGTAGATATAAATAGACTCATTTTCTTCTTGTACACCAGTTAAATTGAGTACTCCAGTCTACTTTAGAGAGTAGTATTCTGGAGGGCCAGTCTGAAGTATGTATGAGTTACAGATATCTAAATCAATGAGGCATCTGTTATTTCTCTAATGTGGGTCCAATGGGCCAGTGAGGTAAGTGGAACTTCAGGCTGTCGTCGTGAATATGGGACCTTTTGACCTGAACAGAAGCTTGCTCTCATCCTGTGCCTGGATTCTTAGTCATTACTCTACAAGTGAAATTTCATGTCAGTGGTTTCAGTCATTCTTAATGGGCTAGAGTGGGTGCAGGGGGTGGGATTAGTTTCATAAGTGGCAAGGAAGTGTAAATCAGCATACCACTACTATTCATTTTAGACTAGAAGTACAAACTGAAAGTGCATGTTGGAACCCCTCATAAAGTAAATGAGTATAACAAGCTGTTTGGAAGAAGAAAGGATAATATAATTCATTGATTACTGGTCTGGTAACTAACATACATTCTGAGGGGTGGCGAGATGATAAACAGTGACAGCAATCTGTGTCTTAAGTGTCATCTGTCACTCATTTCCATGGGACGTCACTTTATGGGAATATAGGTCTGATGCTGCCATAACTTTGTTTCCCCATTCCCATGCGGGAAATCCAAATTGTTATGTGCAGCATGCTGATAATAAAATACTCACAACAGATTCGCATTTTTCATGAATACTGGGAAGACCATAAATCTGTTTTCAGGTCAGGTTTCACCCATGGGCTACCATAATATAAGTTCTAATTGACATCAAAGTACTAATACAATACAGAGAAAGGTGAGATCATTGGATAGCTTACCCTCAGATTGTTTGTATTTCATTTAGTAAAAAGTGTGTACCTCATCCCTTTTTTCCCATAAAATAAAGACCAAAATGGCAAACATGACATTTATTTATCCTTATAACAAAATGACAAACTTGAAATGATGAGTATGCAAGACTTGAAATATTGTTTTATTTGTACATTATTATTTTTTTTTCCCCTTTAGTTAAGCAGTTATTTAGTGAGCATTTGGTGTATGTCAGGCCTTCTGCTAGGTAAGCACTGAAAACCCAAGAATAAGGACAAATGCAAAGATACAACAGTCTGCCAAGGGAGAGGTAAAGGCAATAATCTTAAAAACAATAAGCTGTGGTATAGTGTGCCATTTATTTACTAATTTTTGTCAGGTGGGAAACTAGTTTTTATTATTTTGGGTTTTTTTGTTTCTTTTTTTTTTAATAAGCAAGATACACAAGAAAAATGCCTATAACAGAAATAATGAACTCAAGTCTGTGGCAGCCCAGTAGTCAGAATATTTCCACCATAAGGAATCGGACAGGGCCTTAACAGATGAGCTTGTTAGAGATGCAGGGTGGGGACGGAGGGGGAAATCCTGGCAGAGAAAAACATACAGTCAAGACATAAATACTTGGTGCGTTTCAGGAACAGTAAGTATACAGTGCAATATGACAGAATTGTATAGGCCCTTGCACGAAGTACAGTGTATAAATCTAGAAAGATAATGTTGAGGCTATGCCTCTCAGCCCTGCCTCTTATGCTGAATTAAGAACTTACAGCTTTATATGTTTTCTTAAATTTATATCTGGAAAGCCATTCAGGAAATCTCTTAACCATGGGAATGACACAACCAGATTTTTATTTTGTATCAGTATGACGTCACTCTAAACAGCTCTGTACAATAGAAACACAGTGCAGACTACAAATGCCAGCCACAGAGTTAACTTTAAGCATTCTACTAGCCACACTAAAAAAGTTAAGAAACAAGGGAGGTTAATTTTAATAATACATTTTGTTTAACCCAATATATCCAAACTATTATTGTTTCAACAAGTAATCACTATAAAGTTTTTGATGAGATATTTTGCAGTCTTTTTTTCGTACTAACTCTTTATAAACCATGGTATATTTTACACATACAACCATCTCAGTTCAGGCTAGCCATTTTAAAAGTGCTCAGTAGCCACATGTGGCTTATGGCACCTTAATGGACACTGCAGCTCTAGAGCCCACAGTAAAAGATGGATGGCATTGAGAATGAGTTTAAAAGTGAAGAATCTGTTGGGTTAGTCCAAAGAAAAAATGGTGAGGGCCTGAACAGAATAGTGGCAGGAGTGATGTACACAAGAAGTGATACTTGCTCATTCATGTCCAACTCTTTGCGACTCCATGAATCACAGCATGCCAGGCTTCCCTGTCCATCACCAACTCCCGGAGTTCACCCAGACTCTCGTGCATCGAGTCGGTGATGCCATCCAGCCATCTCATCCTCTTGTCTCCTTTAGGATGGACTGGTTGGAGCTCCTTGCAGTCCAAGGGACTCTCAAGAGTCTTCTCCAACACCACAGTTCAAAAGCATTAATTCTTTTGCACTTAGCTTTCTTCACAGTCCAACTCTCACATCCATACATGATCACAGGAAAAACCAGAGCCTTGACTAGACAGACCTTTGTTGGCAAAGTAAATGTCTCTGCTTTTGAATATGCTATCTAGGTTGGTCATAACTTTCCTTCCAAGGAGTAAGTGTCTTTTAATTTCATGGCTGCAATCACCATCGGCAGTGATTTTGGAGCCCCCCAAAATAAATTCTGACACTGTTTCCACTGTTTCCCCATCTATTTCCCATGAAGTGATGGGACCGGATGCCATGATCTTCGTTTTCTGAATGTTGAGCTTTAAGCCAACTTTTTCACTCACCTCTTTGACTTTCATCAAGAAGCTTTTTAGTTCCTCTTCACTTTCTGCCATAAGTACTGTATACCAATATATTTTGTCTGCTTGCTTGTTGCTTCCCCTCTCCCCATATTCTGATATTATAAACAATATTACTGTGAACGTTCTTTTGCTTGTCATGTAGTATATGAGCAAGAGTCTGTCCTTGATCTGTATGCTAGTAAATACTAATCATTTGTAACATTTTTGCGAATACTTTCTAATAGTTTGTAGTGTCCTCCAAAGCAGATGATTCAAGGGAGTGAGAAATGAAGACAAAAATTGCATCTCTTTATTAGCTAATCTCAGAAAGGACATCTTATTCCTTCTACCGTATTCCGTTCACTAGAAGCAAATCACTGTTCTATCCACATTTAAGTGGGGTAGGTGGGGATTAATCTCTACCTCCTGAGGGGAAGAGTATCAAGGAGTTTTTGGATGTATCTTTAAAACCACCATTCTCCTTTCCTTCAGTTCAGTTCAGTTCAGTCGCTCAGTCGTGTCTGACCCTTTGCAACCCAATGAATCGCAGCACGCCAGGCCTCCCTGTCCATCACCAACTCCCGGAGTTCACTCAGACTCACGTCCATCGAGTCAGTGATGCCATCCAGCCATCTCCTCCTCTGTCGTCCCCTTCTCCTGCCCCCAATCCCTCCCAGCCTCAGAGTCTTTTCCAATGAGTCAACTCTTCGCATGAGGTGGCCAAAGTACTGGAGTTTCAGCTTTAGCATCATTCCTTCCAAAGAAATTCCAGGACTGATCTCTTTTAGGATGGACTGGTTGGATCTCCTTGCAGTCCAAGGGACTCTCGAGAGTCTTCTCCAACACCACAGTTCAAAAGCATCAATCCTTTGGCGCTCAGCCTTCTTCACAGTCCGTGCCCTATAAAGCCAGCTCTGATAGATACAATTTGTCTCTACACACAAGTCTGCTTCTGGCCTCTTTATTCTGTTGATTCAGTTGTGTGTATCCTGTTTCTTTTTTCTAATTCAAAATATGGATATATCCCCAGGACTCATTTCCTGGCCGTGTGTTCTCACTGTATATTCATATATATTTATGCTGAAATAGTATTCTTCTTTCTTAACTGTTAACTAAAGATACCAAACTATGTATGGACGTTATACCAGACTCTTCATATATACAACTAAATTCCTTTTCATATCTTTCTTCATGGAAAAAAAATTCCATGGATAGTTACGATCCTGATTATGGGTGGCCTGATCCAAAGCCCTGGATTGATCCATGGGAGGCATTATGTCAGTATTCAACAGTATAGGATAGGTTTTGATACCAAACTTGCGCTGAATTCCATCTATTTGCTAGATGTGTGTAACCTTGAGCAAAACAGTGCCTGCTCTCTTTTGAGTTTACATTGTAGAGAAAAATGGACAAATAATGAAGTGCTGTCAGGCACTGTTCATTACAATGGAGGAAAAATAGATCAGTACAGATAGAACTGATTGCATAGAGTGGGACGGGTACTGTTTTTTAACATAGTGTGGTTAGGAAAAGGCTTTTCTGATAAGGTCACATTGGAACAGGGAGCTGTGAAGTAGGAAGCTAACCATGTATTCCAAGCAGAGGGAATAGTCAGTACACAGGTTCTGAAGGAGTTTATTCCATGTCTTTAAAGAATAACAGGGAGAATATTTGTGTAAAGAGGTTTGGCAGGGGAAAAGCAGCTACATGAGATTGGAAGTATTAAAGGAGGAAAGGATCTTGTAGACCATTATATAAACATTGTATTTGGAGAGAACTCAGAAGCCAATGGAGAGTTTTGAGCAGATGATGAAGTTTTCTGCCTTATATTTTTAAAAGATGGCCCTGGCTGATGTGAAAAATAGGTTAAAGTAGAGGCAGAGACTGAAGTTAAGAGGATCAGTTTAGAAGACTGTTAGCATATAATTCAGGCAAGAAGTAATAGTGGCTTAGATGAGGATATTGTGATGATGGTGGGAAAAGTTACCAAGTTCTGAATATATTTCATAAATAGAGCCATCAGCATTTGCTGAAGGATTGAGCTCTTGGTTACTACACTATATCTTGGGTTTTTGTTTTGTTTTGTAGAAAATTCATGAGATACAAAAAGAAAAAGAAATTATCTTTTGTCTTCTTTTCAGAGGTGACCACTTGAAATGTTGATGCATATTCTTTTTAGTTTTTGTTCTGTGTATGTGCACAGATACAGACTCATGCACAGTGCATTGTTTAAACAGACTTTATAGGAAATGAACCTTTTTCTCTATCATTAGATACTGCCCATCATTTTAATGACTGCATACTGTTCTCTTTCAGGAATGAATTACAGTTTATTTGACTTCCTGTCAATATTTAGGATGCTTTCAGGTTTTTCCCTGTTTGGATAGCATTTGAGAAAGCATTGGTACATTTCTTTAAGCATATGTATGATAAGGAAAACAAATCTCCAGCTACTTTCTGAGACCTGGAAAGAGCCACAAGTGAGGCCTTATAAGCTCATGAAATAACATTTATGCTTATAGTTTCTTGACTTTATAGTTACCCTCGGTTTTCAATTTATCCCCTTTTGATTTTGATACTAATAGATAAGACTTCCTTTGGTAGGTACACTGTAATAGGAGCAAATGTGTTGTTATATGGGCTATTATACTAATTTATATATTATACTCAGGAAAATAAAATCACGTCTGTTGAGAGGTTGCAGCTGCTGCTGCTGCTTAAGTCGCTTCAGTCGTGTCCGACTCTGTGCGACGCTATAGACGGTAGCCCACTCTGCTCCTCTGTCCCTGGGATTCTCCAGGCAAGAATACTGGAGTGGGTTGCCATTTCCTTCTCCAATGCATGAAAGTGAAGTGAAGTAGCTCAGATGTGTCTGACTCTTCGTGACCTCATGGGCTGAACCCTACCAGGCCCCTCCATCCATGGGATTTTCCAGGCAAAAGTACTGGAGTGGGTTGCCATGTCCTTCTCCTCAGCATGTACTACTATATGCTAAATACTATATTGAATCTTAAATTCAACCTTTACAATAACTCTATGCAGTAAATACTATTACTACTGCCTTTTTCCTTTTTTAACATTTTAGAAAACTGATGCTTGGTAGGGTGAACGCAGTATAAAATCCTGGTTAAAAACAAACTCTGAAGCCAGACTGCCCAGGTTTGAATCTTGACTTAGCAGTTATTAGCTATGTAACCTTGGGAAGTTACTAACTTCTTTGTGCTTCTTTTCTTTTTTTAATGGACATTACTTTTCTTGTTAAGAGTACAAAATAATGACACAATTAAAGTGTTTCTCACTTTATGACAATCTGGATTCTCATCTTCCCCTCACAGCAAGGAATACAGTTTCCCTCAAATATCCTAAACTATTTCTAAGGACCTCACACTTGATTTGCCTTGCTTTGTTGAATTCTTCCTTTCTGCTAGCATGGCTAACATGGCCAGCTTCTTTTCTCATTATTAAAATTTTTTTACCTAAGTCTGCAAATAACAGATGCTGGAGAGGATGTAGAAAAAAGGGAACCTTCTTACACTGTTGGTAGGAATATAAATTGGTGCAGCCATTATGGAAAACAATATGGAGGTTTCCCAATAAATAAAAACTAGAGTTGCTGTATGATCCAGCAATCTCATTCCTGGGCATATATCTGGATAAAACTATAATTCAAAAAGATGCATGCACCCTTGTCTTCACAGCAGCACTATTCATAATAGCCAAGACATGGAAACAACCTAAATATCCATCAACAGATGAATGGATAAAGAAGACATGGTATAAACATACAATGGAACACTACTCAGCCATAAAAAAGAATGAGATGCCATTAACAGTAACATGGATAGATCTAAAGATTGTCATACTGAGTGAATTAAGTCAGACAGAGACAAATATCATATGATATAAGTTATATGTGGACTCTAAAATATGACACAAATGAACCTACCTATGAAACAAAAACAGACTCAAAGAGAACAGACTTGTATTTGCTGAGGGAGGAAAGGGAGTCTGGAGTTAGTAGTTGCAAACTATTACACATAGAATGAGTAAACAAGGTTCTATCATATAGCACAGGTAACTAAAAATCAATATTCTGTGATAAACCATAATAGAAAATATGAAAAAAATTATATATATAACTGGGTCACTTTGCTATAAAGCAGAAATTAATTGTAAATCAACGATATCTCAAAACAATTTTTAAAAATTCCTTATCTCAAAAGTATGGTCCCCAGTTTCCAGAATGTGATTAGTAAGCATCATTTCTCATTCAAGGAACTAAGTTTCCCTGGAGATAATACACTGGCTGAATCCACAATTAAGGCAGGAAATGTACAAACTTATCCTGAAATATTATGTCCAGAAAACAAGTAAACTATCAAAAACTGTATGGGTCAAGGGGGAAAAAAGGAAAGCCACTTGAGACTACTATTAGCTAAATACAAGACAATTTGAGTGTTAAAAAAATAAAGGCAAACAGTTGGAAAACATAAAATATATTAAATCTAATTTACAATAATGCTAAAAATAATCCAGTTGTTACATCTGGAAGATACTAAGAAACTAGTTTGCTATTCTAAAAATTGGTAAAGAAAAATAAAGAACTAAGCATTTATACTGTTTGCCTCCTATGAACCATACCTCAGGTTAACCAAAATGATTATGTGACAGAGTTCTACACAGGAGAATTCCAGGTAACAAACAAAGAAATGACAGAATGCTACGTTTCCCAACCTCTAATAAAATAATGGAACCAAGTCATGACCATCAATAGCTGCTAAAACCACTAGAGGAAAGTCTAGTGGAGAAATTAAAGGATAGATCAGGCTGACAATACGTGAACCCACTAATTCATCTTAACATCATAACAAGAGAGCCAACTAAAAATTGGCTTTCCTCACAAATAAACAAGACAAAACAAGTGACGAAAAGAGAACACAAACAAGAGTTTAATCTAGCCTCTTTAGAAAATACAGATAGAGGAATTATGCCACACAACACCGTATGGAAATCTCTGTAAGACAAATGGCCTAGTTTCTTCAGTAATAAATGAGAAAGAAATGTGGGGCTATGGAGAGAAACCCATGACTTAACAAATTTTATATTAAACAAATGTAATGTGCAGACTCTGAAAAAAATACTTATGATTAAAAAATATGAATCAGCTTGGGAAATTTGAACTCATGACTTGCTGTTAAGAAATCATTGGGACTTCCGCCTGGTGGTTCAGTGGTTAAAAATCTGCCTTGCAGTGTAGGGGCAAGGGTTCAATCCTTGGTCAGGAAACTAGGATCCAATCCCTGGTCAGGGAACTAAGATCCCACACGTTACAGAGCGACTACGCCAGCAGGCCACAACTACTGAAGCCCACATGCCACAAGAGACACTGCAGTGAAAGACTCCACATGATGTGACTAAGACCTGATGTAGCCAAATAACAAATGAAAAAAAGAAAGGGAGGAAGTATTAGTTGTCATGGAGTGATAATGCTATCATGGTTTTGGGGTGGGATGAAGGGTCTGTTGTTTCAGAGACAAACCAAACCAGTCATAGAGGAAATTATATAAGCAGTGTACATAGGAAGGTAACAGACATAATAAGGTCTGCCTGTGTTCATAATTTAAGTTGGTGACTAGTGCATGAATCTGGGAGGTCAGAGAGGTTGCAGATACATTTTTAAATATTTTTCACCATCTTCATTTGTAAATAAGAATTTGAAGAATGTTAGTGAGCCAATTTTTAATAGTTATTAATAGTCACTGTATTTAAGATTTTAATGACCTATGTTTGGGTAGAGTAATGCTTCTTCCTTTTCTTTCTTTGGTCTTTGTATAGATTGCTGCTATCTTTGCTTTTGCTACCTGTGGAGGTTTTAAGGGCAAAACAGAAATTCAAGTGTCTTGTGCTAAAGAGCCTGAGAATAAAACGATTACAGCTGCTTTTGGTTATCCATTCAAGTAAGTTTGCTTTTGTGGTTTAACAACTCTTTTCACTCATTAAGATTACCTAACAACTTATCGATCTTGGGAGTTAGACATTTTTAATTTCATGGTCATTTGTAAGTAGTGATCATTGCTACTGAAAGTATGGTGTGTGGACCAGTGCCTATCTACAGACTGTTTTTCTGAACTGTGATGAAATAAATACAGAAAATGACAGTAAGCATTCAGAAACTTTCATGTGACATTGCCTTGACACTTTATTCTGTCATCCCACAGTGGATTGGAAATTTCAAAACAAGACTGCTCTGTCACCTTAGTTTGAGAAGCCATGTTGTAGAAGCAAACACAGCTTATGAAAAATCCAACTTTTTCATGTATTTGAAGTTACTAATGTGTAATGTATAGCTTTAAGACATGTATTTATACAAAGTGAAGAGTTCCTATGTTTCTTTCAGCAGCATAAAACTTTATTTTCTGAATATTTATGGCAATTTTGTTCTGTTTGACCTCAGGATTCATTAAATGTGTACTCCTTCTGTCCTATGTTTAAGTGAGGGTATGAATCTTTCTCCACTTACTGACTACTTAATTCTCTAGACTTGGTTTTTCTCTTCTGTGAATTTAAACCATTTAAGGTTGCTTTGATGATTAAATAAAATCTTACATTAAAGATATGTCAGATAGCAAATGCTTGGTAATCAGTCTTTGCCTCTCCATCTCTTAGTCCTTCTCTTATAAAGTTCCTGTATAAGGAACTGTTACAGTAGCATCTTTAGTGATAAGTGCTTTTGTGATTTATGGATAGGGAAAATTAAAGACTTTGTGGAGTTAGCTAATTAATGAGAGTTAAAATGTGAATCATTATAATTGACTCTCCTGGTGCTAGTCACACAGACTCTGCCTCCTAAAATGGAATACAATTTCTCAAATTGTAAACCATTTTGTAACAATGCTCTTAATCTGCTAAGTGTTTGTTACAGGAAGATAGTATCTGGGTGTGAAAGTGTTTAATTCAGTCTGTATTCAATCTATCATAAACCAAGTATCAGGTGTAATATATGACTTACATACTTTTCTTATGAAAATTTTAATTAAATATTTGAATTTTTCACTTTTTTAAGAAGGAAAATGTTTTAATATATTTGGGGAGTATATTTTACTTAAATATTCTGCCTATGTGTTTCTGTTAGAAGAGTCCAAGTAATTCATAAATTTGTGTCCCTTTTTTTAAATAGGTTGAATGAAGCATCATTTCAGACACCTCAAAGTGTAGATTTCTGTGGTGTAAATTGGAAAAATTATGTCCTTATTGGAGATTACTCCTCTTCTGCTCAGTTCTATGTTACTTTTGCAGTCTTTGTCTTCCTGTACTGCATTGCTGCCCTTCTGCTGTATGTTGGTTACACAAACCTGTATCGTGATAATCGAAAGCTTACCATGACTGTAAGTAATCACTTTCTTTTTATACAAAAATAATTTATGTAGGTATAGATTATATTTGAATTTAAGTATGGATTTTCTTATACTGGGGAGAAAAACTCTTGGCATAAAGAAGTTTCAACATGCCTTGACTTCTGCCACGAGTTTTTGCTTGCTCTTGTCATGTTTAACCCAATTCTTGTAGCCTGCTTGCAACACTTCCTCTGTACTCCTTATACAGAGAGAGGTTTGTTTGTTTGTATCTAACTCTTTTTTAACCTGGAAGGAACTCGAATATATGACAAAGCATATTAGGTTCCAGATAACAGGGAAATTAAGTAGAAATTAATGTGTTTGATTTGAAGAATTGCTAACAATGCTAGTAGTCTCATAACTGTTTTCCTGTTTCTTATCTTTTTTCTCTTTTCTCAGAGATACCCCCTTTATGCCTGACACCTAGTCTGTATTCTTAAATTCTTTAATTTAAAATCTGACCAAGGTAATTCTATAAAAATTATAGAATTTGGCATTAGTGGCATTCATGAGCTAATTCTGAATCTTTAAGATGGCAACAAAGGATTTGAATTTGAAGTCCTAATACCTTCTTTGGCCTCAGGGTCTACTGAGCTAGAAATAAAAATAATGTCTGAGATTTAGTTAGTAGAATTCCCTTAGATTATTGGTGGCAAATCCAGAGATAAACTGTAGTTTTAAAGTGGACCTCCACTACTGAAGAATAACTACGAAGTCAGTATTGGTATTATCTCCATCTTTGGCTGCGAAGAATAGAATCAATCTGATTTCGGTGTTGACCATCTGGTGATGTCCATGTGTAGAGTCTTCTCTTGTGTTGTTGGAAGAGGGTGTTTGCTATGACCAGTGAATTTTCTTGGCAAAACTCTATTACTCTTTGCCCTGCNACTCCTCTTCTGCTCAGTTCTATGTTACTTTTGCAGTCTTTGTCTTCCTGTACTGCATTGCTGCCCTTCTGCTGTATGTTGGTTACACAAACCTGTATCGTGATAATCGAAAGCTTACCATGACTGTAAGTAATCACTTTCTTTTTATACAAAAATAATTTATGTAGGTATAGATTATATTTGAATTTAAGTATGGATTTTCTTATACTGGGGAGAAAAACTCTTGGCATAAAGAAGTTTCAACATGCCTTGACTTCTGCCACGAGTTTTTGCTTGCTCTTGTCATGTTTAACCCAATTCTTGTAGCCTGCTTGCAACACTTTCTCTGTACTCCTTATACAGAGAGAGGTTTGTTTGTTTGTATCTAACTCTTTTTTAACCTGGAAGGAACTCGAATATATGACAAAGCATATTAGGTTCCAGATAACAGGGAAATTAAGTAGAAATTAATGTGTTTGATTTGAAGAATTGCTAACAATGCTAGTAGTCTCATAACTGTTTTCCTGTTTCTTATCTTTTTTCTCTTTTCTCAGAGATACCCCCTTTATGCCTGACACCTAGTCTGTATTCTTAAATTCTTTAATTTAAAATCTGACCAAGGTAATTCTATAAAAATTATAGAATTTGGCATTAGTGGCATTCATGAGCTAATTCTGAATCTTTAAGATGGCAACAAAGGATTTGAATTTGAAGTCCTAATACCTTCTTTGGCCTCAGGGTCTACTGAGCTAGAAATAAAAATAATGTCTGAGATTTAGTTAGTAGAATTCCCTTAGATTATTGGTGGCAAATCCAGAGATAAACTGTAGTTTTAAAGTGGACCTCCACTACTGAAGAATAACTACGAAGTCAGTATTGGTATTACTGATTTGAAGGGACAACAGAGATGGTTTCGTGATACTAGTCATTTATATCCTAAGAAAACAGTAACTACTCATATCTGCTTATCTGTGAAGTTACTTTAAAGGATAGGCCAAATTATTAAATAACAGGTTTTATTTATGTACTTATTTATTTTTAATTTTTGCTGCCTGGATCATAAGAATGCAAATGGTAAGTAAGTAATAAAACAGTATTTTATCCATCATATTTATTCCATGTCATGTATCTGAAAAGAAATTCTCAAACCTGATATTTTCATAAAACATTTCTTGGTTGTTAAGTGACTTTCAAATGATAGACATCAGCCATTTTAATTTGCAGTACTTAACAGAAATTTCATGTTAGTAATCTGTAACTTCTGTGGACTTTTCAAGCCTTATTTATATTTTGTTAAAGTTCTTTATAAATTCTAAATGAAGATGTTTCTTGCCATCTTGTCATTATCCCAACACATTTCAAGTTAAATCTTATAAAAGCAATGAACCTTTTATTTCTCTTATTTTGTTCATTAAGCCTTAAAAATATGACAGTTTTTAAAGCAGCATTCAAATCTACTTTGGAGGACGTTTTTTCTGCCTAACAAAACTATAAAACTGATCTAGTTGTGTCATTCAGAAAAGTCAAAAATAATTTTCCACCTCAGAGTGATCATATAGAGAAATAATAATGGTCCTATAGAGACATAATCTAGAATTAGTTCCGTAAGTGGTTTTTTTGTTGATACAGTGTATGATGGATACTTATTATTTGTAAAAATCCAGCCTCTGTATTAACTTTTGGATTTTACTTTAACCATATAAATGTAAAAAAAATTTCTTGTGATACCTAAATTTTTAACTATAGCCAAATATGACATGAATTTTTTGTGAAGTACCATTTGTTAATGACAGTATGCTCTTTCATCAGTGTTCTCAATTCTCTCCTGAGCTATCTGTAGAAGAATTTCAGTAGTGATATTTAAAAATCAACTTTAGTTTTTAAGTAAATTCAAAACATTTTTGTGTTAAATAGCCAGAGCTTAAGGATTCTAGGCTGTGTGGATGATCAGAAATACCATAAAACAAAACCAAACAAAGATAGGGTGTCCCAAATCCTAAAGCTCTGTTATGAGTTATGTCCTTCTTACTGATAGCACTAGGGCTGCCACAGGCATGTGCATTGCCTAATTCCAGGTGGCACCGTTCATGTAGAGCTAGCTAGAGTCCTGAGTCACGTGGACTGTCTTCAGAGGCCCGCGTTTCTCCACTTTCTCTCCTCCTAGGATTAATTCATGCACCATTGTCAGAAAAGAACCTGCTTTTGAAATATAAAAATGTCATTCATAAGCCATTATTAGCTTGGACATAAAGACCATAATCAGGAAAAAAAAAATATGTTTTTTTGATTAGGAATTTGGAAGGAAGAAACCTTAAAATTAAGATTTGACATCTGTTGGTCAAAGTGATGAACTTTAGCCCAGAGAGAATTTAACATGTGATAATCTCATACTAATTATCCACTCTTTCTAGCAAGTGCTTAGAAAATGTTTGCCACAGCACAAAATACAGCTGAGTACAGCAGCAAAAAGGGGTGTACTCCCACAGTGCAAAATACTTAATGTTTCTATTCTTTTCTCTTTGATACACATTTTTTAAAGAGGACCAGTAGCAATGGAGAGCTTAAATGTAAATACTGTGACACCATGCTTGTAAAATTAGTCATTGTTTCAGTTCTCTGATGCAAAGCGTTGATTCATTGCCAGCTTGGCCAGGTAAACAAGCTATATATAGCAGTTTCTGTATCTCATATGTGATCACTGGTATTTATCTGACATAAATGACTAAAAGCTCACTGGCAAAAGTAATTTAAAACTAACCAGATTTATTAAAAAAAAAAAAATTCTGCAGTAAGCTCCAAAACCCATTTCTGAGCTTGGAGAGATTTTTGCTGCAGATAGTGAGAACTCAGTCTTGAGCATACCTGAATGTTCAAAATACATCATTCAGTTCAGTTCAGTCGCTCAGTCGTGTCTGACTCTTTGCGACCCCATGAATTGCAGCATGCCAGGCCTCCCTGTCCATCAACAACTCCCGGAGTTCACCCAAACTCACGTCCATCGAGTTGGTGACGCCATCCAGCCATCTCATCCTCTGTCGTCCCCTTCTCCTCCTGCCCCCAATCCCTTCCAGCATCAGAGTCTTTTTCCAATGAGTCAACTCTTCCCATGAGGTGGCCAAAGTACTGGAGTTTCAGCTTTAGCATCATTCCTTCCAAAGAAATCCCAGGACTGATCTCCTTCAGAATGGACTGGTTGGATCTCCTTGCAGTCCAAGGGATTCTCAAGAGTCTTCTCCAACACCACAGTTCAAAAGCATCAAT
>SJYV01002590.1:202183-220120 GCA_006410875.1 Neotragus pygmaeus
TTTTTTTTTTTTTTTTTTCTATCAGTAAAGGACAAGAGAAAAGCATCAGGTACCTTCACACAAAAATAAATAAACAAATAAGGATGGGAATTCTCCAGTGGTCCAGTAGTTAGGACTCTGACTTTCACTGCCAAGGGTGCAGGCCCCATCTTTGGCTGGGGAATTAAGCTCCCACAAGCCAAATGGCCAGTTAAAAAAATTTTTATTTTAAGGAAATTATCTATGTAATGATATGGAAAGATAAAAAATATACTAAATGAGAGGAGGTGGGGAGAAGGGATACATTGGGAGTTTGGGACTAGCAGATGCAAACTATATATAGAATGGATAGATAACAAGGTCCTATTTTGATAGCACAGGGAACTATATTCAAAATCCTATAATAAACCATATTAGAAAAGAATTGTTAAAATATATATGATAAAAGCAAAGTGTCAAACAGGGAGCATATGGTATGTTATTGTTCATTTGATGAGAGAGAGAGTGTGAGTATGTGTTTGTGTGTGTGTGTGTGCGCGCAATTCCTTGTCCATGTATAGAAAAATCTCTGCAAGAACATATCTGAATCAAGTGGATAACTGGGATGGCTGAAGGGAATGGTAGAAGAGAGATTAGCACTGGAAACATTTTTATACTTTTAAATTCTTATACCAAGTAAATATATTATCCTATTCAAAATAAATTACCCTATAGGATAATTATCCTATTCAATGAGAACAATTTAAAACACTGAAAATGAAACAAAACATATGCAGGCCTGATAGAAAATGGAGGCAATCTAGAGGTACGTTAAGGAGAGGGAAGAGAGGCTCAAGAGGAAGGGGATTTATGTATAATTATGGTATATACATATAATAGATTATGTATAATATATTTGCATTATATATGCAGACACCATCACAACATTGTAAAGCAATTTTCCTCCAATTAAAAAATAAATTTTTTAAAAAAGTAAAGAAAATGGAGACAAGACTTCCCTGATGGCCCAGTGGTTAAGACTCCGCACTTTCACTACAAGAGGCACAGGTTCGATCCCTGGTTGGGGACCTAAGACTCTGCTGCATGACACAGCCCGAAAAATAAAAAAGAAAGAAACTGGAATTTGACCCTCACAGCACAAGGAGACTGCCAGCACAGTGAGACAGCAGAGCGGGCTGCCCTGGGCCACTCAGGAGTCACTGTTGTCACCAGGAAATAAAGTCCGGCCCAAAGCCCACCTCTTAGCACCTTCTAGGGTATGATACACTCCCACGTGCTCAAAGTAATAGAACGAAAAAGGAAATCTGCTGACAATGCACAGGGATGGGGAAGGAGACTGAATTTGTTTCCTTTCGCTGCTGTAACAAATTTCCATAAACTCAATGGCTTAACACAGCAAAAGTTATCCTTTTACAGTTCTGGAGGTTAGAAGTCCAAAATCGTTAGGTCATTAGTCAAGGGGGCTCAGGGCTGTTTGCTTTAGAAGATTCTGAGTGGGAGACTATGTCCTTGCCTTTTTCAGCTTCCAGTTGGCTTGTGGCCCCTTCCTCCACCTTCAAAGCCCATCACTAGCATCTCTGCTCCTANCACAGTTCAAAAGCATCAATTCTTCGGCGCTCAGCTTTCTTCACAGTTCAACTCTCACATCCATACATGGTCATAGTTCCTTAAATAATCCTAAAATTTTGGCCTGCAAATTTAAATATTATTTTGTCTGGTATTTTATCCAAATACAGATATATTATTAATATAATGAGAGTATTGTTTTTAAGGAGGTTTCATGTCTTTTCAAGAAAGTATTTTTCAAGTGGATAAAGTTGGTTTTGCCTTATAAAGCAATTTGGCCAAATTTTTGTTTTAAAAGTCTTTTTTTTTTTTTGCATATATATTGATGGTGAACTGAGATAATTTCAGAAGTGTTTTTATACCCAAATAATACAAAAAGATAGAAGAAGCAGTTTGGGGCTTCCCTGGTAGCTCATTGGTAAAGAACCCACCTGCCAGTGCAGGAGACACAGGTTCTATCCTTGGATCGGGAAGATCCCCTGGGAGGAGGAAATGACAACCCAATCCAGTATTCTTTCCTGGGAAATTCCATGGACAGAGGAGCGTGGCGGGCTACAGTCCATGGGGTGGTGAAACTTGACTTAACGACTAAACAACAACAGCACAAATATGATAGTACCTAAGCTTTTTACCCTACTCTTATCTCATAGGTCACTACTATTCTTGTATTTACTTATTTATTTTTTTAAATACTGTGAAAATAGGATATCTGCAGTTTCTTCATCTCTGAAACTTTCAACTTTCAGAGTACCTGGGAAGGCTGATTTCTTTTAGGTTGATTAATATAGGATGTGATGCAACGTTTTCTTCTAAGACTCCTTTTCTCTTGTGGCTGCAGCTGTGGAAGCAAAGTTGAATGTAGCAGGGGGATGAAGCAGGGAAGTAGGAAAAGGTGCACAAAGGATGTTTATAACCATTCAGGTGGGAGAAAAGTAAAACCCCTGCTAGTGAAGGAACCATCGATTCCTGTTGTTCTCTTCACCTAGAACCACTAAGGTCTAAACATAAAGTAATAAAAGGAAGATCTTATTTACTTTTCTCAAACAAATTTAATTCCTTTTTTTAATTGGTAATAGTGCACATGTAAAAATAAGATATCTTTTAGTCACAATTTGATATGTTACAGATTTAGAGATTTCACTGGGAATAAGTCATTATATATCTAAATCGGTCATTGAAATACAGAGTCTTCCTTTTTCATTCCACTTGATGTATCGTTCAGACATCAAATGAAATGATAGTATGTGGCCTGGAAATATTAAATATTTATAGGAAAACTAAGATAGGTATGAAATTTTAATAGTATACTAGATTTTCATGTTTGTTTTTCTCTTTCTTAGATCTTTGGCTTTCTGAATATGATACTTTGGGGAGGAAATGCATGGTTTGTGTACAAGGAAACCAGCTTTCACAGTCCATCAAATACTACTTCTCAAGGAGGTATTCCTCCTCCAACTGGAATATAATTGAAGGGAGAAGTATACTGTATGAAATAAATGTCTGTACTATGACCTGTTGCCAACACCGTGAGAAGCATTTGTTGTTTCTAATAAAAGTAATGGCTTTTTCAGTAAATTGATGGGTTTAAAATTTTGCTGCTTTTTTACATAAAGCTTGTGCCTTTCCTAGAAATTTAAGATGTATTCTCACATGTGAATTTGAAAATTCAGGGGCCTATTATGAGATGTGATACACATTTTTAAATGAATGGTAATTTCTTCACTAAGTTGTTTTCCTTCCAGAGTGTTTACACCTTAAGCCTTAACATATATCTTCACTGAGAAAAGAGTTTTATTGTCATATCATAATAGGAAGAAAATCTCTTTTGGAATATACACTACTGTAAGTTTGTACAGATCATATTCCTAAGACCTATCTTTGTTTAAGAAAGTCTTGATTACATAAATCATATTTAGAAAAAAAACAGTTAACAGTTTATATCTGAACATTGTTTATATGTTATGAAAAATAATTACAAAGGCTGATGTATGTTTTATTTCTGTTTTTCTAAATGACCTACAGTACTTGGTAGGTGTACTAAAATTGTTTAGGGAGTGGGGTTTAGAGATTTCTAATAGATGTATAGTTAATTTGGTAATTCTCTCGCATGAGGCGTAAGCTTCCATATGCTGGTTATTTAATAGATTTGCTACATAAGTAAAACAAGGTTCATCTAGATACTTTGATATGTATGGGCATTACTCCTAGTGATATTTGTTTGCTGTTCTTTTGTTGCTTATGCTCCTTCAGTGCAGGCTGAGACCTAGTCTCCTGCAGGTAGAGTAAAATAATATACCTTTTTTTTGCAGACCCTAGTCATAGGATTAAAAAAATTAAGATTGCCTTTTACTTTTGAAACATTTATACTCAATGAAGTTGCTGTCTTGAGTTTAGTATTGATATTGTGAAAATGAATGCAATTTGGATTTCACATTTCTTAATGTTTGTTCTTATTTCACAAATGGATAATTAAGGAATTATGCATCATAAAGAAGGAACCTAAGTGAGCTNTTATACTCAATGAAGTTGCTGTCTTGAGTTTAGTATTGATATTGTGAAAATGAATGCAATTTGGATTTCACATTTCTTAATGTTTGTTCTTATTTCACAAATGGATAATTAAGGAATTATGCATCATAAAGAAGGAACCTAAGTGAGCTATATTATGGGTGTACCGTCTTTGCTCACACATTTGGGTAGCTTCTGGAATATAGGGCTTATTCATGTTTTGCTTCCTAATCTTTCTGTTGTACAGGGCCAGATCTCCTCTTAGCCACATGATTATTTTTATGTGAAGCACATCTTACTATCGCCTTATTTTGGTTGCTTTTGTTCACAAGAATTGTTAATATAAGAATGTGTATCCACCTTAATAAAGAAATTAAAATAAAGAGTGCACTGATTGTTATATTATAAAGAAACTTTCATCTTAAAGGCGTGAGTAGTATAAAATAGAGTTGATTTACAAAGCAAAAGATAGAATATTACAGTAGGTTTTTTTTGTTTGTTTAATGTTTGGCAAGGAATAAAAAATGCTTTGGAGACCCTGGTTCTATTTTTCTTTCAATCTCATTTTTAAAATGCTCGTTTGTAACTTTCAGGTTGAGTTTTACTGATAAGCCNAATATTACAGTAGGTTTTTTTTGTTTGTTTAATGTTTGGCAAGGAATAAAAAATGCTTTGGAGACCCTGGTTCTATTTTTCTTTCAATCTCATTTTTAAAATGCTCGTTTGTAACTTTCAGGTTGAGTTTTACTGATAAGCCTTTTCTAATTGACTGTCCACTTGGCAGCAAAGATTCTTAATTAAAAGTGTACGCTCTGGAGACAAACTGCCTGAATTTGAATCTTGGCTTCACCACCTACTAGCTCATTGTTGGCTCAGTCTTGTCTGATCTTTGCGACCCCATGGACTATAGCCTGCCAGGCACCTCTGTCAATGAGATTATCCCAGCAAGAATACTGGAGTAGGTTGCCATTTCCTCCTCCAGGGATCTTTCCAACCCAGGGATTGAACCCCCATGTCTTGCAGCTCCTGCATTGGCAGGCAGATTCTTTACCTTTAGGGAAATCACTTACCTCTGTGTGCCTCAGTTTGCTTATCTGAAAAATGAGAATAAGAATGCTGACCTCAAAGAGTTTTAAGTTAATGGCATTAAATGTTAATAAATAATGAGATCATAGATCTAGAAAAAAGTCCATTCTGTTGCCTTTCACTCTCTGATTTTGAGTCAATGTTACAGGGTTAAGATTTTTAGGATAATTTCCAGGACAGAAGTTGCAAAGAATTTTTTATAAATAGCATTATTATCAATGTTTTTTGTGAATTGAAGTCACTTGAACAAAGATATGCTATAAATGTTAAGGTCAGTTGCTTGCTATATACTTTGTTAAATGTTTAATTAAAAAATTTAAAATCATGTAACATTTAAGATAAGTATGGGCTTTCCCGGTGGCTCAGACAGTAAAGAATCTGCCTGGAGCACTGGAGACCTGGGTTCGATCCTTAGGTTGGGTCAGGAAGATCCCCTGGAAAAGGGAATGGCAGCCCACTCCCATATACTTGCCTGGAAAATCCTGTGAACAGAGGAGCCTGGCTGGCTAAGGTCCATGGGGTTGCAAAGAGTCGGATATAACTGAGCAACTAACACTTTTTAAGATAAGCGTAAGGAATAGTATAGAACCAAGTTTCCACCACTAAGGAAAACAAATGTTAACATTTGTTTTATTTATGTCAGATTTGGTTTTGTCTTTTTAAGGAAATAAAGCATTACAGAGACAACCTTTTTCTTGCTGAAGTAGATTTTTCTTTTCACTATTACAGATAGCACTTAAATATTCTTGCAAAATACGTGAAAGCTTCTCTAGGCTATACCACTAGAAGTAGAATAGTTGGCATGTGAACTATTCACATTTTCATTTGTAACTTAGTAAAAAATTGTTCAATAAGGTGCGAGTATGGTGTCAATTTAATCTCCCACTAACAATATGTGAGAGTCTCTGTTGCCTGTATTCTTGCCCTTGCCTGATGCTTGATGTTATTGGACTGTTGACATTGTAATGGGTTTGCGATAGTGTCTGATATTTTTGAATTTGTATTTCTCAGATTGCGATTGAGGTTGGTTGTCCTTTCCTGTGTTTACTGGTCACTTAGGTTTGCCCTGCTCTGTATTGCCTATGCATATCCTTTGCCAATTTTTCTGTTTTGTCTTCCTATTGATATGAGGTGCTCTTTATTCTGGAGACCAGTCTTTTGACATTTACGTAGATTGCAACTGTCTTCTTCCTCTCCGTAGCTTGTATTTTCACTTTATGATTTGTCGTACAGAAGTTTTTCTTAATACTGACTTAACTGTCTTCATGGTTTGTGCTTTTTGTGTCTTAAAAAGTCCTCACTATCATAAAGATATTCACCCTTCTTTTCTTCAGAATATGTTAGTTTTGTTTTTCACTTCTAGGTCTTTAAACCATTGGGAGTATACTTTTGTATATAGTATAAGGTAGGGATCTAATTTTTATTTTTTAAATACTCCCAGTTTTCATGGTATTTATTTAAAAGTTCATCTTTTGTTCCCTCTGTCATATACCATTTCGTATTATTTGTAGCTCTTTACATTCTACACCAATCCGTATCAGCCCTATCACCCTTTAATCATGTAACTTTACAGAAAGAATTGCCATCTGAGAGGATGAGTGCCAAAGCACCATCAGTGTTATTCACAGTGGTCTTGGCTGTCTTGATCCCTGTACCCTCTCATGTAAATTTTAGGCTCAGCTGGTGAAGTTCCTAAAAACCTTTGGGGTTTCAGTTGAAAAGAATTGGATTGAATTTACATATCAGTTTTGGAGAATTGTCATATTTATAAAATATATTTATGAGCACGATGTATGTCTCCTTTTATGTCCTTCAATAAAGTTATAATTTTCTGCATAAAGATTTAGATTGACATTTGTATCTTGTAGCCCTGGTTACTATTATACATAGTAACACTTAAGTGATGTTCTAAATTAAATTGTAATTTTTATTGGTGGTGTACAGCATTTCTCTATTATTTATTGACTTTATTCGCTTTTCTACAAGGCAGTCTTTCTAACCCATGTGTGTGTATATGTGTATGCTCAGTTGCTAAGTCTTGTCCGACTGCTGTGATCCAATGGACTGTAGCCTGCCAGGCTCCTCTGTCCATGGAATTTTCCTGGCAAAAATACTGGATCAGGTTGCCATTTCTTGCTCCAGGGATCTTCCCCACCCAGGTATTGAACCTATGTCTCTTGCATCCCCTGCATTAACAGGGCAAGTTCTTTTACGCCTCACCACCTCTAAACCTCTTAATAATTTTAATAATTTGTAGGTTCCTCTACTTTTTATATAGATAATTATATCATCTGCAAACTGATAGTTTTTTCATTATGTTTAGAAATTAGAGTAAATCTTTAATTATAGTTACGTTATACTTGTCATTGGAGTCTATAAAAAATAGAAAATATGCTTATTTGAAAATACAGTAGCTGCCATTTTGCTTCAGTATAGTAAACAACCACAGATTTACACCTCCTTGTATATTGGTCATTCTCGTGATATGTAAAATTTGGTCAATATTAATAGTTCTTATATTGTGGAACACAAATAAATGGAAAATAGTTACCAGTTAAAGTGATTAATACTGTTATATAATTTACAATATTGTCATACAGAGTCTATTTCCTACTTTTAGAATTTGGATTTACTTGTATAAGAACAGTAATTACAAGTGAAGCTTTACTTGCTAGTCAAATTTGAAAAATTTAGCTGTTCAGTTTTTTTTGTTTTTGTTTTTGTTTTGCTGTGCCACACAGCATATAGAATCTAGTTCCTTGACCAGGGATTGATCCCACACCCCTTGCAGTGGAAGCACGGAATTGTAGCCAGTGGTCTCATTCTCCATGATAATCTCTCTTACCTATCTATTCCCCAGTAGCTAATGGTCTTTGTTTCTATTAGTTTACATTTTTTAAGTTGTATGTAAATAGAGTCATAGAACACATATTCTTCTTGTTGGACTTCTTTCACTCAGCATAATTATTTTCAGATCTATGTTGCATATATCAACAACTCATTTCTTTTTATAGCTATTACACACAGTGTGTGGATATACCATGTACATTTTATACCTTCACCTGCTGGTAGATACTTGGGGTGTTGCCAGTTTGTGGCTAATACAAATAAAGTTACTACAAACATTTATATAAAAGTCTTTGTATGAATATGTTTCTCTTGGGTACATAGGTCAGTGTGGATGGGATAGCAGAATCATGTGGTAGAAACATTTAATTTTCTAAGAAACCACCAAGGTGGTTGTGCCATTTAAAATTCTCACCAGTAGTGTATGATAGTTAGTTACTTCACATCTTCATCAACAGTTGGTATGGTCAGTCTTTTTAATTTTAGTCATTCTAAAAAAAAAAAAAAAATTTTAGTCATTCTAATATGTGTGTTTATCTTTGTGATCCTAATTTGCAATTCTGTAATGGCTAATGTGGACTTCCCTGGTGGCTCAGTGGTAAAGACTCTGCCTGACAATGCAAGAGCTGCAGGTTCAATCCCTGGGTCAAGAAGATCCCCTGGAGAAGGAACTGGCAACCCACTCCAGTATTCTTGCCTGGGAAATCCCAGGGATAGAAAAAGCCTAACGGGCTACCGTCCGCAGGGTCCCAAAGAGTCAGGCATGACTGAGCGACTGAGCACACAGTCTTTTTACAGCATGTGTTGCACTATCATCAGAACTGAAAAGGGAGCTGTATAGTAGAGATCTCAGATAAATAGGGCCTTCATCACAGTATCATTCACAGTATCACAAGGTCATGGGGGATGCTTTGGTTTTCCTTGTCTCCATTACACTTCATTCTCTTAGCTCCATAACCACACACTAGACCTCTTTACCCTAATTGCTCCTTCTCTGAAATCTTTCTTACCCTCATTTTAATAATTTGGCTGCATCTGTTCTCTGACCTTATCAGAACTGCTGGTCAGTCTCCTCACGTTCTGGTCATGCCTTCTGGTTTTACTTTCTTCCCTGCCTAGCTACTCCTCTCATGCCAGCATTCTCAACTTCCTTGCCTCGCAGAAGCCCAGCCACAGATCATTCTTTCAGGTTTCTCTGTTCCTGCATTAAGACTGGACATAATTGCTTGACAAAACCACTCAGCTCTGCAGATTGAACTTACTCTTGAAAGTGAAAGTCGCCCAGTTGTGTCCAACTCTTTGCAACCCCATGGGCTATAGTCCATGGAATTCTCTCCGCCAGAATACTGGAGTGGGTAGCTTTTCCCTTCTCCAGGGGATCTTCCCAACCCAGGGATTGAACCCAGGTCTCCCGCATTGTAGGCGGATTCTTTATCAACTGAGCCACAAGGGAAACCCAATTATACTGGAGTGGGTAGNAGTGGGTAGCTTTTCCCTTCTCCAGGGGATCTTCCCAACCCAGGGATTGAACCCAGGTCTCCCGCATTGTAGGCGGATTCTTTATCAACTGAGCCACAAGGGAAACCCAATTATACTGGAGTGGGTAGCCTATCCCTTCTCCAGCAGATCTTCCCAACCCAGGAATAGAACCAGGGTCTCCTAGATTGCAGGTGGATTCTTCACCAACTGAGCCACGAGGAAAGCCTGATCTTTTCTTAAATGTCTGAAATTTTACTAGGTCTCCTTGGCAACCTTTCCTAGGCAGCTCTACCATTCTTCACCGTTTGTATGCATTTCCTGAGCCTTCTATAACAGATTTCTACAAACATGATAGTGGTTCATTACAGACACATCGGTATAATACCCAGCCCTGAAATATACCATCTTATAAATAGTGACTTAGAATAAAAGAAAGTGTCAGAAGTCAGTGGATTATAAAAGCATCATTCAATAACTGGTATTGAGAAAATTGGACATTCAGGGAAAAGCAAGTTAGATTCTCACCATTACTCCCCTAAATAAATTTCAAATTGATTTTAAAAATTAAATGCCCAACATTTAAAGGAGAAACACAAAATGGCTAATAACATTCCTGGGAAAAAGTTTCTCCAATAAATATTGATTGGCTAAATGCTGAGCATTCTGCTCGATGCAGGGATACAAGCATGATGGATATACTGTTCCTGCAGTTGAGGCCATATTCTGGGCTATTTCACGATATACACCTAGAGTCTTGGAATTACAAAAGGTGAAATATTTTTTCACTCAAGTCATTTATATAAAATGCAGGTGTAACAAACGGCACCAGTGCTTACAACCAGTTAGGACCTTGAATTTACATTCTACTATGAACATTTTCATATTTCTCGTCCTGCCAATTCCACTTTGAGCATCTTAAATGGTCAGTGATGTGGTTTCTACTCTTCTCTCCCTGACAATAGGGAAGTCTTGGATTTGGCCCAGAATGGAACTCGAGATCAGCAAGTACATGAAGTTGATCTATGGGTTAAGGAAGTAACTTGCAGCTTTTTTGCAGTATTCTTACTTGTTTTTATAACTTCACAGAAGGGCTTAAGACATTTGTGATAACAAGCCTAATTGCTCATCTTCGTTTCTGGGCAACATCCCCAATATATGGTAGAGCCTCCTCATTACCAGTCAATAGCCATTCTAACTTTCTGTCTCAGATGAACAGAACACCATTTGCCCTTTGCCACCAGCTAAAAGACTATTTCCCAGCTCTTTTTTAGCTATATGTACCTTGATGGCTAAGTTCTGGCCAACTGATTGAAAACAGAATGTTGTGTGATAAAATGCTTCTAAAAAAGGGGCGGGGGCAGGGGACTTCCATGGTGGTCCAGTGGCCAGGACTCTGTGCTCCCAGTGCAGGGGACCTGGATTCAATCCCTGGTTGGGGAAATAGATCACACAGGCTGCAACTAAGACCTGGTAGCCAAATAAATAATATACTTAAAATGTGTGACTGCAAACAGTTCATTAGAATCCAATCTTTAATAAAACCACTACAGCAAAACCATGCTCAGTAGGAAAACATTAGAAGTTTTCTTTTGAAAATCAGAAAAAATTTCAGCACTCTATAGAGACCATACACAGCACGATAACTCAAGAAAAATAATTTGAAACACATAATGTTTGAAAAGGAAGAAATAAAACTCATTATGCAGATAATATGATTGTCTATAGAAATCCTCCAAAAAATCTAAAAGTAAATGATTAGACATTATAAAAGACTTCAATATGATGAACACAAAAAATACAATTTCTACACGCCAGACACAAACAGAAAGCATTTTTAAATATTAATATTGATTTACAATACCATAAAACTATGAAGTTCAAAGGGAAAAAAATAACGTGCAAAATTTATACATAAAAATCATAAAATTTTAGAGACAAAGAGCAAGGATAAGCCAGATATAGCTGAAGAAGGAAAATAATGAGGAGAGGGGCCTATCTTTGCAGATAAAATGGTTTATTATAAAGTTAGAATAATTTAAAAAGTGTGGCATTGGTTCAGGACTATACCAGCAAACTGTCCAAGGGATAAAATATAGAGTCCAGAATTAAATTTGCTTATTTAAAGTTTTAAGTCACACTGGAAGTAGTGGGAAAAGGAAACACTAATAAACAAATGAGACCAAAAAACTGAAAGGAGGCCTTACTTCATATACAAAAATCTAATCCAGAAGCATTAAGAGCCTAAATATCTAAAGCAAACTCTTAACTTTTAGAAGAAAATACAAGTGAATATCTTTCTAAGTATGATATCATCAAAGATGACATTAATAAATTTAGACATTAAAATGAGCGATCAAAACGTGAAAAGATACATTCGAGAAAATAAAAGCTACAACTTGGGAGAAGTTATTACAACACAATTA
Source organism: Neotragus pygmaeus (assembly GCA_006410875.1). NCBI lineage: Eukaryota > Metazoa > Chordata > Mammalia > Artiodactyla > Bovidae > Neotragus > Neotragus pygmaeus. Next base: position 214,072 of record SJYV01002590.1, read on the forward strand.
CTATGCAGAATAAATAAGGATTTCTACAGACAAAAAAATAATAGAAAACTGTGCAGAAAATTCAAACAGGTGTTTCACAGAAAAGGAAATAGAGCTAAGAAACATTTGAGAAATGTAAATGAAAACCTTACAGAGAAACAATTTTACGACTTGATACAAGTTAAGAAGTCTGACACATCAAGTTTGAAGGCTATATGAATCAGTGTGATCATGTTCCTGATAAGAGTGTAAATATAACCACTTTTGAAAATAATTTGTCATTTATCTATAAAGTTGTTCATGCTTTATGACCCAGTAATTCCATATCTAGGTATATACCCAAAAGAAAAATTGGCACCTATGTAATACAGAGAGAAGATTATTCATAGCAGAAAATTTTGTTTAAGAAAAAGAAATGGAAACAACCCAAATATCTATTGGCAGGAGAAAATGAAGATAGAATTTGGTAGAGTCACATAATGAACTATAACAGAGGTGAAAATAATGAACTACAGTTCTACTAACTACATGAATGTCTCAGAAACAATGTTGAATAAAAAGAACAAGCTACAGAAAAGAAAGTATAATGTGACACCCGTTTTATTAACCAAGCAAATAGGATTATATACTATTTAGATATATATGCATATTGATAAAACTCATTTTAAAAAGTGAAAGAATGACAAACACCAAATTTAGGTGAGCAGTAACCTATGTGTGAGGCAGAAGTCAGGGACAGAGAGGGTGCCCTTAGGGCAAGGGAAGATTGGCTAGGTGTTGTTTTCAGCAGGTGTTCATTAGCAAATAACAATGTAAAACAAAGCCATGCAAGGAACACTGATGAGAGTGTGTCATGAATCAAGACTATATTAATTGTATTTTGGGCACTTGGAATTTCTTTTTTAAATGCTGTGAAAAGCTTAAAAGAAATTGTCCTTAATCTCACTACACCAGTGCGGCAAGCAACTCCTCTTAAAAGTCTCAGTTAATGACCTAGAACATGCCTTTATGACTTTCCAATGAAGTGTGAAGTGTTGCTGTTCTTGTCAACAAACTGTCAAGCCACTTGTGCCACTTCCAGCGGCTCTTAGGTCAGGGGAATAATTTGGAAAACCTTAGCTAGGAACTTTAGGAAAGAAAAAAGGTGTCAGCTAAGGCTCCTCAGGAACCATGTCTAGTGTATTTTAAAAATCTGGTTTCAAAAGCCTCGTTTAAATTCTAGAGAAAACAAATTGTAGTATTGCAAAGTCAATGTTTATTTTAAGTGTCAGCGTTTTGGGTCATGTTTACATCGTAACCCACTTTGTACTTCTGTGTGAGTCATGATTAAAATTTTCTTGAGAACTTTGTATAGCCCTCAGTTTCCATACAGATAGACAAATTTAGAAAGAGCAACCCAAAAAAGGAATCTGGGAGGCTAGAATGTGTATTTTTAGAGCAGCATCCCTTGAAAATGCCAACAAATACGAAGTCCACCCCTGCCAGGGCCATGCTTAAAGGGGTGGACAATGATACATGGAAAGTGACCAATTTAGGAGAAAAAAAAACCACTATATAAGTCCCTGCTGTGATTCCAACTAGCTGTACCTAAGATCTGTGCACCTAATACTTCACATCATATTAGTGTAATGACATAGAATCAATCAGTAATCAGTGGTCAAGGGATCAGCAGGTTGGGGGGCAGCTACAGGGACTACTTGCCAACAAAGGTCTGTATAGGCAAAGTTATGGTTTTTCCAGTAGTCATGTACTGATGGGAGAGTTGGACCATAAAGATGGCTGAGTGCCGAAGAAGTGATAGTTTTGAATTGTGGTGCTGGAGAAGACTCTTGAGAGTCCTTTGATTTACAAGGAGATCAAACCAGTCAATCCTAAAGGAAATCAACCCTGAATATTCACTGGAAGGATTGAGCTGAAATTAAAACTCCAATACTTTGGCTACCTGATGCAAAGAGCTGACTGAATGGAAAAGACCCTGATGCTAGGAAAGATTAAAGGCAGCATGATGATGATTGAACAGCATCATCTACTCAATAGACATGAGTTTGAGCAAACTCAGAGAGAGAGTGAAGGACAGAGGCTGCAGTCCATGGGATTGCTGAGTCAGACGTGACTTAGTGACTGAGCGACGACAGGGGACCATTGGGATGCATGGAGTGCCTTTATAGCACTTGGGGCCCAACTTTACTATTGATAATGACCACAGAGTTTAGAATTATTTTTGCAATTTCTGACAGAAATCATCAAATCATATCTGATGTGTTTGATGTCAAATCCCTAATTAGGAATGTAACTCCCAAGTTTATAACCCTGATCTCATGATATAAAATATAACCCACCAGGCAGAAACATGTTTTATGATGATCTGATTTATGTGATGGTTTCGAGAAAATTTTTATAGTGACAACTGAGGGTTGCCCCTAATTGAAATATTAATTACATCATCGGTGTATTTACACCATAAATGTTTTCCTAAAATGGTGCCCTATGAAACAAATACTTGTCCCCATTATTTCACATTATCATTTCAAAGTACGTTATCTTTCTGCTTGAATCACCCTTTGAGGTGGCACCTCCAAAATGTCAGCTCAGAGTTTCTCTGCCCTTCAGCCTCTGTGATGAGTGAATTAATGATCTGTAAATGAATCCTTAAATGTCCTAAGGAATTTGCCATTTGAAGGAATCCTATTAGAAACCAAAGAATCCTTCTGAAATGCAAAGTACTCTTCTCCTTATTGAACTGACCTGAAGTGGGCTTTCCGGAGGGGAGCAAACCCCCAACAGAGCCCCTGCCTTCTTTTTGGTGGTTCTCATTGTCTTTTGGGGGTTGAGGAGAGACCGGGAAGAAGCAGAAAATCTTTATCTCTCTTTTTTTTTTTTCCCAAGAAGAGTAGGAGGAAGATCAAAAATAGTTAGGTCTGGCGGCTTAATCTGGGTTGCCTGTTTTTGCCAGCAATCTGTAAAATGTGTTTTTCAAGGATAAGAAGTTTGGGCCCTGGGCCAAAGCTCATGCTTGTCATCGACAGGAAGATAAATGATCTCTTTAACCCACTGCTATACTCCATCTACCCTAGTACTTGATTGTGAACACGATGCCTGCTGCAGGCCCAGAGCTGCCCAAAGTTGATCCTTTTCTTTTTCTAGGCAGGACCTTAATGTTCCCAGTTGGGTGGGCATGACAGGGCCTCCTTCCCTTTGTGGGTGAAATGCCAAACCAGCACCCATCCCTAGAAATGGTATTTAGCTTCTCATATTGCCTGAGAGTCTCAGGAAGGGAACTTGAAATACTCTTACTTTCTATTGCCCACAAAGGTTGTTTCCCAAGAGGCTGACTGGTTTGATCTCCTTGCAGTCCAAGGGACTCTCAAGAGTCTTCTCCAACACCACAGCTCTTCCTCTTCCCAAGAGGAAAAACACACAAGGTTCTTACAAGGTCTCAATGGCTGCCAACCACTGACCACTGAGAGTCTCTAGGGCAAGAATCCTCGTGGAGTTTGAGCTTCAGGCATGCAACTGGAGCAAAACGGCACCCTACTCTGCAGAGTGTTAAGGGGATGTCTGCTCACTTGTGTTTCCTGTAAATTTGCCACATTAGTGCTGAGCGCAGAGCTCAGAGCAGAAGGTTCAGGCATGAACAAGGGATAGGATTGACAACATGACGGAGGCTTGACCCCTTCCTCCTTGCCCTCTCCTGCCTTTCCTGATATTCGGCAATCTGAGAACTCAAAGCCCAGGAGGCAGTCTCTCAGATAGGTAGCTCTTGTTAGGCCCCAGAAAGGCCTATTCTCGGGAAACGTCGCCTCACAGATCACCAAGACTCGAATTCGATGCAAAAAGCAAGAGGGTTTATTGAACCGGCGCGCCGGGGTTCGAACTTCCTCGAAAGGAGCGAACGAACCCCGACTTCAGTTACAAAACAGTTTTTATACACTAAAGCTGCAAGCAGGTATAGGAGGGGCGAAGACACTCTGAACAAACCGATTGGCGGACATAGCTTGACTTTTACAGAGATAGGTCTGGAATTCATTGGAATTCATCATGTTGTAGAAGAATGATTGACCACCTTGCGGCGGTTAGCCAATTTCTGAAGGAATAATGCTTTAGGTAATTTTTAACAGGAGAAGACAATTACCCGGGGGGCCTCTTGTGAGGACCAGGCAACTAGGCTATAAGTCATCTGATAGGAAACAAGTCCTTTTTCCATGAGTCATGGCTCACCTCTTAAATCAGAACAAAGAATGGCTAATAATTTTTAACTTTTTCCTTTCACTCTAAGGGATTGCTCCCAAGAGGTAAGGGAGGAGCCAAGATATATAGTTCAGTCAGTTCAGTCACTCAGTCGTGTCTGACTCTTTGCGACCCCATGGATTGCAGCATGTCAGGCTTCCCTGTCCATCACCAACTCCCAGAGCTTGCTCAAACTCATGCCCACTGAGTTGGTGAAGCCATCCAACCATCACATCCTCCGTCATCCCCTTCTCCTCCTGCCTTCATCTTTCCCAGCATCAGGGTCTTTTCCAGTGAGTCAGCTCTTCGCATCAAGTGACCAAAGTATTGGAGTTTCAGCTTCAGCATCAGTCCTTCCTTCAGGACTGATTTCCTTTAGGATTGACTGCTTTAATCTCCTTGCAGCCCAAGGGACTCTCAAGGGTTTTCTCCAACAGCACAGTTCAAAAGCATCAATAGGAGTTTTGCAGTAAAGATAGGTAACTTGGACTTGAAAAGCTGACTATTAAAGAAAATCAGGTCCTTCATGTTAATGAATTTAGTGCTTTTCTGCCTATGGAAGATCCAAGAGCCTCAGTTCATTGAAATCATTCTTTTGATATGTGCCTTAGCTATCCGGGGCCAGTATCCTGTGCTTCTCCATCCTGAATCTCCCAGGGTGCATTGCTGGGGGTGACTGGAGTGGCTGAGGACTTGGCCGTGGGCAGCCCTTTAGTCTTTGTCCTGAGTTCCCTCAGGGCTCACTATCAGTTTGACTGTAGTGGCTTGACGGCTGCAACTTCCTTTGTTTACTGATGTGGCAGGCAACATTTTTCATTCGCACCTCCCTCCTCACTTCATTCACAGCCCCAGGAGGGCTGTTTCCTCAGGGTGAAAAAAGAGCCGGCGGCGGGGTCAGGGGGGTTCTCGCTCCTTCAGGCATGGCACAAGACAATGCTTCACAGGTGCCTGGGCACACAGGAGATTTCCCTCTGCCTGTGCCTCACCCTTCTCCAAGCTTCTGACTTCCTCCTTCTCCATTCAGACCAAGGGCACAGGCCCAGACAAGAGGTGAGAGAGAGAGAGCGGCCCTCTGGCCGGGAAGCAGGGGAACCGGCTGGGGGTGGGGTGGGGGCGACAACCAGGAACTAAGTCACCTGCTCACCCTAGTTTGCCCAAACCCTGCTTCTCAAACTGGGGTCTGAGTGTGAGGAGGACAGGACCACGATGCAGCTGAGGGCTGGGATGCGATGGGAGGGATAATAGCAGCTGTGGAATCAAAATGGTATCATCTCCTCGATCCCACTCACAAATTTGGAAAGAAAATGTTGGGTTTTTTTTTTTTTAATTTGTAACATTACTTTTTAAATGAAGACAAACCTTTGTTTCTGAAGTTGGGTCCAGCTAAGCACCATCATTTGTGACTAAAGAGCAAAACCCAAAATAGCTCCCCCAGCCTATAGCCTCCATTCACTTAATGCCTCTCTTACCAGGCGCTCCTCAGACTTCCATTGTGTGCCCAAAGGGGACGGTACATTTCTTCCCTCAGGAAGCTCAAAGTCCAGGGATGAGGGGACAAGTTCATGGGTGCTGTCAGTGTGAGAGGCTGGGCTCTGACAGTGACCTGGCAGAAAGCTAGAAAGAAGGGTAGTAAAGCACCGGATTGGGGTGAGGAGCAAGCTCTCTACCAAGCAGTTACACCCCCCTGCTCAGGTCCCCTGCCGTCTCGGGCCCCCGTTCCTTCACCTGTCAGATAAAGGAGTTGGAGGCACCTGATGTGTCTTGCTGGCTTGATATGTCTGCAGTTCCCTTCACACACTCCTCTGCTGAGCTTTCTGCTCTCCGGGCACAGAGCCCAGCCTGA
>SJYV01002590.1:225695-255713 GCA_006410875.1 Neotragus pygmaeus
GGGGGGGGGGGGGGGGGGGGGGGGTGGGATCTGCCTGAGCCTTGGGGCTCTTCACCGGTACTGGTGGGGACAGGAAGGGAAAGGACAGGGGTCCCACTCAGACTCTGGGTAGGAAAGTACTTGGGGGAAGGACAAAGCAGACACTCTGCAGGACCCAGCAGGTCAGGCCCCTCTTTCCCTGGAAAAGGCCCAGGGTCTCTGAGAACCATCTGAGGAGAGTTCTCCAGACCTGGAGCCCTTCGTGTCTCACCCCAAGAGCTAGACCTCATTACAGTCTTGGTTTGCATTTTTCTGGATACTGACAAGATTGGCATCTCCATGTTTACTTAGCTCTGTGTCTTTCCTCTTCTGTAAAATGCCCATCATTTTTGCCTGTTTTTCTACTAACTGTTGGTCCCTTTTAGACCCTTTCCGCATGGCTTGGAGAACCAGACTTCATATATTCTTGATTTGAATCCTTTGTCACTTACATGTGCATATGTTTTCCTGGTTTGTGGCTTATTTTTTGAGTTTCTTTAAAGCACCTGTGGTGGACTAAGGTTCTCAAATCTAAAGTAGTTGAAATTATTCATTTTTAATTTTATGGTTTTTGATTTTGTGTGTGACTACGCCTTCCCCATGAGACCCACTTCCTTTCTCTTCTGGTCAGATATGGCATCCGCAGGATGCTGCCACTGTTTAGGGACCTGGCCCGGGTCCCAGGTGGGATGGGCAGGCTCCAAGCATACCTTGATGCCAGGAGGACTACCAGTTCAGGGCACAGTCTTCACAGTGCCAGTGCTGTCAGCTGCACAGCGACAGGCACTGGGCACAAACCACTACTGCCCTTGTGCCAGCCCGACCTCTGCTCTGGGTCAGTACAAAAGGTGCCAGTGAACCCGAGGCTGCAGGAGTCCACGTGGAGGTGAAGGCGCGGCATCCGACTGGCGGTTCTCAGTGTACTGCAAGCAGCACAGAGCTGTCTGCTCACCACATGCCAGGATCTGCCAGGGACCATCTCGCAGCTAATGACAAATTCCTCCTGTCAGGGCCACAAAGCAGTGCTTTGTGATGCCGTGGTAGCCTGCATCCTCCCAGGGCAGGGCTCCAGGCTGAGCTGGTCGGCCCAGGCCACCATGGACAATGGAGCTACAGTGGAGTCTGGGCGAGCAGAATGGTCAGTGTGAGGAATGGCAACGCAGGCAACCTCTGGCAGCGGCCAAGTCCACACACGCCTCCCAGGGTGGCTGGGAGGGCAGGGCGTGTCTCAGCAGTTACCTGGGCAACTTGAACCAGGTCAAGTTTGGCCAGCACCCAGGCAGGGTCCGCAGACACCACAACATGATTTTCCTGTTCTCAGTCTCCCACGTTCTCCAGGAGGCCCTTGATAAATAATGAGTCACTGTGGTCCCTGGGCCTGTGTCTGGAGGACATGCTTAGGCAGTGAAGTGGAGAGAAGCTGATAGAAGCCCGTGAAAGGAACCCCAATCCTCAGCTCGCCTTTCTGCTCCAGGTTTGGTTGGAATAGCCCCTAGGGAACTGCCCACCTGCAGGTCTAACCACCCGAAGTTGACGCTTGGGTTTTCTGAAGCCCAGCTCTCAGGTAAGAAGGGGGAAGTCTGGTTTTGAGAAGGGATACCAGTAAATGTGGTATTTAAATTGGTGTTTTAAGACACCAATAGCAAATACAGTGGTATCAGTTTTTTTTTTTTTTAAAGCAAGATGCTTAATTGAAAATTTGCATCTTCCCAGTCAGAAGAGCGAGCCTTGGTCTCTGTGGTTCCACGTGAGTGGTCCCACGGCTTGAGTCTCATTTCTGCCTCCACGCTCTGCCTGCCGCCTGCCACAACTTCCTGCCCAAGCATCCATCCCTTGGCCACCCCTGGTCATCACACTTTCACACACGGTTTCCCCTCTCTTCCCATGGACTATGATTCCAACAGTTTCTGTATAAAGATTTACATTTAGCTCAAAATATTTGACAGACAACCTCCCATTATAATAGATTCATATGGAACCCAATATATATTAGTATTAGACTAATTATATATTAGACTTGTAAGATATATACAGAGAGTACATCCAGTAGGTGAGAAACTCTGTAATGATCAAAGCGACGATGAATTCAGTAACCACATTGATATTTTATTTATCCAATGAACATGTAGGCACTTCTGAAAATCAGCAGTGCATAGGGTGTGCACGCTTTATTGTTTACTCAAAGGAAAAGCAGTGGAGAGTCTGCAGAGCCCTCACAAAAGCTCTAGTTTCTTGAAGGAGACCCCATATCATCATGCCTGGGCATTCTCTTGAGTCCTCCACTAAGAGAGAACAGGGCTTATAGACCCAGGTCTCAATCCAGCTCATGTTGCTTCAGTTGTGTCCTACTCTTTGCGACCCTGTGGACTGTAGCCTGCCATGGGATTCTTGCGTGGGCAAGAATACTGGAGTGGGTTGCTGTGCCCTCCTCCAGGGGATCTTCCTGACCAAGGGATCGAACCCTCAATTCTTGTGTCCCCTGTATTGGCAGGCGGGTCCTTTACCACAAGAGCCACTGGATCCAGGGTACCTGGTAAAGTGTGGATCTGGCCCAGGCTGTCTGAGCCCGAGCAAATTTTCATCAAGTCTGAACCTGGGAGGACGACTGGTTGGAATCAGAGGTTCTTTACCCTTTTGGGTGATAGACCCCTTGGAATTTTCCCTGAGAAGTGCTTTTTGCAATTCAAGAAATTCTCAGAATCCTGAAGTCCCTCCATAGGTATCATGGACCCCATGTGGCAACTGATTGGATTGGGAGATCCCAAACATTCTTTAATTTCTGAGAATCTTTTATGATTCCATGATCCCTCCTGGACTTTGGTTCCCTGGCAGAACCTTTCTGGAGGGGTGTTTGCCTCCTCCTCTGCTGTCAGCCTGTGTGGTCAACCATGACTGTGAGGGGTAACATGGCTCCACCTTGTGCTTCTGTTCTGAAACTGCACCTTTTCTGGGACCAAGCTCAAGACCCCCACTGTCCACCCCCAATTCTCTGACCTCATTTCCTACTGTTCGGATACTGGACTAATTTTTTTCTGGCTTCAGGGCCTTTGCATTGACAGTCCTCACTGCCTAGAGGTGTGCTTTTGAAGCTATTTATGCAAATATAGTTAATCATATAACAAATCATGAAAAAAAGGGAGTTTTTATGAAGCTGATTCTATTCTCATTTGACCTCACATTGAGAAAATATTGCATGAGCACATTAAAGAATTTTCTGGAATTTGAGGGGGCTTTGAGAAAAGGCTAATAAAAATTATAGAGGGTATATTAGTCAGCTCTCCTTAAGGTTTGCTCCAATAACAACCTCAAAATCTCAGTGACTAGCAGCCACAAAAATCTTTACACTGAAGTTACTTTTTTACTGAGAGTCAGCTATGGCTTTGCTTTCTGAGGTTTCTTCATTGCAGACTGGAGGAGTTAATGAATAACAGGGCAGTTTCTCACTTTTACCCCCTTCAAGGAGAAAGTGATACTGAATGAAGTAGCCCAGAGCCCCCTCTCCCCACTGCCCCCCATTAACAGCCTTTATGAGGAAAGGAAGGCTCAGAGTTGTAGAGTAGAACCTTCCTCTGGCTATGGGGATACTAGGTTCTGCCTTCCCAGAGCAGGCCTGAAGCTGTCATTGCTCCAAAGCAGGAATGGGCTGCAGCCTTGGGTAAGGGACTGGAGGCCTGGGCACTGGAGCCCTCCTGCTGCCAGCCAGGACCCAGAAGTGCCCAGGGTTGCACAGGCCCTAAACCTTTCCACTATAATGCTACAGTGGGGGAGTAAGAGAGCTTCTGGGTGCTGTAAGAGGGCTTCGGGCAAAGGCAGTGAGAAGGAAGAAAGAAGAATCATCAGGAAAGCATAGGCCAGGAGGAAAGAGGGGGTACACGGAAGACACGGGGGGTGTGGCAGGTCTCTCCAAGACAGCTCGAAACTGGCCTGCACAGCCAGCCTTAGCTGCTCTTTCCTTCAAGGAAGCACCACCAGCCAGCGGCTAAGCCTAAACCTCATTCGGATCCCTCACCTGAACCTCTTCCCACAGGTGAAGGGATGGTCGAACAGCCCACCTGGAACATAGATGGGTGGTTTGTGTCCTTCCCTTGAAAGATCTCTTTTCACAGCCACAGGAAAACAAGTTTTAAAGTGGATTGGGAAAGAGGGGTGGGGTGCAGATATGGAAAGAATGAGGAGGGAACAGATGGTGCCTGCTAAGACAACCAGATTTTCCCCCCCAGTTAATCTGGGAATGACCTAATTTACATAGTATTTGCATAAATTTCCATTTCAAATTATAGCTGTCCTAACTTCAAGTATACAGGAGAAAATAAATGAGATCAGGCAATCTACTGTAATTGAACTCAAGCTGACTTCTGTGAAAGGCAGGTCAAGCTTTCAAAGCCTGGCATATGAGAGGAAGGAATTTTGTGGCTGTCCATTAGCAGAAGGGGGCCTGGAGAAACCCTCTCCACCTCTCAAATTAGGCAAAGTTACCATGGGTCCGTGGTCGGGTCAGAGATGTGGGGAGATGAGGAAATTCAACCTCTTCTCACTCTACTCCCCCTTCCGCTGTGGGACCACACTGGGAAGAAACAAGATTAGGAATGGAGCAGAAAAAGCAGAGACCCTGTCCTGAAGTCAAGGTGGAGGCATGGGGCCCTGCCCCCTCCAGGCTCATCAGGCCCTACAGTTGTATGGAAAGTGGGTGTTGCTTCTGCTCCTCCCCTTCATCTGTCTGGATACTTTGCTCTCCATCCACTCATTCTTAACTTCCACCACATTCCAAAGCCCATCACACACCCTCACAGACACACCAGCTCCATGAGAGAAGACACACATGCTCTAGGGGGTACTTAAATGTCAGTCACTGTCACACACCAAGCTTGTCCCAGGTCGGAGAGGAATTTCAGGTTGGCTCCATCCACTAGATGTCCAGTCTTTCTGTGTCTGTCTCTCTCCATCTGGGATTACATCAGATCTGGGGAAGTGGCAGGGCAGTGAGCTCCGAGGGCAGATTAAATGAGGACAGAGCCATAGCTGGAGGCTAGGATGGTATCGTGCCCTGTGGGGATGTGCTGGCTGCTGCAGAAGAAGCTCCCACCATGATGAGGGGAGGCCAGCCAGTGCCCTCAGTAAAGGTCACTGTGTCTGCTGACAACTCCTAAAGACTGAACTCTGCACCTTCAGGATCTGCATCCCCCCTCACCCCACTGATTTCTCTGCACAGGGCCCACCCCTCTGTTTCCACCCATCTCTCCCCTGAGAACACGGTGGGGGAAGCCTTGAGCCTGAAACAGCTTTGGTCAAGAAGATCCCCTAGAGAAAGAAATGGCAACCCACTCCAGTATTCTTGCCTGGAGAATCCCATGGACAGAGGAGCCTGGTGGGCTACAGTCCATAGGGTTGCAAAGAGTGGGACAGGACTGAAGCCACTTAGAACAGCATAGCGAGTATAACATACACAACAAAAACTTGGCACAAACAATAATAATATAAAATATCTCATGAGTAACTTTAAAATCTTCAGTGATAAGAAACTTAACTTAAAATCTTAAGTTAAATGATAATATTTTGGATATATTGGGTCAAATAAAGTGCCTTATTAAAATGTATTTCACCTGCTTCTACTTTTTGTGGCCCCTACAGAATTTAAAATAACATCTGTGGCTTCTATTCTGAAGTTGAAGCCAGAGATGCTCCCTCTCGGCAGCTGCCTCGAGACAGAGCAGAGAACAGCTTGGCTCCTGGCGGTGACAGGGAGTTTGAAGAGAGGAGGTGTTAAAGTCCAGGGAGAGGGGAAAGACGTTTATTAATATTTCCCCCCAAATTGACTTTGCCATATATTTTGTTGGGAAGGTGCGACCCAGAGACCATACAAGCCCAAAGGGAAAAAAAAAAAAAAAGACCAGAGAAAAGTGTTGCTAGTAACAGCAAGATAATTGGGAAGAGAAAGGGCAAGGGGAGAGGTCTGAGTCTAGTGCTGGCCGATTTTTCAAAGGCTGAGCTTCATGAGTTCTGGCCCCAACCTTCCTTGGGCCAGGCCGTGCGGTGCCTGAGGGCGGCAGGGGCCCCTGGACAGCTGCTCGGCCATCAGTCAGTCCTGGGGTTAGAATGATGCTCCTGCTGGCCAAGAAGCACAGAGGCAGCCTCAGTAAAGCCAGGTTATCTCATCCAGCTTCTCCTTTAAAGGCCCTTCATCAGCAAAACCATGTCTTTGGGGGTCATCCCATAGCATAAGAAATACCACTTTAATACTTAAGTACTTAAATACTTTAAGCCAGAGGTCAAGGCCCCATAGGAAATATTTTAGGCTTTGCAGGCCAAGCTCGAGTCTGCCATGGTAGCCCAAAAGTTACCCCAGATGATATTCAAACGGATGAGTGTGGCTGAGATCCAACAAATACAGACACTGAAATTTGAATTTCATGTAAGTTTCATGTGTCGGGGAATTTTTCTTCTTTTGATTTTTTTTTTCATATAAAATGATTCTTAGCTCAAAGGTCTAGAAAAACAGGCAGAGGGCTAGATCTGGCTGGTAGGCCATACTTTGTTCTAAGCAAACTCCAAGGCAGAAGGTTGGAGTGCAAATTAAGAGTAGATTGATTTGATTTATAGAGGAATCTAAGGAGAATATTCCTTGAATGTGTGCATTTAAAGTACAATTTGATTGTAAATTTTTCCTGACACAAAGTGTTACCTTGCTTCCTTTCCCTACTTTGGTGTTTTTTAAGTAGATATTTGTCATCCTGCAATGGCAACCCACTCCAGTACTCTTGCCTGGAAAATCACATGGACGGAGGGGCCTGGTAGGCTACAGTCCATGGGGTCATGAAGAGTTGGACACGACTGAACAACTTCCCCTTCACTTTTCACTTTCATGCGTTGGAGAAGGCAATGGCAACCCACTCCAGTGTTCTTGCCTGGAAACTCCCAGGGACAGTGGAGTCTGGTGGGCTGCCGTCTATGGGGTCGCACAAAGTTGGACACAACTGACGCGACTTAGCAGCAGCAGCAGCAGCAGCAGTGTGCTACAAAACTTATGACCAGCGTTTTTGGATAGAATAGAACAGAATAGAATAGGATAGGGTAGGATAGGATAACATAAGAGAAAATAAAATATCAAAATTCATCATACATAGTAAAGTTTGATAATGGAACATTTTACAGCTGTGAGTATATTCATGTGCATATATTTTATATGTATATGTGTACTGGATTGTAATGCTAGAGATGTTTTTTATAGTAGATCTTGGATAAAAAGTTGAGAGCTTACCTTGATGAATATTGGGGAAAAGAGGGGTTGAATTTCCAGTCCGCCTAGATCACCCTCAGGGTCTGGAATTTCTCTCTCCACCCCTGTGCCCCTGGGGGTCCCTTTGCTGATCCACCCTGAGAACCACGGGTCACATGTCCTCACAGTGATGCACTGGCAGACAGGGTACTGAGATGAGGAAGGCACAGGCCTCACTTCACTGTCATTTTCATAGTCCACCACACCGTCAGCTAGTTCACCCTGCACCTTGAAAACAGTGGCTGGTGTGTAAGAGAAGCTTGGCATATGTGTGTTGCCTGAATGAGTGACCAAATCCGGACAGCAGGGTTGCAGGTCCGAGTGCTCTGAGATGTGAGGAAGCGCAGTGCAGTTGGGGAACCGAAAGAAACTCAGTGAAAGTGACCTCAATGGCTGTTCTGCCAGCTACCCCTCCCGCCTGAGTTTACAGAGACCGCTCACCAGGGCATAGAAGGTTTTGGAGCAGACCACTCCTCCCCCACTTTTTCAGTTGTTGTTCAGTCGCTCAGTCGTGTCCAACTCTTTATGACCCCATGGACTGCAGCATGCCAGGCTTCCCTGACCTTCACTATCTCTTGGAGCTGGCTCAAACTCATGTCCATTGAGTTGGTGATACCATCCAACCATCTCATCCTCTGTTATCCCCTTCTCCCCCTGCCTTCAGTCTTTCCCAGCATCAGGGTCTTTTCAAATGAGTCAGTTCTTCACATCAGGTGGCCACAGTATTGGAGCTTCAGTTTCAACATCAGTCCTTCCTTCAGGACTGATTTCCTTTAGGATTGACTAGTTTGATCTCCTTGCAGTCCAAGGAACTCACAAGAGTCTTCTCCAACACCACAGTTCAAAAGCATCAATTCTTCAGCAGTCAGAATTCTTTTATGGTCCAGCTCTCACCTCCATACATGACTACTGGAAAAACCATGGCTTTGACTATATGGACCTTTGCTGGCAAAGTAATGTCTTTGCTTTTTAATAGGCTATCTAGGTTTGTCATAGCTTTTCTTCCAAGGAGCTTTTAATTTCATGGCTGCAGTAACCATCTGCAGTGATTTTGGAGCCCAAGAAAATAAAGTCTGTCACTGTTTCCATTGTTTCCCCATGTATTTACCATGAAGTGATGGGACCAGAGGCCATGATCTTAGTTTTTTGTATGTTGAGCTTTAAGCCAGACTTTTCACTCTCCTCTTTCACCTGCATTAAGAGGCTCCTTTGGTCCTCTTCACTTTCTGCCATAAACGTAGTATCATCTGCATATCTGAGGTTATTGATATTTCTCCTGGCAATCTTGATTCCAGCTTGTCCTTCATCCAGCCTGCCGTTTCACATGATGTACACTGGATATAAGTTAAATAAGCAGGGTGACAATATACAGCCTTGATGTACTCCTTTCCCAATTTAAACCAGTCGTTGTTCTATGTCCAGTTCTACCTGTTGCTTTTTGACCTTCATACAGGTTTCTCAGGAGACAGGTAAGGTGGTCTGGTATTCCCATCTCTTTAAGGATATTCCACAGTTTGTTGTGATCCATACAGTCAAAAGCTTTAGCATAGTCAATGAAGCAGAAGTAGATGTTTTTCTGGAATTCTCTTGCTTTTTCTATGACTTAGCAGATGTTGGCAATTTGATCTCTGTTTCCTCTGTCTTTCCTAAATTCAGCTTAAACATCTGAAATTTTTGGTTCACATACTGTTGAAGCCTAGGTTGGAGAATTTTGAACATTGTTTTCCTAACATGTCAAATGAGTGCAATTGTATGGTAGTTTGATTATTCTTAGGTATTGCCCTTCTTTGGGATTTGAATGGAAACTGACCTTTTCCAGTCCTGTGGCCACTGCTGAGTTTTCCAAATTTGCTGACATATTGAGTGTAGGACTTTAATAGCATCTTTTAGGATTTGAAATAGCTTATTTCCCCAGGGCCATGAGCTCACCTGAAGACAGGGCCATCTGCCTTACTCAGTGAGAAATGCTAGTTATCTCAAAGACTTCAGAAAAATCCCAGCAACCCTGTAGAATTGTCTATTTCTGGGAGACTGAGAGTCATAAAGCAGGCAGTGATAGGCTGGGTGTTGAGGTCAAGCAAGGCTGGGCTTGTCAGAGAGACAGATGAAGAGGACTGTCCCAGGAGCATCACCACAAGCAGCCACAGCTCCTTCCCTTGTGTGGTCACCACTTAAAGGAATTCCTCCCCACAGCTCCTTGGAGACTCCTGCCCTTTGGCTTTGTGCCTCCAGGCTTGTGGTGGCATTAAAAGTGCTGCTTCTTGTCACTAGGGTCTTGTGGTTCTAAGTGTGGTGGAGGCAGCTCTGAGGAGTGACTAGATGCCTCATCCTGGGGTCCTGCCACGTGGGTCCTATCTGAATTCCTGACCTCAGAAACTGGATTTGAGGAAATCCCACAACATGAGTTAAGGAAAATTGGGGAGAGGGAAAGCTCAAGAGGCCAAAGGAAAGCCCCAAGACACAGGCAGACATTGTCACATTCCCCCATCCTGTTATCATTCCTGGTATCAGGGTAAATCGGCTCACCGAGTCACTGAAGGAAGACATATGCTCCTGGGCTCCAGGCAGAGGAGATGATGCCTCCTGGGAGGCGGTGGTAGAGAGGAAGCCTCAGTCTGCATGAACATGAGCTTGGGTGTAGCCCCTCCTACTGGGAGAGGAGGCTTGGTACCAGCTAGCTGACCAACCCTGCAATGCAGAGAGAGCTTCCAGGGACTCATTCCAGGGCTCCCGCCCTTTGCACTGTGACCTGCAGGCAGCTGCACACTCATTAGCATTCATGTCTGCCTCTGGCACAGCCCACTGAACACCAGCCAGCTGGCTGAGATCCTTCGTGTGCACAGAGAGTCTGTGTTGTTCAAGATTTCGGATAGTCTTGCATGTGTACTGATGGCCTCAGCTGTAACTGCCGCTCACACCAAGAGCTGAGACTCTGTGACTGGACTCATGCCAGTCTCTGCAACATGAACTTGGAGTAGACCGGGAGAAGGCAGAGCAGGAGACAGAGCAGGCTTTCCCTTGCTGCTCTCACAGTCAGAAATTTGGTTGTGACATTTCATTCTGTGTTGTTCTATCATTTTATTTTCTTGAGGTGAAACAAACATCTGGTGCACAGATCTTCATACATTTTAAATGCCTCTCCCAGCCTCTGCACTGTTGTAACGCCGCCCCTTTCCTTCCCGCATGTTCATTTGAATATGAACTTAATGGACGCTAAATAAGTCAGCAGAGTTGCTATTTTTCATGCGGTTGAGCAGATGTGTTTCTGAGGAAATGTGCTTGTATGGGCAACCTTAGCCTCTCCGCCCAGACAGACCACAGGCGCAGCTAGCCTCTGGCACCCAGGAGAGTGCTCCAGCCACCTATCTGGGGGAATTGAAAGTGTAAATGGCACCCAGCCCCCCCTGTAAAGTTTCCTCCTCCCCCCACCTTCTCCCTTCTTCTGTATGCTAAGGACCCTGGGGTTCTTCAGTAAGGAAGGGACGGCCCCTGTTCTCAAGTGGTACCGACCAGTCCAGCGCTGAAAAAAATCATCTGTCCTCAACAGACTTGATGGATTAAAAGCAGGGATTTATCTTTCAAGTTCCACCCTAAGTTCCAGCACTTTAGGAGATTCCTGGAAAAGCAGGACAGGCCAGGGAATGCTCCAGGTTGTCTCATCCTCGGGTTGAAAAATTCTTGCCTAAAATCTGACATTCCCAGTCTAAGACTTGAGAAGACTCGTGGAGGCTCTTGAGGGCAGCTAAAAGCTGGAGCAATCACCTGGGCTGGCTTTGTCCCCTCTCCCCCACAAAGGACTGTTGCTGAAGCTGTGTTGTGATGGACCCTGGTGTGTGTGTGTATATTGCTCAGTTGTATATGACTCTCTGAAACCCCATGGACTATAGCCTTCCAGGCTCCTCTCTGTTCATGGGATTTTTTCAGGCAACCATATTGGAGTGGGTTACTATTTTCCTTCTCCAGGGAATCTTTCTGACCCAGGGATAGAACCCGCATCTCCTTCACTCCTGAATTGCAGGCAGATTCTTTACCTGCTGAGCAGGCAGGGAAGCCACATGCAACCTGGGCTCAGGCACAAAGCAGCCGCAAGCTGGGCGTGGGCTTTCAGGGTGTCTATCTCCCCAGGCAGGCAGGGGTTCCCAGTCTCAGGTGCAGCTTGATGTGGGAGAGAGACAGAGCTCCAGACAGTGAGCCTGGCCCTGCTTGCTCCTATTAACTCAGTCACCTAGCCCTCTTTGGACTTTCTCTCCTCATCTACATGGCAAAGGGGTTGAAGCAGCTGACCTCAAAGCTATTCACAGATTTAAAACTCCACAGGGAATTTTCTCTCCTCTAAACTCTGTCCACCCCCACAGAATTGTTCTGTGACTGGCCCGTGGTGCATCAAAGCCCTGCAAACTGCAAAGCGCTGGACACACCAGGCTTTCCAGGGACGATGATTCTGGGAGCCCTGTTTGGTCCAGAAATCCTCCCAGATACTGTTCTTAATGGATTTGCCAGACTCTTAGATCAGCGATTTAACAAAAGCCTGGCTAAGCCCGGATTAGGTTTCTGGGAGCCAGGACCTGGGGGGCCTGTCCGGTTGAGCCACTTTCTCAGAGCCACGTGACTCTCACAGACCAGGAGGCAGACGGGGTGGGGGCCCCTCCCCCATGTCTGTCCCCTGCTCTGAAGTCCTGTGCACAGTGACATCGAGCAGCAGTGCACCTAAAAGGAACGCCCAACTGAAGAGTGATGGGTCACTCACGCCCACCGGTGGTCAACACAATCCCCGCACAGTGAGGGGCCCCAGGCCAGACTTGCAGGCTCCAAGTTGGCGGTCACATTTGGCCATCTTCTCTGGAACCCGTGACATTGCCCCCAGGGAGGCGGGAGGAACAGAGCTGTGAGGAGAGCCCCGTAGTGGCTGCTGTGATGTTTGATGTTTCTGCAGCCTTTACCTAGAAGGGCTTCAAAGTGCAGGCAGCCCCAGAAGGTTTCTCGGGGAAGTTCTGGTGTCTCCTTGGAAAATCCCACTTAGCTGGAAAAACAAAAAACAAAAACAGCAAGGTGTTTACTGCTTACATGTGCAAGATCTTGTTTAACTTACACACTTCTCCACAAGGCAGACTTACAGCATCGTCATCGCCATCCTGCAGGGTAGAAAATGGAGCACAAAAATGTTAAATCACTTGCTCAAGGTCACAAATGTTTGACCCCAAGTATATCCAATATCAGAGTGCATGCCCTTAACCACTAAGCCACATCTCCTCCAGAGTGGGAATAAGTCACCTTGGTTTGTCCACGTAGACCAGAGGCCACTTTTGACTTGAGGTGCTGTTTGGCAGCCAAGGTGAAAAGGAAAAGTTACCAGACACATTGATCATGGGAGTGATCAAACACACCATTCCTGGCTAATAACACTGCCATGGTCATAGCTTCCAAGAAAAGAAGCGTCCTCAAGGCATTGCTCATCCAGACTTTGCTGTGTTTTGACCACACCATCCTTTGGCCACGTGTGATTGGACAGAGGAGGATGCTTGGCCCAGGACCTCCATGCATGGACTGACTGGTATTGTCAGATGTGGTCCAGCTGGATCAAAGATCATTCAAATTAGATCTTTCTCTCTTCAGGAGTTGATTTTGGAAATAAAGAGAAAATGAGCCAGCTGGTAGCGGGACAAGAATCATGGAGATACACTTAGAAGAGGGGTGTGAAGATTGTCATTGCTGAGTCACGCTTATGCTGGAAATCCAGGACCAATGGTTCTGAACCCAAATGCCTGTGCACACAGGCTGGCAGCTACCCTCACAGGTGGGTACCATATTGTGTTCAAGGTGGAGGACGTACCTTTTGTTGTAACTGAAGATATATGTTGTTACAACAGTGCACCTCAGACAGAATGTTGAGAGAAGTGCTTCAACACGTAGAATGGGAGAATCCCAAGTGAGCACATTGTATGGGAGAGTTGTGAGAAGTAGAGTGTGCTGACAAGCACGGACAAAGGAACCTCGTGTTTCCTAGGGTGTGTGCAAACTTGGTTTTGTGAGTACAGAGCATAGTTGGGGCCATAGCAGTTATCCTCAAATGAAAACACAGGCTTGAAGAGTAATCAACTGAATGATATAAGTGGGGATGTAATTTAATCCCTTTGAAGCCTTGCCAAAAATTCTAGTGTTTGAACGTGCACCATGGAATTAGTCAGGACCCTTTTAGTTTTAAGTGACAAAGACTGAACTCAGATTAACTTACAAGGGAATTCATGGCTCATATAATTAAAAAATCTAAAGGATGGAACTGATTTTGGTCCTGGCTGGATCCAAATGTGCAGTATCATTGGAAATTAGGGGAAGCTAATTCCCTGGTAGCTCAGTCGGTAAGAAATCTGCCTGCAATGCAGGAGACCCAGGCTCAGTCACTGGGTCGGGAAGATCCCCTGGAGAAGGAAATGGAAACCCACTCCAGTATTCTTGCCTGGAAAATCCCAAGGACAGAAGAGCCGGGCAGACTACAGTCCACGGGGTCGCAAGAATCGGACATGACTTAGTGACTAACCCATTGGAAATTAGTATCTATCTCTTACTCTTGCTCTCCTCCAATAGGCTTTATTCTTTGGTTGGCAGCAACTCCCACACTTGACATGATGGCAAGCACTGGCTTCATGTTTCATGCTTACCTCCCCCCAGCTGAAGAGCCTCAGCAGAATAAGAGTAATTCCCTAGCAATACAGCCCAAGTTCCAGGGATGGCTCTCATTGGTCCACCTTGGGACATGTATCCATCCCTGAACCAATCACTGAGGCCAGGGCAAAGCAGCAACCTAATTGGCCTGGCCTGAGTCCTGTGCCGCAGCTTTGGATCTAGGGCAAGATGTCAGTACCAGAAGATGGCTTAAAGTAACAATAGAAAAATGGTTGTCCCTGGAGACATGTTGAATAGGCAGTCACACTAGATATCCAGCCTGGCCCCAAAGTAGTTGACGACAATTTCTCTGAGGTAATGATCCTTGAACTCCTGACATGAACCTTCTTGAATGCTGAATGACTTTCTGATTCCAATGTCCATGAAAACTAACTATAATTTAATGGCAGATTTTACCTATCAGGGTTCTTATTAACAAACAACTAACTCACTCTAGTATTCTTACTTGGAAAATCCCGTGGACGGAGGAGCCTGGTGGGTTACGGTCCATGGGGTCGCAAAGAGTTGGACATAACCCAGTGACTGAACAACAACAACCCACTCTACTTTGTTTAAATAGAAGAACAATGTATGAGAGGCTATTAGTGGCTCACAGACTCTCTGGCAGAGTTAGAGAAGAGGGCTTGAGGCTCTGCAGCTGTAAACCCTGGTCCATTCACAGGCTTGATCCCACTGCTTCTGGCTCCTGTTACTGGGAGTATGTCTCCCTGCCCTGCCGCCTCTGGGGGCTCCACACTCCTTGCCATACTTCTCCCCCATCACAAAGATGCAGTCCTGTGTGGCAACGGCTCCCTTGCTTTTTACCCTTCTATTTAAGTTTCGAGTTGCTGCATCTAACTGGCAGAGCCCAGGTCACATTTCTGTGTCTGAGCTGCAGAAGTGATTTGGGAAACTGAGTTCTGATCTCCATCCTAGTGAGGCAATGTCCCTACCATGGCCTATTTCTGTAACTTAGGAAGGCTATTCAAATGATGCTGGGCTGGCACCAATATGACCCCCATCCACTACACCACACTCCAAATAGTCAGGTCTTCTGCATCTTCTGGGTTCTGGAGAGATCACACAATGGAGCTAATGTTCTTTATTTCCATAAGTGGCTTCCCAGTAGATCTGAATCTGATTTTTGTGACCAATGGAACCCAGTTAATGTGGGTAATTTGGCGATGTAATTTAGATAAAAATTAGCTTGGGGATAAGTGTTTCCTTGCCAGTAAGATTGTATTGCCAGAGCTCATGGTTTTTTGCCAAAAAAAAAGCCTTCAGTGGGTCTCCTGATGGTCCCTGTAAAACATGCCTCATGAAGCTGTCCCAGGAGTGCCAGCCCACAGGCATTTAATAGGCCTTTTCACAGAGCTCTACAAGTGCCACCCTGGGCTATGATTTAACCACAGACCATCCCCAGCCATTGACAAGAAGCTGAGTTGCCAGGCAAGGGTCTTCTTGGCCTGATAAATTCCCCCTGGAGTCTAGAATCCTATAGCAGCACTTGCCAGGAAATTGGATTATCTAACCTCCCTCCTGTGCCCTCCATTGCCTGATGAGGAGCTGAAGTCTTTCAATTAAGAGAGAGTTTTTGAGCATTAACTATGTCCCAGGCGTTGTTCTAACACTGGACATACTCTGCCCCCCAGGGAGCCTTCAGACAAGTAAATTAGCCAAAGCTCAAATGGCACGAAGGAAAGTAAGGAAGGGGATGAAAATATTCAAGTGCCATTATTCAGAAAGAGATGCTTAGTTTTCATTTTTAAGCAGACTTATTGATCAGAGTGATGATGGAAGCCACGGTCCTTGACCTAATGTAAAAAGCATAGTAATATTTTCCCAACACGTGATCTAGCAAAGAAATGGTTAGATCTGGAATTGGTGAATTCATTTATGTAAAAGTCTTCTAAAAGTAATGCCATTAAGTACATTCAGTTAGATTTAATAGATGAAAAGAATTAAACCAGAATAAATAATGACCACATCAGAAAATCTAGCTGCTGCAGTCAATTGAATATACATAACAGACTGTAGTAGGAAGTCTGGTCTTTGGCTCCTGGGAATGCGTGGAATTCCTCTCAGAATACTGACATATTCCATAAAGCAAAATACGGTCTTTGACAGCTAAAGAGGAAAAGAGGACGTTTCTGCTCTAGACCCAGAAAACTCTCTTCACCAGACCACAGGCCTCATCGTTTCCACGGAGGCGGCAAGTGCCCTGAGACACCACTAGGTGTCGCTGTGAACCTGTGAGAACGCGGCCTCACGCTGCGGGCACATTTCAGCTGGGTCTGTTTTCAATCAACACGTTGTCAGTTTTTCTACCCAAGGCCCCAGGGGTGTGCTAGGAATTTTTATTTCCTGAGAAATCCTGTGATTCAGCTGCCCTTTGTTGGCCCTGCGCGAGAGAATGAAGGCTGTGCTTGCTCTACCAGCTCCCCAGGCAGGGGGCTCCCAGGCAAAGGTCTTCCGGCCACCAGCCACCGCTCCTCTCTCTGCTCTTTATCGTTTGCTTCAACCCTGTTGCCCCCCTCCCTTTTTGCCTCTTCACTTTCCTTTTTATCTTTCTCACCTGGTGCTCAGTGACACTAACGAGCCCTCAGTGGTTCCATGGGAAGGGCCCCATCCTGGAAGAATGGTCCAAGCCCTGGTGAATTTCAAGACATCCAAAAAAGCTCCAGCATCAAGTAGCTTGTACATTCTGTCCTCACCTTCCCCTTCTGATTCTACACTCAGCCTTGCCCCTTCTTCGAAAGCAACCCCAAGATTAAGGCAGTGTTGGGGTGGGAGCAACAGGAGGCTAAGTGGAATTCCAGACCCTGGTCCAGCATGAAGGCGGTTAGAAGCCACACCTACTTTCAGACCCCACCTGCCTCTGCCACTTTCTAGCTCTGAAACCTCTGGGAGGTAACTCAGCCTTTGTAATCCTCAATTCTTCATAGGTAAGTGAGAGTACCTCCAGATGCATTATATTAAAAAAACATTATAAATACAAAGGACTCCATGAGATGTTTCATGTTATAAGCATTCTATAAAGGCAAAGTGATTTTAATTATTATTATATGGACATTTAGACACATCAGCATACACTCAAACAAAAATTCTCTGGAACCTGTGGCAAGATGGTGTGTTAAGGGAACAAAATCCAGGGGTATTTATTCAGAGATTCTAACCCTTTCTGTACGTAAGTCAACAGTGATACAGTTGTTCTGAGTCCAGCTCGGAGATGTCTTCATCAATAACCATAGTTCGCTTGGCAAAATGCCCTGATCACTGTCCTGTGGTCTTCAAGGAAAAGGCCACTCATGGGTGGAATTGGCCACTCCCCCCTTCAGGTTTGGTAGGGCTGTCCCGGTTTCCAGCAACCACACTGCTGTTGTGGGTTTTTGTGGGTGGCCACAGGGCGGAATCCTGACTGTGGGAGCCCTGTGGCTGCTCTCTGCAGGGCCTGCGGCCTCATACTCTGAAAAGCTTGGGGGAAGTTTTAAAGAGAGGACCCAGTGTATTGGAGATGGTTTCTGGACCACTCAGAGGAAGCCAAGTGGCAAAAAGAGTCCCTGCTGGCCAACATACATAACTGCGGCCCCTTCACCTTGGGGAGGAGGAGGCTGTTTCTGAGTGAACCAGATCTTGATTTAACGTCTTTGGAAAGCACTTGAGTACTCATAACCAAGATGAGACTGCTTTCGTTGAGCAGGTGACTGGTAGGGAATGTGTGTAGAACCAAACAAAGAATAGACCATGCCTTTCACACAGCCCAAAGCTGCATGCGCTGGGCTTGCAGGGCTGCAGGAGGCCAGTGGCTATTTCAGATCCCAGCTCAAGCCAGATGGGAGAGGACGCTCTCAGAGCACGTCTGTTGGTCCAGAAGCTGGTGGTGATGCTGCCTGTGTGAGGGTTGATTTCTGCAGCTTGGGCTTTCAGGGAAGAGATACTTGGTCAGAGGATCTGTCTGAGGGTTCAGTTATCTGACACCTTTCCACACCAGAACACAAATCAAAGGACATAACTGAGCCTTTCAGCACAGGCTCCGAGGAGGCACACCCAGGTTGGTGTCCTGGCTCTGGGACCTCTGGGCAAGGTCCCTTATCTCTCCACCCCCCATCTTTCTCATTAAAATACAGCTAACCAGGCTATCCTCACAGTGCTATGAGGATTTGGAGTTCATGTAACTAATGTACCGGAAAAGGCGATGGCACCCCACTCCAGTGCTCTTGCCTGGAAAATCCCATGGATGGAGGAGCCTGGTAGGCTGCAGTCCATGGGGTCACTAGGAGTCGGACATGACTGAGCAACTTCATTTTCACTTTTCACTTTCATGCATTGGAGAAGGCAATGGCAATCCACTCCAGTGTTCTTGCCTGGAGAATCCCAGGGACAGGGGAGCCTGGTGGACTACCATCTGTGGGGTCGCACAGAGTTGGATACGACTGAAGCGACTTAGCAGCTGCAGCAGCAGTGTACCCAGCCCATGTTAGACACACAGTAGCAATCCGGAGGTTTGTCCAGACATGTCTGCAGACTGCTCAGGTGCAGAGGAAGCTCAGTGAGGTCAACCAGCACTCCAGACCGTGGGCTACCTTCTCATGCCAGACCTTGACAGTGTCTGGGAAGGGCTAACACTATCACATCCTGGGCCGAAGGATGAGATAAAACATTTTAAAACATTTGTCTATTTCAAAAGTTTATGACAGCCTAGTGGATTGCTGGTGAGAATGTAAAATAGTGCAAGGACTTTGAAAAAGAGTGTCATGGATTTTCAAAAAGATCAATATAGAAATATCATATGACCTAGCATGTCCATTCCTAGGTATGTAACTGAGAGAAATTACAGAGTGTGTCCATACAAGAACTTGTACACTAACATCCAGTGCACATTATTCATAATAGCCACAAGGTGGAAATAACCCACATATCCATCAGTTGATAAGTTGATAAATAAAATGTGGTATACTCATGCAACAGAACATTATCCAGCCATAAAAAGGAATAAAGCCCGATATCGGCTACAACATAGATAATTCTTAAAAACATATGAAGTGATATAAGCCAGATAACACAAAAGGACATACATGATATGTTTTCTATTCATATGAAATAGCCATAGAGACAGACAGTAGGTTAGTGGGTGTTAGGGCTTGAGGAGTTAGATAGTGGTGATGGTTTCACAACTCTGTGAACATACTTGAAAACCACTGAATTTATTGGTATGTGAATTAAATCACAAAACCAATAAAATTGTTAGCAAATAAAAAAGACAGCTTAGCATATCATTTGGAGGGTGCTCTGACTGTGGAAGAACAGATGAGATGGGCAGTACAGGGGCTCTTGTGAGCCTCATCTATAAATCAGATTAACCAGCTTCCCTCCCTCGGCCACAGATTGTTTCTGGACCCTGTAGGAATCACAAGGCTTCTGAGTGCACTGGGACCCCACATGGGCAGTGGGATGCTCTCGTCTAAGGACTGGGCCTGCCTCACTTCGCAGGCACCACACAGGGAAACTGCAAAGCTCACAAGCATGCTTAACACTTGCAAGGATCGTGTTCTCCCAAGCCCAAATCATACTCACAGGAATGGTAGGAGATACCATTTTAAGTAGAGACTGTCTCCAAAAATCCCATCTTGAGGCTCCAGTTTTCCAGGACACACTCACCTCCCTATTTCCTTCTAAACTGATTTGCTAAGAATTTAGGCTCTCTTGGAAGTCTCAGGCCACAGGGTTTTTTTGTACAACTCAGGTCTCCTGGTAAAAGGCTTTTAATCAGAACTGTACTTTTTTAGATTGTGAGCTAATCTAATGCATGGCATGGATGAATAAGGTACCTGCAACCTTTTCCACAGCAGGGCACTGAGTTCCGATCGAGGAAACACCATCCAAGTTTGTTTGCTCTGCTTCTATGAAGCCTGTTTGGAATCTTGACAGGACTCAGTTCAATGCATAGAAACAGTGAGGGCTTCTCTCTCACAGTGTGCTTGTGTGTGCGTGTGCACACACACACACAAAACACACCCCCACCCCCGCCCCCACCACCATCACCACTCCAGACAGCAAGAACAGTGGATTTCACAGCCTGGTCAGGGGGCAGTTGCATTCAGAAAGCATTGTTTGGTGTTACGTGAAATAACTGTATTTGGAAGCTTCCACTGAGGGAGTAGCTAGACCCTGCAGGGGCACCTTTATTTAAGATGGGAATCGGCCCAGGAGAACTCAGGGCTTCTTCTGTAGCTGATGCACTCCTTCCAAAAGTTCTTCAAGGTTTCCATGTGCCCACCACCCTGAACCAAGCCACTGCCATCTCATACCTGAATTAATCCAAAAGCCACCTCACTGGCCGCTCTGCTTCCACCCCTGCTCCCCGCCTCCCTCAAGTGAGTTCTCAAATCAGCACTCGGAGAGATGATGTAGAACAGAAAATATGTTGCACCCGTAACCCTGCGATGTCTCCTCATCACATGCAGAACAAAAGCCAACGTCTTTACCGTGGCTTACAAAGCCCTACATGATGAGCCCCTCATCCCTCACTGCCTCATCAGACACTCCACAGACTGCACTACCCAACCCCACCCCCAGATACGTGCCCACTTTCCCACAGACACCTGTGCAAAGGCGTTTCCTCCGGTCCTCGTGTTCATCACCGTTCCTCCAGCTGATCCTCAACCTGGTTTCCCTTTGTGCTCTCTGCCTGGGGTGTCTTACCAGTTACCTGCATGACTCTGTGCCCGCTTCCACTAATTGCCTCTCACCTAACTGTGGGCCTTCCTTGACCACACTATTTAAAGCAGCCATGCCCACCCTTCATAACCCTGACCTTGTTCATAGTTCTCAATAGCTTTTACCACTATTAAGATATCATATACTTATACATAAGGGATATATATACCTATGACATGTGCATACATATGAGATATGCATACATGTGATATAAATGTGCATGTGTATAACCTGTTTATCATTTCTATGGAAATAAACAAAGGCTAACTATATGAGAAAAGCAAAGCATCTTTATTTGTGCCTTACTATAGTAAGCAAGTCAGCCACCATCACTCTTGTTTTGGCAGAGACTCAAAAGTGGGCAGGGGAATGGGAAAGCTTTGTAGTGGAACAAAGGGGAGGCTCGAGGTGCTCTGATTGGAGGCTGTCAGCCTGGGAAAGCTGTCAGTGGGCTCACTGGAGGGAGTACATCCTGTGATGTACATTTAGTTTTCTCTGGCTGGTCCTAAGTTAGAAGGGGAGATAAAAATTAGGGAAGCTAACTGTTATTAATCAAGTCCTGGCCATTTGGGGCTGATATCCCAGGGACGGGGGAGCCTGGTGGACTGCCGTCTGTGGGGTCACACAGTGTCAGACACAACTGAAGCAACTTAGCAGCAGCTACAGAACTTACTGTTTAGCTTCCTGGATTGTTCCTAGAAACAGCCATTCAGCTTCCTGCAAGTCTGACTTACGGCAGGCTGGCTTCCCGGGCTGTTTATTGTAGATAAGGGGGTTGTTTTCCTGGACAGGTTGCTACAGGTTGTGTGGGCCCAAGTTCTATTTTTATATATGGTTGGGCCATCGTCCATTTGAATATTCAGTCTCTCATCCCTCACTAGAATGTAAACACTAGGAACATTGGTTTATTTACTGCTCTCTTCCCGGAGCCTNAAAGGGGAGGCTCGAGGTGCTCTGATTGGAGGCTGTCAGCCTGGGAAAGCTGTCAGTGGGCTCACTGGAGGGAGTACATCCTGTGATGTACATTTAGTTTTCTCTGGCTGGTCCTAAGTTAGAAGGGGAGATAAAAATTAGGGAAGCTAACTGTTATTAATCAAGTCCTGGCCATTTGGGGCTGATATCCCAGGGACGGGGGAGCCTGGTGGACTGCCGTCTGTGGGGTCACACAGTGTCAGACACAACTGAAGCAACTTAGCAGCAGCTACAGAACTTACTGTTTAGCTTCCTGGATTGTTACTAGAAACAGCCATTCAGCTTCCTGCAAGTCTGACTTACGGCAGGCTGGCTTCCCGGGCTGTTTATTGTAGATAAGGGGGTTGTTTTCCTGGACAGGTTGCTACAGGTTGTGTGGGCCCAAGTTCTATTTTTATATATGGTTGGGCCATCGTCCATTTGAATATTCAGTCTCTCATCCCTCACTAGAATGTAAACACTAGGAACATTGGTTTATTTACTGCTCTCTTCCCGGAGCCTAGAACAGTACCTGGGACCTAATTGGCACTCAGTAACTATATGTTGATCACCATCACGTCTGTGTAAATCTAGTTAGAGAAGAAGCACTCTGCTACATGACTCGGGTCAGAAACCAGCTGTCACCTTGCTTAATTCTATCCAGTTCTACAAATGTTTGTTGAATACTTGCCACGCCTCCAGAAGGCTTTATATTGGCTGTGGTTATTCATCCCAGGGACAAGCACTGGTTAAAAACTGATTGACAACCAAGATTCTGAATGCTTTAGCCTTCGCTCAACATTCTCTTCTCTCCCACTGCAGACTCGCAGCTAGCCCTAAGAGTCCTTTAGCGTCCAGGTCATCCCTCACACTTTCAGATACTGCTGTGGCCCCATCTGCTTTCTCCCATGCCCACTACCCATGAAACTCATTTATTTCACATGCAGTGCCAGCAGTGGCTGCTGTCTTTTCAAAGAACTGTTATCATCTCAGTTGTATTATTCCTTTGAGCAGGAGCCACATCTCACCTCCCATACAAATAGTGGGGTCTCGGTGATCTGAGCCTAACCCCCATTCCCCACCCCATCTTGTAACTGACCTTTTCCCTGGCCTCAGAATACATCCATCCTCCACATAAGGAAGTCACACCTGACTCAGAGCTGCCATCCAGAGGTTATAAGCAGTATACTGTTCAGATAACCCAAGACTGGGGGCCCTCCTTGGGCATCTCAAGTATTTTCTAATAAAGGCTCCCTATTAAATTTGTTTTTTTGGCCAAGCTAAGCAACATGTAGGATCTTAGTTTCCTGACCAGGGGTTGAATCCGTGTCCCCTGCATTGGGAATGCGAAGTCTTAACCATGAGACCACCAGACAAGTCCCCACATTAATTTTTTTTTTTAATGTTTAAGTGATTCTGAAATATATCCTCTTTCAAAAAGGAAATTCCAGACTTAGGTTAATTTATCTTTCGAATAGAACACTCAAAGAACGAAGAAACAGACCAGGATGAGAATGCAAATAGAATCTTTGAGGATGGGTCACAGCAGGCTGCCTGTGGCCATAGCAGGCAGAGTGTAAGCTCTGCAAGGGCAGGGCCCTGGGGCTGCTGTGTTGACAAGGAGTCAACACCTGGCACACAGTATTCGTTCCGTAAACATTTACTGAATGAATGGGAGGTGTAAACACACACATTAAGTTTGAAGTTAGAAATGCCAAGTTTCAATAGCCATCATTTTCTAGATTCATTCATTTGGTTGCTTTAATTTTCTCAGCCATTACAAAACACATTGCACAAAAAGGCAAATGAGAGATCTACAGACGTGAAGTGAAGTGAAGTCGTTCAGTCGTGTCCGACTCTTTGCAACCCCATCGACTGTAGCCTACCAGGCTTCTCCATCCATGGGATTTTCCTGGCTGGAATGGATTGCCATTTCCTTTTCCCTACATACGTGAAAGAGGGCTATACGGAGCGTAAGCATCATTGCCCAGTTTTTCTTCACATGTGCCCTGAACAAAACTGGACATCGATGCAGACCCTGCTTCCTACTGGGCATGAGGGAAAGCTCCAACTTCAGAATTCACCATGGGCTTCCACATCCCTCAGTGGATCCCTCTGTGACCTGATCTCTGAACATGTTTGCTTTAATTTTTAATGACTCAGAATCAGGCAAGTCAACATTAGGTACAATAAATTTACATGTGATTAGGTCCTTGGGAAAGAAATGTGAGAGAACTTTTACATGGTTCCCAGTGGAGAAGGAAATGGAAACCCACTCCAGTGTTCTTGCCTGGAGAATCCTAGGGACGGAGGAGCCCGGTGAGCTGCCATCTATGGGGTCGCACAGAGTCAGACACGACTGAAGCAACTTAGCAACAGCAATGGTCCCCGGCTTGATTTTACTCAGGTAATTTATTTTTCAAACCTGGTTTAAATGATCTAGCCCTGGACCTGAGACTTCTGATTGCCCCTAATCGAATAGTCTAATATGCAAAAGAAAAAGGCCGTTTCTTTTGGCAGAAGTTTCCTGGTACCACTCCTGACCCATATGTGGGGCTCCTCAGTGTTCTCATCTTGGAGCTTGGAAGGCAATCAATTCTTCCTGCCCATCAGCAGGGAGAGAAATGACTCTTCAAGCAGACCCTGGGCTTCGAGAGGTCCCTCCCTGTGCCTAACTTAAATCTCTCTTTCTGTCCAAGAAGCACGATCCCCTCCTCCCTTGTCATCACAGGAGAAGGGAGAACAGCTGTTCACCCCCCTCCTTTTAATCATCCTTAATGGGCTCGTAAACAGTTATCAGGCACCCCCTTCAGCCTTTTCGGAACCTCATTTTACTTACATTGAGGCTGAGAGCTTTGGAGGAAGGCCTTTTACTCGGGGCTCCACAGATTTCCCGAGTCTTAAATGGGTAATCAGCCACTTCACCCACTTTAACCTCCACAAATGAGCAGCTCTGCCTTCTTTGCAAAATTTAAACCTATTCAAGGGAGTTCCCTGGCAACCAACCCTTTATTAATAAATCACACTTGCTCTAGACCAGGACGGGGCATCTTCCAAATGTTTCTTTTTCTTGAGAAGTCACACCAACGACGCAGGCACACAATAAACAGTGCAGCTGCTCCCGCCCAAGGTCTGCATTTGCAGGATGGATCCTGGCTGCCTCGTACAGGCCATCCTGGGCCTGGGGGAGTTCTCATCTGATACCCCAACCGGGAAAGTGGGTACTGCTCCAATGGACTCCTATCTAGTCCTTTCCTGTGGTCACAGCAGCTAGGGAGCAGGACATGGAGCAAAGGTGAGGATTGCTCGGCCTCCACCAGGCATACGTGGAAAATTTCCGTTTCCTCTTCCATCACAGGGAGGCTTCATGTTTGGGTCATTGCTTGTGCCCACGGTGAATGTCGCAGCTGTCCGAGTGGCTACGGCTTCCCCCTGTGTCTCTTCTCTGAGTCCTATGGTCTCCCTCAAGAGGAGGTAAAGAAAGAGCTGGGCAGGTAGGTTGCAGGGTTGATGTTATTTTAGCTTTGCAAGAAAGAGTGGCTTTATTTCAGACGAATTTTCACCAGGATGGCTAAAATGAAAAGGACTGACAACACTTAAGTGTTGACCAAGGAGGAAAGCAATCAGAGCCCTCCATCATTGCTGGTGGAAGTGTAAACTGGAGCCACCAACTTCAGACTCCTCAGATTCCAGCAATGGCTCTGGCCATCCCACTCCTAGGAATAGGCTCAGAAGAAACAAGTGTTTGTGCTACCAAAAGATGTGGAAAAGGAAGTTCAGTGTGCTGTACCCTATAATAGTAAAAACAAACAAACAAAAACCAAAAAACTAGGAGCAACTACCTAAATGTGGGATGGATAAATGACATATGGTAGATTTCCTCTATGGGATAAGATATACAGTGAAGAGACCTGGATGGTTACACACGGACATGCTTAGTAAAAGGAGCCAGACACAAAAGAGTGTGTTGTATGTAATCCCATTTATAGGAAATTCCAAAAAGGCAAAAGTAATTTATGACAATAAAGACCCGAATAGTGGTTGCCTCTGGCAGGAGTCTACATGGTATCAAGCTGAGTGCCTTAGATCTGTGCATCTTACTGCATTATCGGTTTTACCTTAATGAGAAAGAATTAAAGGTATCTTCTTTCCAGATGAACAACTTATTATTTATTCATCCTTTTTTCCCCCACTGCTCTGCCTCTTTAGAAAAAGATTAGAGGTGATTTACAATGGTGTTGAACTGTATTTGTCAGTGAAGAAATCTGGGAGACACCAAAATTAAGGCAAGGAAAAAAAAAAGGTGGAACCAGATGGGAGGGTAGCCCTCAGAATTTAGGCAGCTGGTCTCCTGCACTTCCCAAGGGTGAATGGAATGGAATGCTACTTCTTAGAGTCAATATGAAGAAGAAACACAAGTGCACATTCAAGTTAACAGTCCAGCTGATCACAGGCACAGATGATTGAGCAAAACCACTCCTGGGCCATCTCAGAAAAAGACAACTCTGGGATCAAACCCATTTCTGTTTAAAGTTTGCCAAACATTCCTTCTGGGACCCTGGATCCCCTACATTTTCTGCCCCCTACCCTGCCCTCGAAGAATGTAAGGGGACGCAGCATCCAGACAGTCAAGTTCGCTCGCTGTGTTGCCCAGTTCACTTCTCTGGGTGCTGTTTGGGGGATACCCCTCTCGTGAAGACTGGGTTTCTGCTCTTTGGGGTGCTCGGCATGCTGTCCTGGCTCCTGGGCCCCAGGCCTGCATCCTCAGCATGGACTCTGGTGCTCAGACCATCTCTTTCCTTGTCAGTGCTCCTTGGTGGCCTGCCCCCTTCCCGAGGGACAGTTCTTCTTGGAGCAGCTCCCTGGGGGCTGGACTCTTTCCCTTTTGGCATTTGGGTTAAGGAGTCTTTCCACTTTCTGGCTCCAGTTTTTGAATTGAATTCATATATTGCCCCAGTAACTAGGGGGAAAAAGAAATACACAACCAATATTTAAACAAAGGAATCCAAGTGCTTCTCTCCTCCCTCCTCTCCACTCAGCTCTCATCTCACCCCCAGCTAGAAAGAAGGAAAGCAGGCTTGTGAAAAACACAGACAAGCTTCACCAGCCTGCCCTTTCCAAGAGCTGAGCTACATGGCTCTGACCACACGGGTTGCAGATCTCAATGCTTCCCTAGAAAGAAAGGTTTAAGAGAGTCTCTTCCCCAGTGGCTCAGATGGTAAGGAATCTGCCTGCAGTACAGGAGACCTGGGTTCTATCCCTGGGTCGGGAAAATCCCCTAGAGAAGGACATGGCAAGCCCCTCCAATATTCTTGCCTGGAGAATCCCCTGGACAGAGGAGCCTGGTGGGCTACAGTCCATGGGGTTGCAAAGAGTCGGACACAACTGAGCGATTACAACTTTCACACTTCCACAGGGTCACCTCAGTGGCAGGACTAGAGGCCACAGAAGTCCGGAACTCGATGGGAGCTTCAGATAAATTAAGTCTGTTTTCTCATGGAGTTACCCGTTACATTCTGATGTGTTTGTTTAAAAAGACCCCCTGAATCCCTGCTATAAGCAGGAACCCACCAAGTAAGAAAAGAAACTTTGATTTTTATTTATGTTATGTTAGCAGAGATTTACAGACACAGACCCACAAATCTGGCCTCTATTGAGATGATGCAAGGGAGCCATTTTTATCATGTCGGTGCCAGCAGACGCTAATTGGTGTTTATTCACATTAGTCCAGTGGCTCATTTCTTCCTTTTTCCTTCTCTCAAAAACACAGACGCAGGAGAACAGCCTCGGCCCTTCCTGGCTTTTGCCCCAGAAGATCTAGCTTCCAGCGTGCCCCTGCTCCTGCAGCACGAGTGGCCTCTCAGGCAGAGGATCCCACCAGCACTTATGCTAATGCGGGCACATTATGGTAACAAGTACCTAATAATAGAGGGAAATTTAATTCCAGCAGCAGCAGCAGCCTCCCCTGGAGAGGAGCCATCCTCCTTCCGAGGAGGACCGAGCTGCGCCGTTCACATGTGAGGGTGGCAGGAAGCCAACACACTTGCCTCCCGAATTTGGTTTCCTTCCCTTTATTCACGTCTATAATTGAGCCTTTGTAAGTGAAGGGATGTGTGTAAAGGAGCTAAATTTGGAGCTGATTTCATGGGGGTGATGAGAGCTCTGGAGGCCAGCTTTACCTTATGTTCATCTTGCCGACCAAGAAGAAATTCTTGGCCCTGACGAAGGGAAAAAAGAAGCCAAGCTTGCCATTTCTCCATATCTCTCATTCCCAACAGGATGGTGTTAGAAGCATTCAGAACGGATGGGAGGAGTGGGGACGAGGGTGGGGGGAGATGGAGTCCCAGTAAGCAGAAAAAAAAAGTGGGTTATTGAATTCACAAATTCCTTAGTTGGGTTTGTGATTCAGGAAAGGGAGGCTAGACAAAGGCATGGTCCTTGTTGGGGAGCCTCTCTGTGGAAATCTTCTGCGGCCTCACACGTGATCATATGCTTGAATATCAGCCAGCCAGCTCTGCTCTGAGCTGATCTCATGTTATAGGGAAGCCTGGAAGGGTCAGCAATGTGCAGGCACCACAACCAAGTGGATTGACAGACTTGAGTGAAGAGCAGGACATCGGATAGGGTCCTCCATGATTCTATCAGCCTGGAATATGAAAAGCCCACCGATAGGCGGCGCTGCCATGTAATTACCTGGGTCTGTGGCTTCTCCATCAAAGACTGTGTTTATCTGGATTGTTTCCTAAGGAAAAGAGACAGTTTCAAGCACAGCTCTACACTCTTCCTCCCAGGCGAGGCTGCTCTTCCTTACAGCCCGGATTGCTCACCCAGGGCCTGCCTGGCATTTATTTTTCCTATAGGTGCCATGCTAGGTGCAGGGGACACAGCGGTGGAGAGGCAGAGGTGGTGACTGCTTGCAGTCAAGCAGGAGCCATTGACAAAGAGGCATTGCAGTATACAGTGACGAAGACTATGATGAGAGAATATAGGATACTATGGGGTCTTTGGGCAGGGGGTGGGAAGAAGCCATTTAATGCAGACTTGGGTGGGTAGGAAAGCATCCTGAGTAAATTCTATCTAAGCTGCACAGAAGGAAGAGAAGAAATGCCAAGCAACACTGGCCAAGGTTGACATCATCCAAGAACTGCCAGATGTCACACGCAGGGCAGGCACAGAGCCGAGGCCAGTGCAGCGCTGCATCTGGGGCTGGCCTGCCTCACCTAAGCCTAGGGCTCCAGGCCTTTGTCTTCCCCAGATCTGTACTCTGTGCTGCCCCCCCAGGATCTGACCTCTGCCCCATAGAAACACCCCCACCCCTCACGTAGTGCCCTTCCATGATGCCATTCTTTAGCAGGCTCACAAGGATGGTGTTTGGAGTTTAGTGGGCCTTCCACCCCTGTTTTCATCAACATAAGCCATTACATACTCACTTGCCCACAACTCCCTGCTGTGAAAAGAGAAGGAATGGAGATTGTATGGCTTTCAGCCATTTGATCTGCTCAGAAGCTTCACTTTTTACAGTCTTGGGAACTGATTTACTTAATCGATAATTTCATTGTACATAGTTCTCAGTCTCTGTGTGGCATCACAATAAGATCCAGGAGACAGGGGATCACCTCTTCCTTCTGTTTGTACACAGACTGGTACTTATAGGCACTTAGGGGACGGGTCTGAAACAGCACTTCCTCCTCGTCTTGCATATCATTTCCCAAACTCACGGGTCTTGGGTCATAACAGAGTCCTATTATCAGGGGCTAGGGAAACCTGGAGTGGTCACCTTCAAAATCTGTTCACTTCCCATGAGGTGCATCAGATCAGTGAAAGGAAAACAAAGAGGTCAGATGAAGCAGCAACTCCCCAGCTATCCTGTAATGCTTTGCATTTACATGAACTTTTCACAGTTTTCACAATATTTCCCCACCTGTTATCTCATTCCACCAGTGAGGAATCTAAAGCTTAAAGAGGCCGAGGGATCCCCAAGGTCAAGGTCACATGGCCAAGCAGAGAGAGCCATTCCCAACCCCATGCACTACTCTTTTTCTATCACTTTTCCCACAAGGTTGTGGAAAAGCAAAGCAAAACTAAATCCCACTGAAGGCTGAAGCACCAGTTCTGGTCTTTGAGTTCCTCCCCACCTCCCCAATGCACTCTCCTGGAGAAGTGGTGTGGATAATAAACACCACTATTCAATATTTATGAAATCCAGTTCTTCTGCAAATATATCAGCAGACAAGTTCAGTGGAGGGAACAAATTCTATCAGGAGCTCGTCACACAGCAATCAGTTCCAGTGGCCACGTACAGGCATCTCCCTGAATGATAAACACTCCCACAGGGCTGTGGCAGGGCTGCCTGGGAGGAGGGCGAGAGCCTGCCACCCCCCCCCCCCCCCCCCCCCCCC
>SJYV01002590.1:255829-273724 GCA_006410875.1 Neotragus pygmaeus
CCCCGACCAGGTATCCAGGGGTCAGCCGTCCTTACCACCATGACTTCTCTTTTTGTGTTTTTCATTTCTACA
Organism: Neotragus pygmaeus; assembly: GCA_006410875.1. NCBI lineage: Eukaryota > Metazoa > Chordata > Mammalia > Artiodactyla > Bovidae > Neotragus > Neotragus pygmaeus. The sequence continues at coordinate 255,902 of SJYV01002590.1, forward strand.
GGGAAGAGGACAGAAGTTAAGCTCCTTGGACACTAAATTGACCTTAAAATTCTACCTCCACCATGAGCTGTCATCTTCTCTGAGCTTAGCATTGCAGGCACAGCAAAGAATTTTCTGTCCCCAGACATGTTTGTTGACAGCCTTCCATCTTCTCAAACACACACACATCATACACAATTAAAACAATTTAAAATTTCTTTTTCCATGTTATTGTTATTCCTGGAAATTAGCTTTAAATGGCTTTGTACGTGCGTGCTAAGTTGCTTTAGTTGTGTCTGACTCTTTGCAACTCTTTGGACTGTAGCCAGCCTGGCTCCTTTGTCCATGAGACTTTCCAGGCAAGAATACTGGAGTGGGTTGCCATGCCTTTCTCCTGGGGATCTTCCCAACCGAGGGATCAAACCCAGGTTTACTGCATTGCAGGCAGATTCTTTACCGTTTGAGCCACCAGGGAAGCCTAGTGCCACTGGGAAGCTCAAAATGGCTTTATAGGTAAATAAGAAATTTAAAGTTGCTACATTGGTTGTGTGAGAATTCTTTGCATCGTTATGCCCTTTTAAAAAAGTAACTAGGATGAGAGATAGTTTGTGAAAACTCTCATTTATTACAACTATTTCATTTGATATGGTCACTAACTACTACAGTCGAATTTCTAACCCTGTTTAGACATCCCTTGTGCGTGTCAGATGCATGCACCAATGGCTGGAGTAACCATTTACCAAAAACACTCTTTCCAGTTCTTTGCCCGTCCCTCCCCATAGCTTGGATTCTCCCTGAGGCCACAGCTTTGGTGGCAGTGATGACCTCTCCTCAGATGGACCTTGCTCTATTCACCGATGCCCTGAAATCACTCAGGTCTCCCAGCGCATCTGACTGCCCCCAGTCCTCATTTCTAACTAGCCTAACCTAAATAACATGAGAAAATGACCAAATCCATTACACTCTGAGAGTAAAGTATCATTTATCTGTAAAAAAAGAGACATTGGTCTAATACGGAGCACTAGCTGTTCCCTCGGTGTGTGGCAGTGCATGGATTCTGTGTTTAACCCACAGAGAATTCTTCATTCCTGACCTGCTTGGTGGGGAACAGACCTTTAGATGCTGATGTTGAACTGACTGGAGGAGACTCAGTAAGGAACAGGCAGGACCAAGTGAGAGATCTGAGTGGGCCAAGGGCCCCTTGCAGTCCGCCCTGCCCTCCCCTCCCTCCAGCTGCGGGTGACCTCTGTTTCATTTCATCCACAGATGATGCAGCAGAATACCCACTAAGACAGGACTGTGCCCTGATTTTCCACTAAGTCGGAGTGCTTTTATATATTAGATTGGCTGAAAAGTTCGTTTGGTTTTTTCCACAAGATGTTACAGAAGAAACCTGATTGAACTGTTTGGCCAACCCAACAGTACAACAAGAGCAAAAAACAAAGGTAACTGGCATCATACATACCTACTTTCTTCACCCTGTGAGGGGAGAAAGGGTGGACAAGAATTAACCCGAGAGTATTCTGCCCTGGTTTACACGTGACAACATGGAAGCCTTTGGGCAACTGTGTCCCCCAGGGTTCAGAGTCTGATTAAGAGAAGGACCAGGGCTGGGGACTAAAGTGAAGACTGGACTCCCAGCCCTGCTTCATCACTACTGGGTTGGGATTAAGAAGGTTCTGAGAATTTGATGAGCTTGAAAACTATTGCTTTCTAGAACCTCAGGGACTCAACTTCTTCTGACACACTGAGGGAGGGCCGTGATCGCTCCCATCAGATGGCCCATCCCTTCCTCCTGGCTGGGCTTCTTCCCCAGGAGCCATCTGACCAGAAGCGGTGGCTCACCCCGGGAAGCTTCAGCGACTAGGAGTTAAATTTTGGCTTTCTGTAACATGAAGAGCTGGACGCTTGGATGTTAAGACCCTTCCTGTGATAATCTTGAATTCTGTAGTTCTGTGACCTTAATTTTATTCTTTGTTACTGGACAAATGTTGGTTGCCATATGATATAACAAATTGCCAGAGAGGCCAGGTCTGAGTCTGAATCACCAGCTAATTTTTCCTTTTTAAGTCAACCTGGTTGAAAACAATATTTCAAATGTAAATGAAAGCAACCAGGTTCAAGGTGCATATTTAACCACAAATTGCATGTGAGTTGCCATGTCTGCGGGATTACTTCCTTTAAGAACTTCTGCCCAAATCCCATTGCAGAGCACCACCATCCTTACAAGCTTAAGCATCACTCTTTTGGAGCCAGTTTTTTTTTTCTCAAATCAATTTGTGAGTACAGTCCAAATAAAAATGCCTTTTTTAATTTCAGCAGATGCTCAGGGATTTCTTACCTTGAAGTCAAGGTTGCCAATAGCAACGAATGTCCCCAATAAATATGGCAAAAATGCAATGCACATCTTTATGCTAATACCGTATACTTTTATACAGTCTTTCATCCATAGACTTAAAATTATTTGACAGTACTAGTTAATCTTCAAAATACCTTTAAAAGATGCATGTATCTTATCACCTCTTCTTTTTGCCAGTGAGAAATTCCAAAATTGGAGGTTCCAATACCACAAGATACTTGAGTGTAGAGCTAAACTTGGAATCTAAAGTCCTGTACTCACTGGGACTCAGCCATGAAAAATCATGGAACAAGATTTTAGAAACTAGTATATTATGCATTTACTCGACATCAGGAACAGTGCTAAGTGCTTCCTTTGCATTTGCTCATTTAATTGTTTGGTTTTCAAATAAAGAAATTGAGATTCACAGAGGTTGTCATTGCTTAAAACCATGTACCCAGAAAACGGTAGAGCCAAGATTTGAACCCTAGCCTTATCTGACTCCAAAGCACAGGCTGAGAAACCCGCGTGTTCTCACTGTAAGAGCTACTGAGACTCAAGAAACTGGCTCTGGAGAATCTTATAACAATTCAGTGCTTTCTGCACTTCACTCTAGTGCCTGCCTTTAGCTGGTAGTAGACACTCTGTAGAGCATCACTGAATGATGCATATTAGTGAGCAGATGAAGATCCAAGGGAGAAGAAGCAGATCTGCGTTTACAGCCCTCGAGAGGGAGGGATCAGGGCCATGTGCAAAAGAACAATGATTATATAGTCACATCAAAACCCAGTTGAGTCACTGGAGCCAAAAGCTTAATTCCCTTATAAATTTCTCATGCTTCCTCTAATTCCATCCCATTCTTTAAATATTCCGCCAGCATATTCCACTGCTACTCACGACTGGCCTTGCTTCTGAAGTTTTTATCCAGGACAAGGTTACCAAGAAGTTGAAACCCCAATTTCATTGAGAACACATCAAGGACAGGCAGGTGCCAGGGAAAAGGGAAGGAAGGGTTTTCTGGTCTATCAGAAGGGTTTTCTGGTCTAGTTTGGTGAAGAAGATCCACCAGGACAAGGAGAGCTGGATGCCTTCCCCATATCTCTATTTGCTTCCTTCATTCCAGACACCCTCTCTACCCTGTGGAGAAATCTGAACTGTCTACCTCTTCTCCAGACATCAGTAGAACCAGTGTCCTCTGAAAGGAAATGATGGAAGGAACCCAGCCCCCTGGCAACTTACAGAGGTTTCTTGTGCTTTTCAGTCTTGCAGGGACAGTGTCTGCGGATGGCTTTGGCCAGCAGGACGACCATGGACACCAGGAGACCCAGAAGCAACATGCAGCCCAAAGTGATGACAAAAGGCACATACCAGGCAGATGGAGAATACACGTTTTTCCTCAGGATCTGGTAGGTGACCCTTGGCTTGAATGGTAGAAGCAGGAGAGTGAATGGGGGCTGGCGGTGTCTCTGACTTCAGCACCCTCTCGTGTTGGGTGGCTGAGTTCATTCTGCTCTTTGTTCTTGCTCTAAATATCTGATATCTGTGTGCTCATCATTCTAGCTGCTTTAACCCATCACCTTATTTATAGTCTTGCCATATATCATCCAAGGAAATGGCAACCCACTTCAGTATTCTTGCCTGGAAAATCCTATGGACAGAAGAGCCTGGAGGGCTACAGTCCCTGGGGTCGCAAGAGTCAGACATGACTTAGCAACCAAACCACCATACATGATCCATTAGACCAAAGCCCAGAAAATATAGGGAACTGGGAAGCAACTCTAAGCTTAATTTCATTCACTCTCTCCTCCTTTCCCAAAGATAAAAATTCCATTGGCATTTTTTCCCTCCCAAATCATGGCATAATCTAAGGACTAATATAGCCATTGTCTTTCACTGGGAAGGCACGAGCCATGAAAGTTGGTGGGTTTGTTTTTTTTTTTTAATACTTTGTAGGCTTCTCAGTGTTCACTCACTACCAGCTGCATTGCCAGCTGAGCAGGCTGTTATCACAGTGAGACCTCAAGTTCAGTGTTTGCTTCCAAGAGAGGGAGACAGATAACAAACAAGTTATAGAGATTTCCAGATGGGGGATGTCACAACTGAGTTGTGTAATAAGTCCCAGAAAGATGGCTGTTCCTTATTCAGAGGCACCAACTGGCTCCTACCATCACTGAAAGCCCTTGAGGTCACCTAATGCCTCCATTCATTGGAAGGAGAGGAGAGGAACATTGAGCAGCTCTTGGTAAGACTTTGAGAAGCAGAATTTGAACACCTATCATAGGTTGCTTTCTGAGGTTCTGATTCCTTCTGGTGTACTCCAATTGTGGGGCTGCTGGCCAAGGGAGCAAATTTTACTAGGAACAGGAGGAAAGGGGACAAAAGAGTCTGTATGAATAGAAGCCAGCCAGTTGATCAAGGAGTCAGAAGTGATGTTAGATTTTAAGACTCTCCCCTCCTTTATCACACTGATTCTATTGTGGCACCTGCTTATTTTCTTCCTACTGTTTAGGACAGTTTGTAGTCAGTTTATTAATTTGCATCCCTACTTGTAACCCATCTTCCCCTCTAAATGAGAGGTGCTCAAACTTAAGTGCAATCAAAAGGCTTATTGAAAACAGATTTCTGGACTCCATCTGCAGAGTTTCTCATCCAGTATACCTGGAGGTGTGAAATTCCAGGTTTCAGCATTCTTCCCTGGAGGTCATAGTGATGATCATGGTTGGGGAGGTATAACTTTAATGTTCTGAGGTGGGCTGAATAATTTGCTCTTCTAACAAATTTTCAGGTGATGGTAATGTTGCTAGCCTGGGAACTACATTCAGAACCACTGACCTATACTAGTAATATAAGATCCATGAGAGCAGAGATCATTTTTTACTTATTTACCAAAGTGCTTGGTGTATTATAGGTATTAAATTTGCATCCTCAGATTGAATGAATAGAATTTTTTTGGAGTGCAGGTGGGGAGTAGAGTACAGTTTGGCAAATAACGACTCTTCAAAAGAAGTAGAGAAGAGCCTGTGGCAACTTAGCTGCTCTCAAGGACAATGATTCTCAATAGCTCTTAGGAAAAAGCAGAGGGGCTTGTGAAGGCAGCGTGTCCATGAATATTAGCTCCTTTGTCACAAGGACTCTGGATGGTCAATACCTGATCTGTCACAAGTCAGCATAAATGTACATCCTTCTTTACCAGATTAGGAAAAGTTAATGGTGCTATAAGCCCAAGGTCTCACCCAGATCTTTTTCTACCACCCAGTGATTAATCCTATCCAATCCATGGTTGGTGGTCCTGTCAGTATCCTACCACTTCAACTCTTTTCAGTCCGTCCCATATTTCTCCTAGGTCAGAGGGCCCCACCAATGTCAATCACAGGGGATGTATCTGAGAAGTCCAGCTCCCAGAGCCCTTACCTTGGGAGCTGTGGTGATAATCGTGGTTGGGTGAGGAATGACACTAATACTCAGTGTCACGGTCCCGGTTTCAACAAGAGCCCCAGCTCTCTTCCTGCTGGACAGCAAGTTGTCATCGGTTATGTAGACCAGCAGTTTGTAGTTCCAGATCTTGTCAAGCCCACTAGCATAGTCAAAGCGAGTCGCCAGGATCAGGCTTGTAACATTGGACCCAGCGTTGGGAGAGAAAGTGAAATGACTGTTGATATTGCCTAAATGAGATTTGATGGAAGGATTTTGGGAAAAGGAAGAAAAGAGCATGAGAAATAAAGGTTTAAAAGAAAACCCCATCCAGTCTTTTTCCTTAAACATCTACACCGCAGATGTAGATTGTTTCTGATGTACCAGGGTGGGGTCAATGATAGAATATGATCCTTAACTGCTCCAGAGATTTCATGAGTGAAATCTGACTGTGTTGCTCACAACCAGTGTGGCTGCAGTGAAAACAAGAGCAGAAAAGGGCACCGGCACATGTGTCTCAGGAGAATGGCCGCCATCCTGCTGAGTGTCAGGCAGAAACCTAACAGTCCTGGTGCAGTCAGTGACACCTTCAGCATTAGTTTACTAACCATGTGTAACTCATACTCAGACCAATCAGGGGGCAGCAAGAAGGAAGGGGGGCCATGGTCCCTAGCCGTAGGCCAAATTCGCTCCACGCCTTTCATGGAACGTGGCTGGTCACACCAGTGACAGATGACCCTGGAGTCCCCAAAAGGAAAGTACCGCCTGCTCAGGCAGGGACTGCAGTCCCCATATCTGCCTCCCTCCACCCTCCCTTGGTGGGGGCCGCAGGCTCACAGTTTCAGGAGCCCAGAGCAGAGAGGCTGCCCCTCCCAAGCAGCCCTTGCTCATTCCTCCTGTGGCTCCAGACTCGTTACTGACTGAAAACCAGTAAATGGAGCAAGGGATGATGCAATTGTTACTCCCTTAGCAGCAAAGTGCCCCGTTGTAAAGACCTGGAGGGTTCTCAGTATGGATTATTTCCATCTCTGGCAGTTGCAGTTGCTGTCTCCAGGCAGGCTCTGCCCCTGGTGACACAGCCTGCTCGAGAGGCTTCCTGCTGCTTGAGTTCCTGCTCTGCCAGGGCTCAGCGGGTGGCCGAGCTGGATTTTTACTCTCTCACGTGAAATTGCTCTGCTTGTTTGGGTTTAAATCTCTGGCCCCAGCACTTCATTAGATGAGCTATTTTGGTCTCATTTCCATTGAGGGGTGCTCTTTTTTCTCTCTCCCACAGTGGTATATTTTTAAAGAGAGAAAATGAATGGAGCAGAAGAGAATTCCTGAGGACACGTTTCAAAATGCATTTAATCTATTTCATCTATTATTATCCAGAGAGAGGTTTGGGATCCCCTGCCCCCACTATAAGCTTGCAGCGAAAGAGCTGGGGGAGGAGTTGAACTAAAATATTTTTTTAACTACACTAATCTGATTCATGAATCATGCGACAGGCTGGGAATGGGAGGGCGGGAGTCACCATCAAAGGGATTCACCCTTTCTTGGGCCTTTGGGCAGCTAAGTATGGGAGTCTGGGAAGAATTAGGTGAGAAGGGGAAGCCAAGGCAGGAAAGAGGGGTTCCAGAACCATTAGACCCCTCATCCTTGCTTTCCTCATTCAAGACAGCCCACCCCTCACACAGTGCCAGATCAGTATGTGAACTCTGCCCCCCACTCCTTCTACCTAAACAGATGCTGCAGCCTCCAACACCAGGAGCCCACAGCAAGGATCCAGGAACACTGACATCAATATCATACCTGCACCAATGGAATAACGAAAAGACCTAGGGCTGGAATCAAGGTCAGTACATGTGAGCTTGAAGTTGTGAATATTTGTGCCAACTTTCAGATCCACTGGGATGGCCAGGAAATATGAGTTTGGGGTACAAACTGGGTTTTCATCATTTTCTTCAGTGATGTTCACAGTAACCTAGAGCAGCAAGAAAGTGGCCTTGTGAAGTAGTTATTATTTAGTCCTTACTGTGTGCCAGGCACTGGGCTGTGGGCTTTTTGTGAATTAGTGAGGTTTAACCTCACCCAAGATAGATAATATGATTATTCCCACTTTATAGATGGGGCAACTGAGGCTTAGGGAGATTAGGTAATTGACCTAAGGCTATTCATTCAGTTGGTGAGTAGTGGAACTGGGATTTGAACTCAGGTCTACCCTACTCCAAGTCCTATGTTATTAACTTTATCATGTGTGTGTATGCATAATATACATAATAATGTATTTCCACACCCCTCACACACATGCATCGAGACACATGCACTCATCCCCAGATGATGCTGAGTTGTTTTTTCAGTAACAATGATGGATCTGTGGTGACCCTCCTATGCTTCCTTGCTTGCTGCCTCTCTGAGTTGGAAGTTTTTACCTTTAATCTTGGAAGATAAAGCAATGGCTCTCAACACTGGTTCCACTTGTCTGGCCCAGTCCACACCAAGTGAATTAGACTCTCTGGAAGTTGGTGCCCAGGCCTGTTTTTTACGTTCTCCAGCTGATTCTAACACGCAGTCAGGGTTGAAAACCCTGGGATAGAAGGAGGCGACCCGGCTTAGCCAGGCTCTCATCTATAACCCAGGCTATCAGCACCACGCTGAGCTGGTGGTGCTGGCAGGCCACAAGCAGGGGCCAGCCTGTTCTCTTTCATCACCATCTTTTATGCCTGGTGAATTGGAATATGGACTGGGATGCCTGCCAGCGCAGAACATTGAATGTCAGCCCTGAAAGGGACTTATGTGATCATCACCCTTTTAAAAAGCTTATGAATTTTTGAGTCATATTCATTCTACCTTTGAAATTTGGGGATTTCAGTTATTCCTGAGCCTGGGAATAAATTGAAATGTTCTCTCTAGTTAGCTCCCAAAGTGGACTCCATTCATTCCTCTCAAAAACCCAAGCTAACAAACACAACAATTACCTTCAACTAAGCACGTCTTTTCCTTAGCTAGCAATGCTGAGTCTCACACATCATTAAAAACATTGTCCCACTAATTCAAAGCAAGTCATCAGAGGAACTGGACTCTTCACACATTGGGTTATGAGGTGATTCTCCAGGTGAGAGAGAGAAATCAGGGTACAAAGATAAGCATTGCTCAGACCCCCTTGGAAAATTGGGATCAAAGTTGAGAAATGAACTCTGCCTCCTGACTCTGAACCAGTCATTCTCTCTATCACACAGGGATGCCTGCTGCTAGCTGAGTTCATTTTGCCTTATGCTTTTTCACTTTATTAACGAGAAAGACCAAGAAATATTTCCCTTTTTGTGGCCCTCACATTATCTTCAAATAGTCTAAACACTGTTAGTACAGACCCAGGCTTCTCAAAGTATGGCTGTGGAGTAGCTGCATAGGTACCACTTGGAAGCATGTCAGAAATATAGGTTCTCAGGCCCTACTCAGACCTCCTGACTCAGAAATGCATGTAACCAGATTCTTAGCATCAGAGGTGGCAAAGCAATATAGGCCCATGTCTAGCCAGATAGTTTTTTTAAGACCTAGCTCACCTGCTGTGATGTGGGTGGGGTAGGAATAGGGGAAAACTTCGAATACTTGGGGGTGATGCACAGCACCAGCCCCCCACAAAAGCAAGGAGAGATTTAAGAGCAACAGAAGGAAGCTTGTCCCCCAGGGCAGCCTTCCATCTCAGTGCTTCTCCCAGTACACACAAACGTGGGCTTACAGATGTCAATCTTTATTTCCTGGCACTCCTGTGTGTGTCTGATTGTGCTGTGTGGGATACCATTAGCCATTTTCTGCAGGAGGTGCCCTTTTAAGATTCTTTATTGCTACAGCCGCACCTGGAGGGTGCCAGGGAGACCCAAAGTCAACCACTTGGACGCGTGTGAATGCACCACAGCCCCACTCACAGTGACTGAGCTGCTGTCCTCGCTGTTGGTGGCCTGGATTCTGAGAATGTAGACAGGGATTGTTTCATAGTCTGCTTTAGTCACCAGCTGGAGTTCTCCCGTTTGGGGATTAATCCAAAATATATTTGGATACTGCTGGCTGGCCCCTCCAGCGGAGATGGAGTATGTGATGTGGCTCTGGGGGAAGTCTTTATCTGTCGCTTGCACTCTTCCAACCTGGGTTCTAGCTGGAAGAATAAAGTACCTGTGATTACTCCTGAGAATAATATCTGAGATTAGTCCTGCTTCGGGGGTGAGGGGAGGAACCAGGAGCAGACATTCTCAGTGCCATGGGCCGACAGACTTTTGGAGGCCTCTTTGCTGTTCAAACTCTGTGTATTTTATATCTTCAATTCTATTATATTCAAATTACGTTAATGACACCCACTAGGAAACTGGCCATGTGATCCAAGCAATACTGTGAAGTGTAAAAGACAATTCATGCCTTTATGTAGACTCCAAGTACACCAATTATTATATGATCATAACACTGGAAAGAACATCCTCCCATATACATCTTTTTACAGCAGTGTTGTCTTTTTTATTTTTCAGATTTTTCTCTAATGAGCCTGGGGTGCTCTTATAAGCAAAATAAAAACTAATTTTTAAGGGTTTAGCCACAGGATGATTAGGATATTTTTGATTTTTAAATCCTGTTCCATTTGGCTTATTTTACAAGTCTTGTTGGTGGGGCTGCTGGAATTCTGTCTTGCTTGTTTTGTAGAAGTTCTTCCTCATAAATTACACACCTCAAGGGCAGAATTTTCTTTTATTCAAATACATAGGCTGACACTATGTGCTTGACTCAAAACAGGTGATTAACAATTGTATCAGGATCTATAAATTCATAAAAAGCCCATTCCTTTGCATTTGTTATTCACTGGGTAAGGCATAAGGAACTAAAAGCATTTTCTTGAGACCTGCTGTTTGTGTTTTGTTTAAAATGTAATGTCAGGAAATGGAGCTCATCATAAAGAGAGATAATGAAATGAAGAAGAGATGATTTTAGAGGCAGAGTTTTGGGTTTGTTTGGTTTTTAGTACAGAAGTAGCCACAATCAAAGGCTGTAATGCACTCTGATTATTGTAGAGTTAACAGCGTTCTCTTCAAACTGGGGGAGACAGGGAGAAACTCAGCCTGATTGGAAGGAGCCTGCAGAAATCGAGGAGTCCTAAAGGGTGGGAAAAAGAGGCCTCCAGGGAATCCTGTGATGGAAAGAGAAAGCATCTTTATTTTGTTTGTAAATGAGAGAAATCTAGAAATGGGAAGCCTTCTATTTTTAAATCTCAATTCTGAGTGAGCTGGATAAAAATCACAATGGAGACCAAGGGAAAACTTGGGCTGAAAAAAGAGAGGATTAGCAGAATCAGGCACCCAGACAAAGAGGCAATCAGGGGGTCAGAGAAATGCAGTTCAGTCAACGGTCTTTAAAATCTAGATTTCACTTGAAGGGCTCCTCCACAGTGAGGACAATTTAAAAAGAAGTAAGAGATGCAATAAACAGGAATCAGCGGTGATTTGCTGTGCATAATCCCACCAGGGCCTCTGGCAGGGAGCCTCCCTCCGCCCAAGTGCCTCCATGTGAACGGGTCCCTTAGGGCCCTGCAGTCCTGTCTTATAGGTTACTTACGTGGGCTCAGTTCTGACACAGCAAATACATAGGATGGACTATCAAAGACAAGAGGAAACTCATTTTCTGGGCTTGTTAAGATATAAATGTGGATGTTATCTGTAAGTAGAAATAGGAAAAACATTAAATCACAATACAGGCATCCCTCGATCTGTTGCACTTTATTGTAATTTGCAGATAACCGCATTTTTTGCAAATTGAAGATTGTGGCAACCCTGTGTCAAGCAAGTTGAAAAATATGGCACTATTTTTCCAACAGCATTTACTCACTTTTGTGTCTCTGCGTCACATTGTGGTGTTTCTTGCAGTATTTCAAACTTCTTTGTCATTATTATATTGTTATGGTAATCTGAGATCAATTTACTTTGATGTTACCATTGCTAAAAGATTATGACTCACTAAAGGTTCAGGTGATGGCTAGCATTTTTAAACAATAAAGTGTTTTTAATTAAAGTATGTTCATTACTTAAAAATTTTTATTATCATTATTTTGGCTGTGCCATGCAGCTTATGGGATCTTAGTTCCCTGACTAGGGGTCAAACTCATGTCCCCTGCATTGGAGGTGCAGAGTCTTAACCATCTAACCCCCAGGGAAACCCCTGTACATTATTTTTACAGATGTAAAGCTATTGCACACTTAACAAACTACATGCTGTATAGTTTGTTAGTGTAAATATAACTTTTATATGCACTGGGAAACCAAAAAATTCACGTGACCCACTCTATTGCTCTGTGCCAAGTCAAGAGTTTGAACAGGAACTTGACAGTTATGAGGAGACACAGATATGGAGCTTTAAGTAAGGAAGTAATATGATGACATTTGTGTTTCCTGTGTTTCACTGTCAGAAATGTGATGGGTGTGTTGGAAATGGGCAAGACTCTTAGACTCTTAGCATTGTAATTCAGCTACAGAAGAGGAGGTTCTGCATTACAGCAGTACTAGTAGGATGCGGATGGGGTACAGTGGAGGGGGAGGCACCAGGTCTTTGAGATTTTAGTAGGTGACACAGAAGAAAGGATTTGGAGACTGAGTAACTGTTCTTGGTGAAGGACAAGAGGAGATTGGTCTGATTCTCAAGTATTAGGGGTGTTGGAAGTCTCCTTTTGAATACCAATACATCCCCAGCCCAGGACCAAGCATGGTCTAGCACAATTTAGTCACTGCAATTTAAGGAAGATGCCTTATGAAATAAATCAAAATGATACTTACTTTTATAGTAAGGAGCAGCAACATCCTGTACCTGAATTATCATGGTGTATTTATTGCCGGCTGCTAGATTACTTGGATTTTCATAATCTAGATCACCAATCAACTAGATTGAAACAGAGAGATCAAATCACACAGAATAAACAATCCTTTTAATTGAACTGACATTTTCACATACTGTTGGTGTACATGTAAATTGCAAAACCTTTCCGAAAAGCATTTTGGCCATAGAAGGAGCTTTAAAAAGTTATGTCCATACCCTTACTCACTACTAGAGGACTTATTTGATAGACTTTATCAAGAGACAGAATCTATGTTTAAAGATGTTCATCAAGCACTGTTGTCCAGCATAGGCTCAAGACTTCAAGTAAGTTGAAGAGAAACGTGATACAGAATCCTACATGCAGGGCTATTTCCATCATTTAGAATATTTATGGATATATGTATAGACTATACATAAAATTTATGCACAGGGAAGCAGACATGAAGGAAACATATCAACATGTTAATAGTGCTTATTACTGAATAGTAATGCTTTCCTGTGTTTCCTAGTATAATAAACATGTATTAATTTCTTAAACTGAAAAATATAGAAGTTATTTTTAGTTGATATGATGAATAAAATTGGTATAACTCTTGAGGATGGGAAGTGAAGAAGTGGGTAGATGAGATGATGGCTGGTGGGCTGCTTGTTCTTCCCGAGGCTTTATCTCTGATGCAAAGACCGCCTACCCCATCAAGACCACTCCCTTTAACACCCCCACCTCCCTTGCCCTTCTATCTTTCTCCTTCTTTGTCCCTACAACCATCCGGTGGGAACCTTGTTGTGAAAGTTCTCACACAGCTCACTGAGACCCGCCTTTCATGCCCATGTTCTTCCATTTCTGTACCGGCTCGTGTGGAGATACTCCTCTTTTTCTTATCCTCCTTTGGGTCTCCCATGGTCCTACAGTGTGGAATTTAGCAAGACACACTCATGACCCCAGGCCCTACTCTCTCTCAACTCACACCGCTATGGCCAGGAAGAGGCCCTGAAACAAACAGAAGTGCTTGAGCCCAGAGGGAACAAAGGTGACCGTGGAGGCAGCTAACCAGATTCACAGGCTGCCAACTGCGAGCCACGCAAGAGAGAATCCAGTCCCTAGCACCCCAGGCATAACCATGCACAACAAACCATTCCTGGAACTTGAGTTAAATAAAGAACAAATGGGGAAAACAGAGTCACTCTCAGTTTGTCAGTTACAGTCGGTCGGAGAGAAAGTTACCTTGGAAATTTCCCTCTGTGGGGCAGCAGGAGCACTATGCATGTTAGAACAACCTCCCCAGTGCCCTTTCGATGACGCAATGCCCATTAACTGACCATGATTTTCCCAGAGCCAGCTGGATCCTGTAGAAACCTGCTGCCTCTCCCCACTCCAGATGGCGTGGTGAAGTTGAATCGGTTGTTTGGTGCTTCGCTGTCATCATCAAAGCAGAACTTGTTCAGGTCCAGAAGCAACGTCCCCCTGGCTGCTCTCTCAGGCACCATAATGCTGGCAAAAAGACACGATTTAGTATTTTCCCCAACAAATGGTGACTGAGTGTTCCTTCTAACATAGGCCTTAGGCTAGACAGCCTAACTTTCATTTCAACTGAAAGCAAGTCTGTGGTTAAGGCACTGCCCACCCAGCTGGTGTCCCCGCTCTGTTCTTGCCTCCTTTCAGAAGATTCTTAGCACAGCAACCAGAGGGAGCCTGTGAAAAGTGTTGTCAGATCATCCCACTTCTCTGCTCCTAGTTCCCAAAAGGCTCCTTATTTCCCTCCAAGTCCTAACTCCAATCTATAGCATCTTTCATGATGCATGCCCGCCACTCACCCCTACCCCTTACCTGTCTGAGCTCATCTACCAGCTCTTCTTGTTCATTGTCCTTCCTCCCTGGCCTCCCTATGCTCCTGGACACTCCCTGGGCCCTGGCCTCAGGGCCACTGCAGTTACTGTGCAACGCTCCTCCCACACATGTGCACACTGCTTGCTCTTTTTCTTTAGTCTTGAATCAAATAGCACCTTCTCAGGAGGCTCCCTGGCTACCCCATCTAGAATGTCAGCGCCCCTTGCCCATTGCTCCCTCTCCCCTTCCCTGCTTTATGTTTAATGCTTGGCACTTCTCTTTTTTCAATACACTTATATAGTTTACTTACTTATCCTGTCTATTACCTGTCCCATTCCCCCAACCCCTGGCTCCAAGAATGTAAGCGTCCACAAGAGTGAAGATCTTTATCTGCTTTGTTCTTGGCAAGCTCAGCAAATACTTGTTGAATGAATGAATGGGTAGCTTATGGGACTAGTACAGGAGTGAAGAAGAATATAAGAGAAATATAAATTATGTCCCTGCCTGCAGGAGTTGATAATCTGATTGGGGGAGATCCCTGTACCCCTACACCCCTCCACTCCCATGCTTAGAAGATTAGAAATTCCTCTACTTGTGTTCTCATGACTTCAAAGGCATGGAAGGTCCTCCAGACACCTTAGCATCATTCATTCAATAGAGGTTTATTAAGGGTGGAATTCTGGGTCCCAATCTCAGTTCACTCCTGGAGTGAGGCAAATATTAATAACACGCAAATGAGTAAAGCTGATGCCAAACTCAGAGCCGTCTGGTCAAGCCCAGCTTGGAGTGGAAGACACCAGGGAAGTGTGGTTAACACCTCCAGGCTTCAGTTCACTGAGTGTCTTCATGTGTCTCCAGGTTTCAGTTTTTCCATCTGGAAAATAGACTTGTCAGTTAGCTTCTGCTACATAACAAACCAGCCCAATCCTAGGGGCTTAAAACAATGGGCACTTACTCTTTCTTACAACACTATTGGTTATTCATTTGCTTTTGCTTCTAGTCCGGCTTGGCTGGTCTCTCCAGTCACTGATGGCTTGCTGGGGGCTGATGCTCCCGGAAAGCCTCACTCACACCTCTGGTGGGAAGGTGGGTGGTCTCTCCTTTGTATTGTCTCTCATCCTCCGGGAGGCTAGGCTGGACTCTTCTCATGGAGATCTTGCAACTTCCAAAAGTTGCAAGAGAGGGCAAGTCCCAATGCGTAACACTTTTCAAGCCCCTGCCGTACCATGTTTGTGAATGTTCTGACGGCCAAAGCAATTCACCTGGTTAAGTCCAGATTCAAGGAGTAGGAGATACCCATCTTTCAGTGGGAGGAATGGCAAGATCACACTGCAAAACAGCCTGTGTACAGGCAGAAAGGAATTTGTATGAGTGCTGTTTCTTTTTCCTTTTCTTTCTTTCTTCTTTTTCTTTTTTCTGTACCTACCACAATCAAGTTTTGCCTTGGGCAGAATTTCTTACAAAAATATATTCTGGCTGTCATGAGAATGTGCCTGGAAGACTTTCAGCTGAGGGACGATAATGGACCGCAGATCCCAGCTGCCGGGCTCTAAAACTCATTGCTGGATTTGCAGTGAGGTCATGTGCCAATGACAGGGCAGGACGGAGATACTAAGGCAGACTCATTCCTGTCCCATGACAGCTGACTTTGGCTCCTGGACTTCCCACTGCCTTAGCCAAGTTCATGGACTGCAAAGCTGACTAGAACATTCTCACCCACACATCCTCCCTTGTTCCTCTACTTAGGTCAGACTTGCATCGCGATCTGATGGCTCTTGCAGCCTAGCTTAGCTGTGTCCCCATCTTCTCCCATAGGCATTTCCACTAATAAAAGCCTTGTGCCTTTAATCCTGTCTTGGCATCTTGTTCTCAGAGCATCAACATGAGTTAAATTCTCTGATCCTCTGTATTATCACTTCTCTCTGCAAGCAAATTATGCTGCTTTCTACCTTCCACATTAGCTCTTCATGGCAGCTAAAATGGGCTTGGCAAACATAGAGCCAAGTCTGACGGTGAGGATGGTCTTGGGCTGCTGAAGATAACCGGGTTTACTTCCAGGAAAGTGGTCTTTCTTGCAGGTGTAACTACATTTCCATGATGCCACCACGGGCAAAGATCACCTCTGTGTCTCATCCGGACAGGAGTCCCAGCATCTCTGCTCCTATCTTGATTGCATGATGTCTGGATGCTTAGAACAGATACTGTTAAATACCAACTCTATGCATCCTCAGTTCAGTTCAGTTCAGTCACTCAGTTGTGTCCAACCCTTTGCGACCCCATGAATCGCAGCACACCAGGCCTCCCTGTCCATCACCAACTCTCGGAGTTCACTCAGACTCACATCCATCGAGTCAGGGATGCCATCCAGCCATCTCATCCTCTGTCGTCCCCTTCTCCTCCTGCCCCCAATCTCTCCCAGCATCAGAGCCTTTTCCAATGAGTCAACTCTTCGCATGAGGTGGCCAAAGTACTAGAGTTTCAGCTTCAGCATCATTCCCTCCAAAGAAATCCCAGGGCTGATCTCCTTCAGAATGGACTGGTTGGATCTCCTTGCAGTCCAAGGGACTCTCAAGAGTCTTCTCCAACNAGCCAACAGTAACAAGAAATACATGCCTCTAAATTAAGATAAAAGTGAATGGCTGAAGCAGAATTATTCAGGCATCCATGAAACGTATCTTCTGGCAATCTTCTCGCTCACAAATGATTCTCAGTATCTTATAGTCGGAAAACCCAGTCACCAGGATTGCATGCTTCTGCCTCTTAGTAAACTGTGCTAAACATGAAAGATTCAGAAACACACTGGACAAAGCAGATTGACATTCAAAACCGTGACAGAAGGACCAGATGATCTTTAAATTTGTGGGCTTGAAGTTCACAGTAGAGTTTCCCATCTCATCATGGAAACCTTACTTCTGAGAACAGACAAGCAAATCTTCCAACACCCTTTAGAATATTAATAATATTAAGCTGAACTATTAAACAATGTGTGTCACTGGAAAGTGAGGTGGAAGAGAAGAAATAGCCTTCTACATTAGTTTTTTAGGTTTGGGATTTTCTGAGGATTCAGTTCAGTTCTGTTCAGTCACTCAGTCATGTCCGACTCTTTGTGACCCCATGAATCGCAGCACGCCAGGCCTCCCTGTCCATCACCAACTCCCAGAGTTCACTCAGACTCACGTCCATTGAGTCCGTGATGCCATTCAGCCATCTCATCCTCTGTTGTCCCCTTCTCATCCTGCCCCCAATCCCTCCCACCATCAGAGTCTTTTCCAATGAGTCAACTCTTCGTATGAGGTGGCCAAAGTACTAGAGTTTCAGCTTCAGCCTCATTCCCTTCAAAGAAATCCCAGGGCTGATCTCCTTCAGAATGGACTGGTTGGATCTCCTTGCAGTCCAAGGGACTCTCAAGAGTCTTCTCCAACACCACAGTTCAAAAGCATCAATT
>SJYV01002590.1:274408-294633 GCA_006410875.1 Neotragus pygmaeus
TGAGTCAACTCTTCGCATGAGGTGGCCAAAGTACTAGAGTTTCAGCTTCAGCATCATTCCCTCCAAAGAAATCCCAGGGCTGATCTCCTTCAGAATGGACTGGTTGGATCTCCTTGCAGTCCAAGGGACTCTCAAGAGTCTTCTCCAACACCGCAGTTCAAAAGCATCAATTCTTCAGCGCTCAGCTTTCTTCACAGTCCAACTCTCACATCCACACATGACCACAGGAAAAACCATAGCCTTGATTAGACGGACCTTTGTTGGCAAAGTAATGTCTCTGCTTTTCAATATACTCTGCATTTCATCCTCTCATCACCAAGAGGTTTGTATTCTTGTCCCCATTTTACAGATAAAGAATGACTGGTTCAGAGTAGTTTCGAGACCTGTCCCAGAAAGCTGATACATCTAGGCAGTATCCTCTATTGTTAGTGTAAAGAGTCACAGTACATTTTACTTTCGGTTCCATCAGTGACTCTCCAGTCTAAAGGGTTCAGGAACATGAGCTCTGAGTACAAAGTCTGCAGAAGCCAGGAGGCTGCAGTCATGCAAAGGCTCTAGGGTCCTGGAGCCAGACGTTTCACGCTCTCCAAAAAAGGCCTTCACGTGCAGTTGCTTAGGGCCCCCTGGCATGTTCTTTTCATTCTCTCCTGCCACTTGGTATTTTCCCCCTAGACGCATGACTTGGAACACCACTCCCCCTCATTCATCACTCCCTGCCTCAAAGGCAGGCTGCCCTCACTCCCAGTCACCTGACCACGGTTCCTTCCCCACGCAGAGGTGACAGGCCCAGCCGCCTTACCAGTCGTCGACCTCCTCCGCCTACGGCTCACAAACAGCTTGCCAAGCGGTTTCAGCCAAGCGCCTGACAATTTACAACCGGAGTGGGGCTGTCATGGAGCCTCTGATGCCTCCATCGGGGCCATGGGCTCATTCATCACCAGCCTGGGAAAGCCGCAGGGGCTGTTTCTATCTCCGGGCTGCCCGGACCCACAGGTGTGGCGGGAAACTGGCACAAAGCCCCCTGCCTCTTTGGATCCCTGGGCAGCTTGGCGCCCTCCCACCCTCTTCTACCTGAGTTCCCAAACCCCGCTGCAGGGTCCGCGCCAAGACCCCTGAAGAAGGAATGCACATTCAGAGGCGAGGCTGTCAGAGCCTGTGGCAGCGCGGGTTCTGTCCTTTGGTTCAGTTTTGATCTCATGGTGTTTTTCCGCTCTGGTGTGGTGGGAGTGGAGAAGATGCCAAGCATGGGAGGATGGTGGGCGATGCGGTCCAGGGTTTCCCAGCCCCCGGAGTGTGCAAATGAGGCTGGGGTTTGGGAGTAAAAACTTCCACTTCCAAGACGGCAGAAGAAGGAGCCCTTTTGTTGCCCTCGCTCATGCTCTGGCTTTCGAGGAGAGACTGCAGGTTATGCCTGCTGGAAAAGCCCAGAGCCCTCCTGGAACCTTGCTTGGAGTTATCTTTAGTAAAAAACACAATTAGCTCAGTTCCTGGCTGGTATTGACCTTCAAGGCTCATTTGGAGAGAAGATTATCAAGACAGTCTAGGATATTCAAAATGTGATTTTACCAGCTAATATGGAATGCAGTCTGCAAACTGCTATCTCATACATCAAGGGACTCTGTACTGCAGGAGGCCACAGATACACTTGTCAGAAATGCATTGAGGGGAGAAAATTGACCAGGAGGATTGGAGATAGCACAGCCTCTCCAGTCATTCATACCCAGAGTTTTTACTCTTCAACCGTGTTCCCCCACCTCTCAGGGCAGGAGAACAAAGGAGAAAGCAGGAGGATCTAGAAGAGCAGGACATGAAGAAGAGAATTTCCCAAGATGCACTGGAGCTACCCAGTAGCCTTAGCATAGATTTAGATTTACAAAGAAAATGAGAGTGTAAAGTTTATGGATCATCTCTACTACATTCCAGGGACCAGACTTCTCTTAACAGAAGTGGGTTTGATTTATGTAGAAAATGGAAGTCCAGTCCTAACTATCCAAGACAACTGTTCCCACTCATCAAAGAGATTCTGCTGTTGGGGTTGGGATAGGAACTTGTCACATTTTCAAGGCTATTATTGATTTGATGGGAGCCTCAGCAAGAAGCAAATGGCAAATTAGGATAATTCTGGGAGATTTAGTAAAGGAACTATTACAGTGTGTACACAGGATACATGAAAACCTCTTGGAGTTTGCCCGAGTTCATGTCCATTGAGTCGATGATGCTATCTAACCATCTCATCCTCTGCTGCCCAGAAAGATGGTACTGTTTTCCAAAAGACATATTAACCCCAAATCACAAGGGACTTTATTTAAAAATAATGGTGAGTAGATTGTGAGACAAAAAGCAGGTCAAAATATCCAAAAGAACTTGTATCCTACTTGTATCTGCCTTTCCCCTCTTCTCTCCTGCCTTTTGTTTACAGGCAATTAAGTTGTGTAAAGTGAATTAAATGCTTTGTTTTAAGTAAACACTTGGTTTGATTTATTCATATTACTGATGGCGTGCTTCTCTGGGAGCTCCTAGTTACTGGTCCTAAGTCTAAATTATCTATTATAACTGCTAACCCACAGTATTGTCTTGCCATGGGTCCGAATAAATAAAGAAAAGGCACAGTCCAGAGAGGGTCTGACAAGTCCTGTGAACCTGTCACCAATGAAAATGAACATGTTGTAGAGGAGAGCAAAATAAAAAATATTTTTTTAACAGAGTAAGGAAATGAAGAAGGGAGATACAAATAGGAAAGAAAATGGAAGAGAGAGGAGAAAAAATGATGAGGAAGGAAAATTTCTCACTGAAAGAGACAGTTCAAATCCACTTCTTTTGTTGAGCATGTCTCCAGTGCCCATGATCCTTCAGTCCCCGCCAGACTATAGCAGAGGCGCCAAGGCCCCTACAAGGGGTGACGTGAGGCAAATACCTGAAGGTGAACTTGGTGCATGTCGAGGGGTTGTCATTAATGTCTTCCACAGTGAAGGTTATCTGCTTGCGATTCTCTTGACCCCCGGAGGGTCTATCCTTCACCAGAACCTCCAGAGAGATGACGGGGTTTTGTCTCAGTTCACCTGCATCTCGGTCTATCCTGCGCGCCACTTGGATGGCCCCAGTCACTGAGAAAGCAAAGGTCAGAACATGGCTTTCTGGAGAGAAACGAAGAGTCAGATGAAGACTTGGAGTAAACTGGAAAAGAACATTGTGATGTGAGGACTGGCTTACAAAGAGAGTATCCCCTACAGACATACAAAAAAACCCAAAACACAAAACCCTCATGCAAGTTCCTGTCTTGGACATTGATTGGTCTGGATTCTCTGTTTAGGAGGCTTCAGGGTTAAATAAAATGCCTTATTAAAGTGAATTTCACCTGTTTCTACTTTTCGTGGCCCCTAGAGACTTAAACATTACAAATCTGTCTTCTGTTTCTTTTGGACAGTGCTGGTCTGGGTTCTCTGTTTAGGGGGCTTCAGGGTACCCTCACAATAGTGAACTCATTTGCCCCTAGACACTCACCTTCCTCAAAGGGGAAGTAGTGATACAGCCATCACACAGGACCCTGTTCAATGACCCCAACCCCTACACAAGCTGCTTTTAGTACACCTATTATAGGAAATTCCCTGCTGGCCCAGTGGTTAGGACTCTGTGCTTTCACTACTGAGGGCCTGGGTTCAATCCCTGGTCAGGGAACTAAGATCCATCAAGCCATGAGGTGCAGCCACAAAAATAAACCTATTATTCCAATAACTTATAATAGTCTATAGATATAAAGGCATGCCCCCAGACCAAAGGAGAAAATATTTGTAAAACAAGCCAAATGGCTGAATTAAAGAATGTACAAGGATGTATGTGTTTGACTTACATTGATTGATCATGAAATAGCTGTTGACAGTAGTGATACTGTAGAGAAGGAAGCTGGTAAAACCTCTATCATCAGGGTCCTCTGCTGTGATATGGGCCACGATGATTCCTGGACTCAGCTCCTCAGGAATCGTGTACATGTGCATCAGGCTGGAACAGAATTTCAGCAGACACAGCTAATTTTCAGGGGCACAGGAGGGTGGAGTCTGGGAGGTGGGTATTTTGGTTCAAGCTAAATATAGCGCTGAGCTGTTGGAATTGCATCAACGTTGTTTGGGAGGGAGAACTCAGCAGCTAAAAAGAGGGTTGACTGCCTTTTGTGTTTCCAAAGATCACGTCCTTGTGGATGCAAAGAAGTCACCACGCTGTGACGGCAGCGATTTATGTCAGCTTCAGTCCCTGCCTCCACGCAGGCCTGATGCCATTTCAGATCGGTCTCAGCATTCACATCTTTTAAAATAAGGATCATTGGCCTGTCCAGCTGTCTTCTCTTCTCCCAATATGTGTGCAGAAGCCCCCTAAATTTTTTTGAAAATCCCTCTGGACACAATATCCAGAGCCATGGTTTCCTGACACCCATCCCATTGCTGCTGCTAGAGGTTCACAATAAATTGTGAACCTTCTCTGTTCTAGTGTCTCTGCTCACTTTTTAGTTCTTATTTTTTAGGCTGAGGAGGCAGAATTCATGCACAGAACATGTATGCTTGTCCAAGTTGTGTTAACCATGAGGTCAATTCTCTGAAGGGAGAAATGAGCCCCCTGCCAGAAGCCCAAGGTCAGCACACTGCCCTCCAAGGATGACTTCTTACAAGGTAACCCCAAATTACCAACTTAGCCACCTTCCTCAGACTTCCACTGCCTTGCAACAAGACAGATAGGTTTGAAGTGTTAACTGCACAACTTGGTAATTGAGTAATTTTGCAAGTACCAAGGGAGGCTTATTGTTTAAAATAACTCTGCAGAAAGTCCTTTTGTGGAGGAAAAATCACTTCTGTGGGGCAAATAGTCATCTGTATCATCTCTAATTTCCTGGTCTCTTAAATTTGAGTTTTCCCACGCGGGAGCTTCTTTAAGAGGGGAATACTATAGCCTATATCCAAAGGATTGAATTCATTTTATGAGCTCAGAATGCCTCTGTGTTTTCGTGCCATCATCTGCAGGGCCAGAGGGAGGAGAAAGGGGAGGGGACCTCTGGGGGAGTCAGAGGCAGGCCCTCACTGGCCAGGCTTCTCCCCAGATCCTGGGCCTACCCTCACTTGTGGGGTGACCCCCTGAAGGCTCACTCCACTGTTGGGAGATAGTAATTTTGTTCAGGCCAAGAGGCCACCCCAGGGCTCTGGACCTCTCACCACTGGTAGTTCCACAGAAGCCACCTTTCACGCATTTATTGGCTGGACACAGTTTGTTCTCAGGGAAACTGTGCCACCCACTGGGGTCCAGGGATGGACAAAGTTGGTGTGGCCAGGGGAGCAGGGGTGGCAGGAACCAACAGCAGTGACAGAAGGGGAGAGGGATTCAGCTCTGGCTTCTCAGCCTGCACTAAGTCCTCATCCTACTGTGTGAGATACCCTGTTTCTAACATGTTGGATTTTTTGCGGGGGGATGCTACATTAAGGGGGTTCTATTAACTTCCAACAAAGAGATCGCTAAGACAACCATGCTACCTTCATAGCCTCACCCTTGCTACCCCAAATGTAGTTCCTGCTTTTCTAAACCAGCTTCCTGAGGATGCAGCATCTGCAGACAGACCTCTAGCCCCTCCAGACCACTGAATTAGGATCCACAGTTACAAAGATGCCCAGGGACTGTGTATGCACTTTGAAGTTTGAGCAAGACTACCTGTGTAAGGAATTGGGCTTCCCAGGTGGTGCTAGGGGTAAAGAACCTGCCTGCCAGTGCAGGAGACATAAGGGTGGTGGGTTTGATCCCTGGGTCAGGAAGATCCCCTGGAGGAGGGCATGGCAACCCACTCCAGTATTCTTGCTGGAGAATCCCATGGAAAGAGGAGCCTGGCAGGCTACAGTCCATAGGGTTGCAAAAAGTTGGATACAACTGAAGCAACTTAGAACAGACACACTGTAAGGGATCCTAGAGTTAAAAGCCACAGGTTCCCAGCTTCTCATAGAACAGACAGAGGACACCTTGGGAGAGAAATCCCCTTCCTCCCAGCCTCCTTTTTTTTTTTTCCTAAGACAATTGTTCTCAGCTACAGGTGATTCTGTTGTTTGTCACAACAAGCGGAGCAGGCTGCTATTGGCATGCAGTGAGTAGAGACCAGGGATGCTGCTTAACAACCTGTGATGCCCAGGACAGCCCCACCACAGCAAGTATCCTTCTTGACATGTCAGGAGTGCAGCTGTTTAAGACCCTGTTCTGTGGGCTCATCTAGTCCACGCTGGGTGCTCCAGGAACTCAGGTCCCATGAGGAGGACTGATCAGGCTATTGGTGAAGATACAATTACCTAGACAGAACATCCTTTCCTTGGCTGACTTGATATTGAGCCTGGCAGAAGATAAGATCTGTGGTTTATTTGGCTTGAGGATCCAAGGCCCAAGTGTGTGTAAAATATCACTTAACTTAGAAGTGTCACCCTGAGACCACAGTAGAGATCTGTTCAAATGCACTAAAACCAGGACCCCGGCAGTTCCCTGATGGGGGAAGCTCTGATATTACCACTCCCCATACTCTTCTCTCCATGACACTGGCTCACCAGAGCCTGGGCCCATGGCCACACTCAGGGGAAAGGAGGTGAATCCAGGATGACCTGAGATGGTGTCTTTTAAGCCTCTAAACTGTGTGTACACTATCTGGCACAAGGTTGAAAAGGACTGCGAGTGAATGGAAAAGGGGTAGGCAAAAAAGAGAAAGACCTCCCTGCCCAACTCTAAAACAAGGATCTCTGCAAAAATATAGAGCACTCTGCCTGCGATGTAGACAGTGAATGTAAGTCAGGTACTCTTATACTCAGCTGCCCAGCTTTCATAATGGCAGCATCCTGGAGTACATGTTGCAAGTCCAGGAAACACTAAGACATTTGTCACCGTCCAGGAATACAATGGTAAGACATTTTCAACAACAGAAATAGTACTTGAATTGATTGTGTTCATTGCAGAATCTTAACAAATAGTCAAGAGAGGAGAGTTGCTTCCACATTTTTCATTTCTGCTTCATACTCAAACTCAGTCTACTCAAGTCCATTTGAGGAATTAATTGTGTTAATATTGAACTAAATAAGTTATGTTTAGTCCCAAGTTTCCAGTAGTCATGAATGGATATGAGAGTTGGACCATAAAGAAGATTGAGCACCAAAGAACTGATGCCTTTGAACTGTGATGATGAAGACTCTTGAAAGTCCCTTGGACTGCAAGGAGATCAAATCAGTCAATCCTAAAGGAAATCAACCCCGAACATTCATTGGAAGGACTGCTGCTGAAGCTGAAGCTCCAACACTTTGACCACCTAAGGTGAAGAACTGACTCATTGGAAAACACTCTGATGCTGGGAAAGATTGAGGGTAGGAGGAGAAGAGGGCGGCAAAGGATGAGATGGTTGGATGGCATCATCAACTGAATGGACATGAGTTTGTGCAAACTCAGGGAGATAGTGAAGGACAGGGAAGCCTGGTGTGCTACAGTCCATGGAGTCACAAAGAATCAGACATGACTGAGTGACTGAACAACAACAGATGTTTAGTCCAAGCACTGATTTGGAGGGAAAGAAGTATCATGGTTCAAGGGAACCAGGAAACCCTCAAAGTNCATGGCAACCCACTCCAGTATTCTTGCTGGAGAATCCCATGGAAAGAGGAGCCTGGCAGGCTACAGTCCATAGGGTTGCAAAAAGTTGGATACAACTGAAGCAACTTAGAACAGACACACTGTAAGGGATCCTAGAGTTAAAAGCCACAGGTTCCCAGCTTCTCATAGAACAGACAGAGGACACCTTGGGAGAGAAATCCCCTTCCTCCCAGCCTCCTTTTTTTTTTTTCCTAAGACAATTGTTCTCAGCTACAGGTGATTCTGTTGTTTGTCACAACAAGCGGAGCAGGCTGCTATTGGCATGCAGTGAGTAGAGACCAGGGATGCTGCTTAACAACCTGTGATGCCCAGGACAGCCCCACCACAGCAAGTATCCTTCTTGACATGTCAGGAGTGCAGCTGTTTAAGACCCTGTTCTGTGGGCTCATCTAGTCCACGCTGGGTGCTCCAGGAACTCAGGTCCCATGAGGAGGACTGATCAGGCTATTGGTGAAGATACAATTACCTAGACAGAACATCCTTTCCTTGGCTGACTTGATATTGAGCCTGGCAGAAGATAAGATCTGTGGTTTATTTGGCTTGAGGATCCAAGGCCCAAGTGTGTGTAAAATATCACTTAACTTAGAAGTGTCACCCTGAGACCACAGTAGAGATCTGTTCAAATGCACTAAAACCAGGACCCCGGCAGTTCCCTGATGGGGGAAGCTCTGATATTACCACTCCCCATACTCTTCTCTCCATGACACTGGCTCACCAGAGCCTGGGCCCATGGCCACACTCAGGGGAAAGGAGGTGAATCCAGGATGACCTGAGATGGTGTCTTTTAAGCCTCTAAACTGTGTGTACACTATCTGGCACAAGGTTGAAAAGGACTGCGAGTGAATGGAAAAGGGGTAGGCAAAAAAGAGAAAGACCTCCCTGCCCAACTCTAAAACAAGGATCTCTGCAAAAATATAGAGCACTCTGCCTGCGATGTAGACAGTGAATGTAAGTCAGGTACTCTTATACTCAGCTGCCCAGCTTTCATAATGGCAGCATCCTGGAGTACATGTTGCAAGTCCAGGAAACACTAAGACATTTGTCACCGTCCAGGAATACAATGGTAAGACATTTTCAACAACAGAAATAGTACTTGAATTGATTGTGTTCATTGCAGAATCTTAACAAATAGTCAAGAGAGGAGAGTTGCTTCCACATTTTTCATTTCTGCTTCATACTCAAACTCAGTCTACTCAAGTCCATTTGAGGAATTAATTGTGTTAATATTGAACTAAATAAGTTATGTTTAGTCCCAAGT
The DNA here is from genome assembly GCA_006410875.1 of Neotragus pygmaeus. Taxonomy (NCBI): domain Eukaryota; kingdom Metazoa; phylum Chordata; class Mammalia; order Artiodactyla; family Bovidae; genus Neotragus; species Neotragus pygmaeus. The sequence continues at coordinate 283,311 of SJYV01002590.1, forward strand.
TTCCAGTAGTCATGAATGGATATGAGAGTTGGACCATAAAGAAGATTGAGCACCAAAGAACTGATGCCTTTGAACTGTGATGATGAAGACTCTTGAAAGTCCCTTGGACTGCAAGGAGATCAAATCAGTCAATCCTAAAGGAAATCAACCCCGAACATTCATTGGAAGGACTGCTGCTGAAGCTGAAGCTCCAACACTTTGACCACCTAAGGTGAAGAACTGACTCATTGGAAAACACTCTGATGCTGGGAAAGATTGAGGGTAGGAGGAGAAGAGGGCGGCAAAGGATGAGATGGTTGGATGGCATCATCAACTGAATGGACATGAGTTTGTGCAAACTCAGGGAGATAGTGAAGGACAGGGAAGCCTGGTGTGCTACAGTCCATGGAGTCACAAAGAATCAGACATGACTGAGTGACTGAACAACAACAAATGTTTAGTCCAAGCACTGATTTGGAGGGAAAGAAGTATCATGGTTCAAGGGAACCAGGAAACCCTCAAAGTCAGTATCTAGTTTGAAACTGAGCAAACCTGTTGAAGGAGCAGATGGCTGAGGGACTAGGTTGGCTCTAACTGAGCAGCCACCCTGCCCCCTTTTAGATCGCAAGTCCTTCTAGACCACAAGCTCTTGCAGACCCATCCCTACCAACGTCCAGGGGAATACTCTGAAAGAAATCGACTTTTTTTTTTTTTTTTTTTTTTTTTTTTTAAAAAAATTTTTAAACAGTCACATAGTTCATGCTTCCTGTCTGGGATGGAGCATAACAGGTTCATCTCTCAAACTGGAAGTGAGAACCAGTTCCAGAGCCCTCTCTGGAGGCCTCACNTTTTTTTTTTTTTTTTTTTTTCAAAAAAATGTTTAAACAGTCACATAGTTCATGCTTCCTGTCTGGGATGGAGCATAACAGGTTCATCTCTCAAACTGGAAGTGAGAACCAGTTCCAGAGCCCTCTCTGGAGGCCTCACCAAACAGCCAAGGTCATGTTCTCTTTCTGCAGAGGCAAACTGCTTTATTTTGAAAGACATAGTTCAAACCAGATGGCCTACAAGTTCTGTCCCATGGGTGAACTTGACAGTCTGCTTTCCCACCTCACAGACTGGGAAGGGGATCACAGAATGTGTCAGCGCCAGCCCCACCTCCATCACCTTCCTCTGGGGATCACTGATGAATCCGCATTGCCATGTTGGCCAATACTTGAGTCCGAATCCAGGCTGGGATGTCACAACTATTTATAAGCTGCCTGTACTGTGCTCCTGCAGGAGCCTGTCAGCAGGAATGTACTGAGTCATCCTTCTGAGCTTAACCTGGCAACAGGAATGGATGGGAAGTATTTCATGGGAGTATCTCTGCTGCTGTTCCCTTCACATTGACACCCAGCATCTGGGCTATAGATTGTGATAATATCCAGAAGTTTCACAACTGTGGTGTGTTTTGCCAAAAGGCACTCAGCCTGTGAGTGGCTTTAATACCTCAATCTCAAAATATTTTGCAAGCATTCTACATAGTTCTGGGGCCCAGTGGCTTTTTGTTGGTGGGATCTCCTGAGCTGAATTTATTCCATGAATACAGTGAACCAAGGCAGGGCATTTTGCCAGCTTCCTTATGGTGGTTTTTGAGCCTGGCTCAGAAACTGGGGCAGGCAGAATTTTGTAACCAGTAAGTCAGGCTGTTTGCAGAGTCATATGCTGGCTCAGAATTCCACCTCCCTCTCCTAAATCTCCTATGGGTGACAGGCTCTGGTCTCCCTTTTGTGCCTACGCTGCTGCCGGGCACACTCCCACAGGCCGTCTCCACCAGATTCACTTCCTCATGTCAACTGTATGGAGGAGCTGCCAGACACAAGTCCTGGATCCACCACAGCAGGCAGAAACTCAGAGCACCCAGCAGTGAGCAGATCCCATAGGCATCATCAAAACAGCCCTTCCCTCAGCCAGAGACAATGGTATCCCAAGAGTGGAAAATGATATCCCAAGAGGAAGAAAAGTGTCTGTACTAATGGCGTTCTCTAGGATTGCGCTCTTACTGACGGTGAGTGCTTTATCCTATGAGTACCTCATATTTACCTTCTACATGTACCCACTGGCTGGCCTGCACAAGGCCAAGGTGTGTGGCCCCCACCCCATCCCCAGCATCCTCAGAATCCCACGGTGCACGTGTCTACGGGCTGTGGAGGCAGGGGAACTGAGGTGGAAGGTGGGAGTCCAGAGGCCCCGGTAAAGGACCCTGATGGTCTGGAGCCTCTTCCCTCTCCTTTTACCTCTCCTTCAGGCAGGGCAAGGGGCAGNAGCCAGGCTAATTTCCTTTATCCCTGAACTTACGAGCTTGTGTTAATGGGAATAGCAGTTTTGTACTTAGAAAGGAGATGATATCCATAGACTAAAAATATTGTGTCATGTGGCCATTTGCCAGCGACTCAGCAAAGCTTTCTGTAAAACCTGGCATTCTCTCCCCTTTTTAAAGGCTTGTTTAATCAAAGCTGCTCCCTTGATATTCATTCTTGGAAAACAGAAATTAAATAGAATGAAAAGCAGCGGCAGCCCCTCTCTGCTCCAGCACTGACTAAGAAAAGTCCTGAGTAATCAGATCAATTCGGTGAACAAACGCTTGTCAGACAAGCTCTCTAGCCTCCCTGCAGGGAATATTCCTTTACCGCCACCCCAGATTTCTCTATTTGCAGCCCCTTGGCAGCAGCGTTTTGCTCATGGACACAGAGCTTCAGGGTGGAGGCCGTTGAGCGGGTTTCCTGCCCCATTCATCCTTCATTGTGCCACCAGTTCGAGGAGGAAGGAGGATGTGAGAGAGCTGGCCCAGTTTCCTGAAATGTCAGGCTCCCCTGGGAGGATGCGCCACCTCGGGGCTGGCTCCCCCCACCCGCCTGCCGCCCCCTGCTGCAGTTGACGTCATGGGTGAATAATGATTCAACCTGTGCTGGTTTGCAGCCCTCGGTTGCTCCCAGGCCTGCGATGGAATCGAGCAACAAGCATTCAGCCTTCCAACTCATAGGAACATACCAGGCAGTTTCCAGGGGCCAAGTTTCCAGAGGGAAAGCAGGACTCTGATTCCTTCCAAGTCTGAAGAGTGCCAGTAACTTCACCAGCCACTGAGAGCATGCCTCCAAGCCCACCCAGAAGGTCCAGACAGAGCAGCCTCTTCCTACTGGGCTGGGGCAAGTTGTAAATACCACACCACAGTCCAATTATTTTTCAGTGTAAGCTGAACATTTTATAAAAGCCCCATTCCTCTCTTTTCACCCTTCCTCCCCAAATCAGCTCAGAGGTGGGAGGTGAGGGATGCAAGTGGGAAGGAAGGATACCTAGGAGAAAAGAACAACTATCATTAAAAAAAAAAAAAGAAAAGAAAAAGCCCAGGTCAAGCCCTTAACTCAGCTGCACTCGGCTTGTGTATGTATAATCATGAGGGTGAGCTAGGTGGGTTATAGACAAGTATTTGGTTTTAAGGTGAGCCACATGTATAAATGCAAAATGCTATAGATAAACCATCCTTTACTGAGGAAGCTGCAAACTTCCCTTTCTTCTGTCAGTCTTTTTCCCTAATCACCAGCCTTGGGTCTTGTTCTTTGATTCAGGCTTCACTAATCATAAGGACAACAATCCCATTCTCTTCAAGGAAGTATCTCTCCTGATGTCTGAATAGTCACCAGTGGTGGTGTATTTGGAGGAGGAATTATCCAATAGCACTGCTTTTTCCTTTCTTAAGCAGTCTCACAAGAACCTGGGGTGTAAAGCATTTTGCAAAGACTTCCGGTGGTGACTTCTGAGTTAGGCAGATGCCTGGGGGGCAGTAAATGGGATGTATGTGTGTGTGCACCTGTTGTGGGGGTGGACGTCCCTAGGGGAACAGGAAGGGCGCTATCACTCAGGAAAGAAAGGGGCAGGACATCAAGGACAATTTGCCAGAAAGGGGTAGAAGGGGATGAGCAGGATCCCTTCATTCTCACTGGCATTACCTGGCCCTGGCTGGCATTACCTGGCCCTGGCAAGGGCCTCGGTTCCTTCCCTCGTCAGGAAATAGAATGCTGCTCAAGGCAGCTTAAAAGTCCCATCCAGTGGGACCGGCAGGCATCTGAGAAGTTGCTACCACTTTTCAGAGTCATGAGCGAGATGGAAACGGAGAGAGAACTGCCTCCCCCTGTTGCCTCTCCTGGTAGCCCAGCTGGTAGCAAGGTTATGGCTCTTTTAATTTCATCCTTTGTCTGCCCTGGTGAAGACAAAGCACATTTCACTTTATGCAGAAGTCCTTCCCTAATGGAAAGGCCAAGAGAAAGCCCCTTAATGGAGGAATTGCTGCACTAGATCACTTTGCCTCCAGCTGTGAAACTGATTAACGTTCTTTGAGTCTCTGAGGAGGTTTTGCTGCAGTCACGGTGGCCATTTCCAAGCAGCAGGGGGCGGGAGTGTGGGAGTTGGGTGGGAGGGAGTGGGGCCCAGAGAGCCTCCTTCAGGAGGTGGAGAAAGGGCAGGAAGAATTGCCAATGAATATAATTATCCACATAGGGACCATTCTGCATGTCTTTGTGTCCTGATGCTTGCCTCTGAGCCTGCTCCATGTGCACCCATCACAACACAGAAGGTGCATGGGCAGGGGAGCAAGTACTAGGTCTCAGCCACACCATCCAGCACAGAAGCCACAAACCACGGGCACCTGTGATCACACAGCATTTGCACTGTGGCTGGTCCAAAGAAAATGAGCTGCAAGTGTAAAACACACGAGTCTGAAGGCATACTATGAAAGAAGGGTGTGAAATATCTCATGAATCATTTTTATGTTGGTTATATGTTGAAAGGATAACGGTTTGGATATATCGAGGTCAACTACACTAAAATGAATTTCACTTGTATTATTTCACCTTTTTCATAGGACTACTAGAACATTTAAACACATAGCACTCATTTCTGACTCACAGTCCAGCTCTATTGGGCAGTGCAGGTCCAATCAATGTGCAACCATATGCTTTAAAACTTTCTTTAAAACAGAGGGAGCAAGAACCACCTTGTGACCCAGCAATCCCTCTACTAGGCCTATACCCAGAGAAAACCGTGATTCAAGCAGACACATGCACCTCCATGTTCACTCCAGCACTGTTTCCAACAGCCAGGACTTGGAAGCAACCTAAACATCCATCAACAAAGAGTAACATGAAGGATAAAGAAGATGTACAGTGGAGTAGTGCTTAGCCAGAAAAAGCAGTGAAACTGGGCTATTTGCAGAGGTATGGATCCACCTCTGCACCCTAGAGTATTATGGGGCTTCCCTGGCTGCTCAGTGGGTAAAGTGTCTGCCTATAATGCAGGAGACCCAGGTTCAAACTCTGGATCAGGAAGATCCCCTGGAGAAGGAAATGGCACCCCACTCCAGTACTCTAGCCTGGAAAATCCCATGGATGGAGAAGCCTGGCAGGCTACAGTCCATGGGGTCGCAAAGAGTCAGACACGACTGAACAATTTCATTTCATTATAGAGTGTTACGCAGAGTGAAGTCAGAAAAAAATATATATTAATGCGTATATGTGGAATTTAGAAAAATGGTATGTGTGCGCGTGCTCAGTAGTGTCCAGCTCTTTGTGACCCTATGGACTGTAGGCTGCCAGGCTCCTCTGTCCATGGGATTATCCAGGCAAGAATACTGGAGTGGTTTGCCATTTCCTTCTCCAGGGGATCTTCCCAACCCAGGGATCAAATCCACATCTTTTGCATCTCCTGCATTGGCAGGTGGATTCTTTACCCCTGAGCCACCTGGGAAGCCTGATTTGCAAAGCAGGAATAGAGATACAGATGTAGAGAGTAAATGTCTGGATGCCAAAGGGGAGAGGTGGTGTGGGAGGAATTGGGAGATTGGAACTGATGTGCATGGATGCTAAAACACTTCATTGATTGGGATTGACATATATATACTATTGAGACTATGTATAAAATGGATACCTAGTGAGAACCTACTGTACAGTCCAGGGAACTCTTCTTAATGTGCTGTGGTGAACTAAATGGGAAGGAAATCCAGAAAAGAGAGGATATATGTGTATGTATATGTATAGCTGATTCATTTTGCTTAACAATAGAAACTAACACAACACTGTAAAGCAACTCTACTCCAATCAAAATTAATTAAAAATAAAAATTTAAAAATAAATAAATGAAAGGAAGGGAGCAAATACAGTGGTTTTTCTATTAGCCTCAATTCTACACAGTCTGTGACAGACACAGTTTCACTTTATTAAGTTGGCTAAGGGTGAAGATTTGTTGTAAATCTCCAGCCTTGGGGTTGGGGGTTCTGGAGCTGCCCTAGAACTAGCTTTTTATTCATCCTTCCTCCTCTAGTTGCTGCCACCAGCAAGGTGACTCCTGGATCCTGGAACCCACCAGGTAAGATGAAAGGTACACACCAAGCCCAGGTGGCTTCCTGCACATGTACTGGTGTTTTCTTTAGGTCTGTGCTTGTTTATTCAGGCCAGTGGTTCTCAAAGGGCAGAGGGCATCAAAATCACCTGGGAAGTTTGTGTTCCAATTCAGCATTCCAACAGAGGCTGGGAATCTGCATTTTTTTGAAGCATCCTAAGTATGTCCTCATGTAGGGCTGGAAACACCGTCTGAGAAATACTCATTGTTGCCAGCCTTTTTGACCAGACCAGTCACGCAAGGTATCTGGCAAATATGCAGATTCTCAGGCCCATCTAAGACCCATAGAGTCCAAAACTCCAAGGGAGAGACCTGGGAAGTGTGGGAAATAGTATCTTAAAGAGGTGAAATAGGTGGGACAGAGAAAGAGTCATAATTGGATGATATCACTTATATGTGGAATCGAAAAAATACAGCAAACTAGTGAGTATAACAAAAAAGAAGCAGACTCACAGATATAGAGAACAAACTAGTGGTTACCAGTGGGAAGAGGAAAGTGGGGAAGGGCAATATAGGGGGAGGGACTTAAGAGGTACAACTATTAGATATTAAATAAGCTACAAGGGTGTATTGTACAACACGGGGAATATAGCTGATATTTTATAATACTTCTAAATGGAGTATAACCTTTAAAAACTATGATTCACTATGTTGGACACCTGTAACATATACTATTGTACATCAACTATATTTCAATTAAAAAAAAAAGCAGCCGTTCTTAACCCTGGGTTTGCAAGAGCTCACTCAGAGTGGAGGATCAGGGTTAGAAAACCTGATGCCTGGGGCCACACCCGAAATCAGTCACATCAGACTCCTCAGGGGTGGGACCCAGACCTCTGTGCTTTTGAAAGTTCCTCTGGTGGTTTCAATTTACTGCCAAGGTTGAGAAGCACAGGTTTGGTCAATAGGAAATTAACCCATCTCCTTTCTCCTTGTAGGAAGCAAAATATGTCATTTAGTACCCTCAAGCGGCCAGAATAAAATGTCTGTGTACAAAGGTCACGGCATATTACTTCCTAGACTGTTCTTACTTTTTGCTAGTCTGAGAAAGTTTCCTTCTAGATTGTGCTCACTGCTCCTGAGGGCTGGCTGTGACTTTCCATGCAGCTGTTTGTCCCAGCACAGGTGTGAAATACTTCATTAGCAATTTCTGCTGCAGTGCCCCATGCCCAAACAATCCTAAACTCGCTGTAGAAGCCACAGTTGCAGCCACCCGGTTCCAAGCCCCTGCAACTGCTCTCTGAAATCTTTGGATGGCTTTACATTTTCTGTTAATGGAGCAATACCCATTGTATTGGGCTTCCACAGTGGCTCAGTGGTTAAAAACAAAAAATCTGCCTATAACATAGGAGACTCAGGTTCGATCCCTGGGTTGGGAAGATCCCCTGAAGGAGGCCATGGCAACCTACTCCAGTATTCTTGCCTCAAGAATCCCATGACAGAGGAGCCTGGAGGTCTACAGTTCATAGGGTCACAGAGAGTCAGACATGACTAAAGTGACTTAGCATGCATGCACCTGTTGTATTTGCTCCCAACCTGGGCTCCTTTCCATCTAAAAGGGTAATGACCTGACTTAGGACATACATTTGAGGGGGCCATGACCTTGTTCCTCTGCCTAATTTGGGGAAGATATATTTTTTAAATGGAGATTTAAAAATAAATATTTTTCTTCACAGCTGAGATTCCTTCCACTCTGACCCCCACTGCCTCTTGTACAAACTTTATAAATTTTATTGAATTATCGTTATTTTTTGTATGCATGAATGTCTCCCACCTAGCCTATAAACTTCTTGAGGTACAAAGATATATCTTATCCATCTTTGTCTCCAGAGCAGCTAATAGGAAGCCTGGCACATAGTGGATTCTTGGTAAATATTGAGATGAACCAAATGTAGAAGTGAGATACTATGCTTTGGGTTGCTAACGTAATCTCTATCCAAAAATCCCTTTTCCCCCAGTCACTACCAAGCAACAGTTGCATAGGACATGGTTCTGGCCAGTGAGAAGTAAGCAGAAGATCTCTGGGTAGGGTTTCTAGGAACATCTTGGTTTTTCCAGCATAAAAAAGGACAAATTAAGCTGGCCTGCCCTGTTTACCCTGTACCCCTTCCTGTTTTCTTTCTTTTTTAGTTTTTCTTCCTGCCTGGGACTTAGAGGTAAAGCCTTGAAGTGCGGCAGCCATATTGTAATAAGGAGGTGAACAAAAAGAGAACAAAGCCAGCATGCACTGGATAGAACAGCAGAAAAATAGGAAGAAGCTAGATTTCTAAGGGTGACAGCTCCGCCAGCCCTGGACTGCCTCTGGTCTTCTATTATGGAAGAAAACTAATCCCACATTCACCCTGTGGTTAAATTTTCTGTTACTTTCAGACAAACACATTTGTAACTTATATAACAAGTGTGTTATTAATAAGTATGCATTAAAGCACCTAGTATTGCTCTTAACACATAGTAGGAACCCATTAAGAATTTGAATATTAATCACTTATTCATGCAAATAGAATCTTGGATGAATGATTGGGTTGGCTGGTTGTTTTTTTGACAGAAGGGTTGTCTTCTAATGATAACAAACTGATACCCTTAAAACAGCTTTGTTGCAAACCCTGTAGAGCCATATACTATCGGACCTGGAGTTCACTCCCAAAGCTCTCTTCTTCCTGTTAGAGAAAGTAGTCTTGCTGAAGCTGTAAATCAGGCAGCGAATGCAGAACAGCCTGCTTGTATGGCCAGTTCCCCAGGTGTCATATTTTAAGTATTTGCTTCTCTGTATGGCAGGTTTTCCAAGGTGAGTCGGGAGGCATTGCTTTTGCTTTGTCCTCTCCAGCCTGGGCTGCCTGGCTGCAGCGGGTACACAAGGCCCTGAGCTGGTGGGCAGAACCGGGAGCTGAGGCAGCCTTGCTCTGGAACAAACTAGGAGGCCTCTCGGCCTGAGGGTGAGTAGTTAGAAGAGCTCCATTGGCAGACCCCTTGAGGAAACTGATTAAAGGTGGAGATCAGCTCTCAGACTGGACCGCGAGGCAGCGAGGCAATGCCTCGGGACTCGTCTCCTGCTTTCCTTCGTGGAAGTCCTCCTTTACTTTGGAATTCCTGGGATTCTCTTAGAATTTTCTTTTAAAACTGGCTCCAAGCCGTTTGGCTTCATCTCTTGAAAAGGAAGTGTTATTGCCTGGCTTTGAGGTATACATTTCATGTTTATTTTTGAATAATATAGCTGTTTTTAATTACCTTGGAATTAAAAAATGCTGAGCAATTTCTATACACCAGGCTAAGTGACTTTTACTGTGGTTCTTGTTATTCTATTATTCTTCCATTTTACAGATGGAGAAATTGAAGCTCAGAGAGGTTAAGAACTTGTCCAAGACCACACAGAACCTTGGATCCAATGTGGGATGTCTGTCTCCAGAGACCCCTCGCCTATTCCAGCCTCCAGCTCTGTGCCTGGAGGTGGACAGCACTTCCCTCCCATTGCCACTTTCCAGCCCGCCCCACTGAGACTCCAGGCTCCTGTGTCAAAGGCGACAGAGAAAAGCTGCTTTTCCATTTAATAAGGAAACTTACATTGAGGGGTAGGTTTTGACTTGTGTCTTCTGGATCGAAGGCTTCCACCTGGTAAACGAATCCAGGCTTTGTTCCTTCCACTATGTAGAGGTCTAGACCTGTACCAGGGTCCAAAGGGGAATAAGAAACATTTTATTAGGTAAAGCAAAGGAGGAATTCCAAAACAAGGACAGCCGTTCACAGTCAAAGGGAGCCAGGCGTATTGGTGTTGTGGGAAAGAAGACAGCTATAGTAAAGGCTGGCCTACTGGCCAGCTTGTAGGGGTGGATCCATTTATAGGGGTTAATAAAGAGCTAGGGTTGGCCAAACTGGTGTCAAGTCTTTGCGTATCTCCCAGGCTGAGGGGTGACTAGGGGGAAGGAAGTAATGAGGGTAGAGAAGTGGAAAGTAGCCCAGGTGGGAATTTCCAGTGTGAGGCTGCTCCCATTCCAGATCCACTTTTGTGTGTCCTTTCCTCTTAAACTGAACCAAGGTTACCCTTCAAGTGCACTCAGCATCTCAGCAGAAAGTCGCTGAAATGAGAGGCCTCATAGTGGAACACAGAGATGTGAAAAGGGAGAGAGAGGGCTACGGGGGCTCAGGAAAAGGGACCAGAAACAGACGTCATCTACTTCAGAGTTCTTGGCAGGCAGCAGGAGGGCGGGCAGGGTCGCTGGGTACTGCCAGCCCTGCCCGAGGGGCTGCCATGCTCTGCTCCAGTGCCTTCTTTCTGAGAACCTTTCTGAGACGTGACTAAGAATTTTCACATTAACTCACTCTTTTGGAGACGCTGTGCTGAGGGCTTATATATTTTCTCCTTTCATCTTCATAACAGCCCTATAAAGTTGATGTTGCAATAATTATCTCCACTTTACAAACAGGGAAACAGGATTAGAGGAGTTGTGGGGTTGTCTCAGCTGGTAAAGAATAGAATCACAATTCAATAACAAAAAATGAATAAGATAAGTGAATGTTAGTGAGCAATGTTATGGGGAAAAATCAGGGAAAGGAGTGTGGTGAGTTGGATTGCTATGTTAAATAGAGGGCTTCTGGAAGGTTCACTGACATTAGTGTCAGGATTCTTAAAGGAGGAGACATAGAGAAGAAGGGGAAGGAGCAGATGGAGCAGTGGATGCAAAATGCCAGTGTAGAGTGTGCCTGGGGTATACACAAGTGGGTGAAGAGATGTGAGGGAGATGGGGATTGGTAGGGGCTCATCAGATCTTCTGGGGCCTTAAGGAGACTCTAACTCCCGGTGTTTAATAGGATCCCTCTGGCTGCAGGGCAGGGAAGCCAGTCAGGTAGGCACTGCCGTGGCCCAGGTGAGCCATGGTGGAGATGCTGGGGAGGGGCTGGGTTTTGCATAGACTTAGAA
>SJYV01002590.1:296908-321441 GCA_006410875.1 Neotragus pygmaeus
AAATCCAACTTATTTGGACACTGTCCACCCAGAGATAGTATCAGACTTCACAAGTGCAGGGCTCCATCCTACAAGACAGCCCCTGCCCCTTCAGACAGCCCCTGCCTGCCAGTCACAGGCCTAGGTGGGCCCTCTGCTTCTGACCAACCTGGTCTAGACTGGAGGTTCCCACAGTCCCCTCCTCAGATTGGAATAATTTGCTTAGAGAGGTGTGCTTTAGTGAACTCAAGGAAACATTTACTTACTAGATTGTTGATTTATTATGAAAGGATGTAAGTCAAGATCAGACAGATGAAAGACATGCATAGAGCACAGTGAGGAAAGGGGCAGAGTTTCCACGCCCTCTCCGGGCACCCACTCCCCCCAGGTTCCACATATTCACCAAGCTCTCCAAACCCCTTTCGGGCTTTTATGGAGGGTTCATTGCATAGGCCACTATGGAATCATTGGCCGCTGCTGACTGAGCTCAGTTTAACTCCGTCTCCAGCCTCTACCCCCTCAACACGGTTCAGCCCTCTAATCACATAATTGTTTCCCCTGGTGGGCAGCCCCCATCCTTAGGTGGGGTCTAAAAGTTCCTCATTAACGTAACAAAAGACACCTTTACCACTCTCATCACAGGAAATGCCAAGAGTTTTAGGGTTTCTGTGTCAGGAGGGAAAGAAAACCAAATACATATTTTTTACTATAAATCGCAACATCACAGATACCAATTACCATCCAAATGGAGATGCTAGGTAAGACAGTTTCTATTTGAGTCAAGAGTTCAAGGGAGAAGCTGGTGTAGCAGCTTCCTAATTATCTTGGAAAACAACTCTTACATGTGCGTGATGTGATTGAGTTTCTAGCTTGCTTTGTCCAAAGGATAGTAGAATGCTAGGTTGAAGTTTAGCCCTCTTACTTGATTTTATTATTAACATGCTATACTAAAGCAGATTCCTATGAGAAGACCTCAAGATAGTTTGTATAAAATATAATGTTGATAGGTTAATAAAGATGCCTGGAAAACAACCCCCCAAAACAAACAAACAAATGAAAATAACAATGGACTTGGGAGTTGTCAGTGTATACATGGTGTTTGAAGCCAAGAGTTTAGTGGCGATGACACAGGAAGTTATCTTATGCTCCAGTCCCCTATACTGTGTCTACTCTATAGCAGATCCCAGATACACAGTTCCCTGGAGGTGTCGGCATCCATGGGGAGGATGAACCATGAAAGTCAGCAGCCAGTACCCAGTGCTGAGCCTGAAACGGTCTCAGCTCACATTCCTCCAGCATGATCCACTTGCGGTCCCTGAGCTCCAGCTNATACACAGTCCCCTGGAGGTGTCGGCATCCATGGGGAGGATGAACCATGAAAGTCAGCAGCCAGTACCCAGTGCTGAGCCTGAAACGGTCTCAGCTCACATTCCTCCAGCATGATCCACTTGCGGTCCCTGAGCTCCAGCTCCCTCCCCAGGATCAGGAGAGGCCCAAGCCATGGATGGCTAGGGCTTTGTAAATTATTGGGTGTTATTATTGGGAGTCCTGAGCAGGAGAACATTTCATTTATTCCCTGTTCATTAAGCAGCTGCCTTTTCCAGAGAAACAGCTGTTTGTTTATTTACTCTTCTGTTTTTCTCCATCCCCCAGGGTCCTGCCTGATGCCGCTGTCTGGACTGTATCATACACCCCAGTGTGTCTCACCTTTTGCCAAGTTGCCCGGAAACTCAGGTGGCTCATTCACATCTGTCACCTGGACCGTCAGGACCTGCAGGTCAGTGACAGCCACGTCATCCTTCACATAAATCTGCAAGTCAAATATGTGTGGTCCTTCTTCAAAATCTAATTGTTCCATCCCAGTGGTGACAACCTGAAAGCAAATGCAGAAGTCATAGTAACCATGTGTTAAGAAAAGATCTGTTTTGTGTGTATACATTTTGCAAACGGATATTAACTAGCAAGGAGGCAACCAGCATCCTGAAAACCATCTTTCCCTCACTGTCAGGGGAATGGGCTGTTTTGCCTGAGTCCTTTCTACATAAACCCCATGACACTGCCCTAAAAGGACTCCTGTGTGTGAAGCTGCTCTTCACAGGAAGACAAACATTCAGGAGACATCCTGGTTCCATCTCCTGGAGATGGAAAGCATGAAAACTTTAAAGCCTGGCACTATTTGGGGTAGGCTCCTAGGCAAGTCACGTAGATACCCTGCATACAGCTTGATTTTCTCTTCTTTAAGAGTAAGATGCCTCACATCCCTGGGATAGCTGTTAAGTTGCCTCTTCACTCATTTCTCCCTTCTAATTTTCCAAGGCCATATCTAAGACTCAATAAGAGGAGAAGGATAAATCTGCAGAAATAAGAAATGATATTTATTTATATCATAGCCTCTTTGGGTTTGGGGGTGCATTTCCACACAGTCTCCCACTGTTGGAAACGTGTGCTCTGCACAAGTGTTTTGGAGATGTGGGAGGGGCACCAAGAGCCAGGGCCAGAGACATATCACTGGAATCTAGTCTGTGGCCAACAGAAACCTCGGTGGTGTGTAGTGCGAGGGCCCTGCTGAGGTTACCTGGAGGCCAGTCTGTGACCCCTCACATCAACATGCACATCCCTGCCACCAGCTTAGCTGTGGAGCTCCAAGAAAGCCCAGAGCCCTTTGCACATCAAGGACTAAATTTTATCCATGTCTTAATTATGTCTCAATTTAATAACCTTTCGGTTATTAGTGCAACTGGGGCCAGGCAAGGAGGCCTTCAGTATTCTCTATTGAGGAGAACACTTAGCTCCAATCCAGTTTCCATCGCTGGACTTCTGTGTGACCTTGGGAACATTACTTGACTTTTCCCCGATTTCGTTTCCACATGACTATCATTAGGTAAATAAGTCTCACCCTAGTTAAACAGCTGGAGTATACTACAAGATATGAAAACAAAGAGCTAGATCAGGGTACTGTGGAAAGTCAGGGAGAAAACATTCTTTGTGAGATGTGTTTAGTCAAGGAGGACTTCATGGAGGAGGAGGTGGGCNTTCCCCGATTTCGTTTCCACATGACTATCATTAGGTAAATAAGTCTCACCCTAGTTAAACAGCTGGAGTATACTACAAGATATGAAAACAAAGAGCTAGATCAGGGTACTGTGGAAAGTCAGGGAGAAAACATTCTTTGTGAGATGTGTTTAGTCAAGGAGGACTTCATGGAGGAGGAGGTGGGCATCATGTTTGACTTTGCATAAATCTGGATTGATTATGAGAGGAGAGGATGGTCACGGATGTGAATGAACCCATGCTGTGGAGGGAGCACGTAGGAGAATTGAAAGAGACACCGCAGTACTCCTGTCACCGTCCACGAGCAGGGTCAGCCTAGGCACCACACAAGTTGAGATAACCTGCCTCTCTGCTTGGCACATGGGCAGTGAGAGGCAGCATAACATGGAGGTCAAGAGCTTAGACCCTGGAGCCAGACTGGCTTTAAAGCCCAGCCTTCCCATGGCTTAACCTTGCTGTGCCTCGGTTTCCCTAGCTGTAAAGTGGGGATACTGATGGCATCTGCTTCCTAGGGTTGTTGTGAGGATTCCGCGAGCTAATCCATGGACTACTTAGATCATTCTCTGGGGCTGAGTGAACACCCAGCAAATGTTGCCTTTTATTGTCATTAGATGTTGAAAACTGTTCAGTGAATGGGTACCCATCAGAGCTGCTCCCCCATCACAACTATCGACTCTGCTTCCTGACTTACCCCCTAGCTTCCAGCTAAGCCTGGAGCCCTCTTCTGAATCCCACGCTTCCAGACCCTTCACCATAGTGTTCCCTATTGACAGCCCCTCTCCTTGGGACTGGTTCAGTCATCCTAGAAGAAGGAACTAGAACAGTCAAGTAAGGATCTCAAATGTTGTCTCTTGAAACCAAAGGAATTGGGTTGCTGCCAATACATGGAAAAGTTGCTTTTGTGCTTGTCTTTATCAGCATCCTTCGATAGCTCAGCAGGTAGAGCAGAGGACTGTAGACTTGATAGATGTGGACATCCTTAAGTTGCTGGTTTGATTCTGGATCAAAGGAAATGCCTTGCTTGTTTGTTTGTCAGCAGAGTAGTAGTGCAGCAGGAGTGTGCTGGGCCCATAACCCAGAGGTCGATGGATCAAAACCATCCTCTGCTAAGAATCCTCTTCTGGAGAAGGGAATGGCTACACACTCCAGTATTCTTGCCTGGAGAATTCCAGAGACAGAGGAGCCTGGTGGGCGACAGTCCATGGACTGCAAAGAGGCGACATGACCGAGTGACTAACACCAGCATGAATTAAATGTTCATGTGCCAGGCTCTTGCCAAGCTGTTTTGTGGAGTATTTTCTTTAATCATCACAACAACTAGGTGCGGGTTGGGAAAACTTCCCCTATTTCATTCATCAGGGCAGGGAAGGGAGAGAATTCCAAGAGTCATGGCTGAGAGTGGTGGAGCACTCTCCCCACCCTTTAAGAAAAGTATTTATTTGCCTGTGCCAGGCCTTAGTTGTGGTGCATGGGATCTTTAATTGTGCTATGTATAATCTTTAATTGCGGCATGCAAACTCTTAGTTGCAACATGTGGGGTCTAATTTCCTGCTCAGGGATCAAACCCATGTCCCTGCATTGAGCATGGAGTCTTAGCCATTGGACCACCAGGGGATTCCCTGATGGAGCCTCTTTGATGGTGGGCAATCTAGCTGCAGCGTTTTGGTAAAAGAAGATAAGTTTGGTTTTAGGTTTTAGGTTGTTTTGGACAAGACTGAGCAATTCTAAAGTGTCCACAGTTCTCACAATAGCAGATGAGGACAAAGAGGTATCAAGCTCAGAGGTGTGCTAATGGCAGGGGAGCAGCTGTGGCTGCCACGTGACCTCAGAGAGTGCCTGCTCTAGCAGCTCGGCTGTCACACCTCCCTGATTCCTGGGAGCTTTCCTTCTTAGTGCTGCTCCAGGAGGAAACCCCAGCGATGAGCCTCAGGCATCCCTCTTGCTGGGCAATAATGAGGCAGTGCAGTGTGGGAGTGGTGAACAAGGGTTCTTGGGGCCAGCCTGCCTGATCTCAAATCTGAAGTCTGTCACCAGTTAGCTATGTGAACTTGGGCAAGTTGACCAACCTCTCTATGCCTCAGTTTCCCCACCTTTAACCTGCAAATCATAATAGCATAGCACTTCATAGTGTTGTTATGAGGATTAAATGAGTGAATTCACAGAAATGTTTAGGGGAATTCCTGACATATGTTAAGTGTTCCGTAAATGTGAGTTATTGTCATCATCATCATTCAGTTCAGTTCAGTCGCTCAGTTGTGTCCGACTCTTTGTGACCCCGTGAATTGCAGCACACCAGGCCTCCCTGTCCATCACCAACTCCCGGAGTTCACTCAGACTCACATCCATCAACTCAGTGATGCCATCCAGCCATCTCATCCTCTGTCGTCCCCTTCTCCTCCTGCCCCCAATCCCTCCAAGCATCAGAGTCTTTTCCAGTGAGTCAACACTTCGCATGAGGTGGCCAAAGTACTGGAGTTTCAGCTTCAGCATCATTCCTTCCAAAGAAATCCCAGGGTTGATCTCCTTCAGAATGGACTGGTTGGATCTCCTTGCAGTCCAAGGGACTCTCAAGAGTCTTCTCCAACACCACAGTTCAAAAGCATCAATTCTTCAGTGCTCAGCCTTCTTCACAGTCCAACTCTCACATCCATACATGACCAGTGGAAAAACCATAGCCTTGACTAGACAGACCTTAGTCGGCAAAGTAATGTCTCTGCTTTTGAATATACTATCCAGGTTGGTCATAACTTTTCTTCCAAGGAGTAAGCATCTTTTAATTTCATGGCTGCAATCACCATCTGTAGTGATTTTGGACCCCCTCAAAATAAAGTCTGACACTGTTTCCACTGTTTCCCCATCTATTTCCCGTGAAGTGATGTCCTCCTTACACCCCTCACGTGCCTCCATTGTTAATCCTCCTCACCCCAGGTCTCAGCAGCTGTGTCTCAAAGCAGGGTGGCCTGGCCTCTGGCATGACTGAAGGTCACCCTTAGGAAGTCCTACATGACTGAGTCCCAAGGCCAAGAGTGGCAGACCTCTAGGCTGGAGACCCCAGAACCTCATGGCTAGGTGACGGTGCAGAGTGTCCAGGAGGAGTCAGGTTCTGCCACGGAGATGGCATCATCATGTTCTGTAGGAACAGCCCTTGTGAGCAGTTTGGGTTGGAGAATAGGATCTTCCTGTAGGGAATGGGTGATGATATTGGGTAGTTTCTGGGGAGAGGCAACCAGTCGTTAAATACATGTGAACCTGTGGCCCATCCTAGTACTGACACCAGGTCCTGGGTAGCTGCAGGCTGTGGTGCCCGGAGGGCACCAGGATTGGGACCAAATGCTGAACATTTGAGCCCAGATCAGTGGAATGGCTAAGAAATTCTCCATTTGTAGAGGTCAGGAACAGGATGGACTTCCTCCTTGACTGACAGCCCTGTTTGAATCACATTTGACATGGGGAGGGGCGATATGATAGTGAAAGATTTGGATACTTATCCAGACAGTAATAGCTATGTGTGGCAATTGGAGGGGACAGAGCCTGAGACTGGTAGTAGGAAGGCCTGAGTCAAGGTCTTATTTCATCCTTCTTGGCTCTGTGATATCGGACAGATCAGTTAACCTTGCTGTCTCATTGTGATCTTATTTATAAAATAGGGATTTACAACTTTAATAGTGGTAATAACAGTGTTAGTAGTAACAATTAAGAGTTCAGGATGTGAATGTGCTTTGAAACCTCTGCCAATCTGAAATAGTTTGGTCATCCTTATTATTAAAGGCAATAGACTGCAAGAGGCTGAGAATGAGGGTTCTCAAGTAGAAATAACCCAAACATCTGTCAACTGATGAACAAATAGACAAAATGTGGTATATCTATATAGTGGAGTATCATTCAGTCATTTAAAGGGCATGAAGTACTGATCCATGCTACAACATGTGTGACCTTTGAAACTTTATGCTTAAGAGAAAGAAGCCAGTCATTAAAAAAAAATACAATATGATTCAATTCATATGAAGGGACCAGAATGGGCAAATCCATTAAGACAGAACAAAGTAGGTTAGTGGTTACCAGGGCCTGGGGGGATAGGAGACAGGGGAGTGACTACTAATGGATTTGGGGTTTCATTTTGGGGGGATGAAAATGTTCTAAAACTGGATTGTGGTGATGGTCTGTGAATAGAGTAAAAACCACTGAACTGTGTACTTTCAGTGGGTGAATGTGTATTATATCTCAATAGAGTTGTTTTTAAAAAATAGAGCTCTAAAGCCAGACTGCCTGCCTCCCGGTGTCAGCACAGCAGTAGCCATGCAACACAGGGCAAGTTATTTCACCTCTACTAAATTTTTCTTCATTTCCCCTATCTGTACAAAGGGGACAATCACACAAGTAAAATCACTGGATTGTTGTGAATATTACAAAAGAACACATGTCAAGTCCTTTCCGCAGTGTCCAGCGTATACTGTGTGCTCTGTAAGTGTAAACAATTGGCAAGGCTTAGAGGCACAGATGAGCAGCAGCTGTTAAAGCTGACCCAGATGTCAAGGGGGCAGGTCTACAGGCAGGGAAGTCACGGAAACGGCAGCTGGGCCCCAGGAATGTGCGCTGGACGCTGAGGTGGAGGTTGCCTGAATGTGCACTCCTTGCATGCCAGCGGGGCCACCCCTGGGGTGCGGAGAATACAAGATGCCGGGCTCCGGCCCCCAAGTCCACGGGCTCCACGGTGTGTTCTGAGGCCCAGACATGCACCCTTTTTGAAAGTTCCCTTAGTTACTCTAATCATCAGCTGGGTTTGAGAACACCTCGTATGTTTCTCAGAGAGGCAACCAAGCTCAGACCAGGCAAGCCCACTGGGCACCCCTGGAACCCAGAACAATGGCGGGTGGGAGCTGGGAAGGGCTGATGATGACTGTAGGAGGCTCCCGTGCCCACTGAGGGATGAGGTAGACATGGGGGAGAATGCACTCCAACAGAGTCCAGACACCTACACCCCAAAGACATCCTTAGAAGGCCTTTGAGGCTGTCAGTGGAAAACATGCCATCAGCAGGTTCGTCCTGCCTAAGGAGAAGCGACAACTTTGGGAAAGACCAGATGACAAACTAGAAGACAGAGCCGCAGTGGCGTAGCTCTCGAATGTGAATGATTGGGTCTGAATTGTCCAAGAGGAAACATTCACACAGTATGGCTAGATATCCAGACTTATATTTTTATTAAGGGTGTGTTCTTCCATATGAAATATCTTCTCATAAATTTCCTACTGAAAAATCACAGAATCATAGAAAAGAAGAATCACTGGGCACTAGTTCATCAGGGTCTGGTTTCTAAGGAGATCATTACACAAACTATTCCACCCGAAGAATTCGGCTACCAGTGGCACTCCTAACACCTGTTATCACATGAGGGTGGTTGGCAATAAGAAATGAGCCTTTTATTTGTAACAAATTGCACATACTGTTCATTTGGACTGGATTAAATGGAGGGAAAAAGGTCCAAAAGCTACAGGGGCATCTAGCACAGAGGGCTCTAGAATGCCCCTAACAGAATGTCCAGATCTTACAAGAGGGAAGATTAAAGCAGGGGGGGAGGAAGAAATGATCGCTGGTCCAGAATTCCACCCATACCATCTTCAGGGCCCCTCTTTGTGAGCAGCTCCCTTGGGAATAAGACAGTGCTTACCTCAAAGTCGGTGTCCGACAGCCAGTTCACCCTGAAGGCCTGAGTGAGGGGACTGGAGTTGATTATCAGGGGGAACCCTGGGACCACAGGTGACAGTGATGCTGATAATTTCACAGAAAACATGTGCACTGAAGTCTCAGGTGGAGAATTCTCTGCCACTTTGCTCATAGCGGGTAAGTGGATGAGGTGTAGTGCCTGTCCGCCTGCAGATATAAAAAGGATGCAAAACGACATTAGCACAAAGCCTTGTGCTAAAAACAAGGACTTAGCAGCTTGGTTTGTGGCTTCAACTCGTAGCTCAGGGCGAAGCTGGAACCCGGTCACTCTCCAAGAATGAAGACTCTTGCCAAGAGCTGGAAATGGGAATGTGAGATCTTCTTGGAGCCAAGAAAACAACCACCACTATACAACCACGAAATCTGCTACTGTCATTCTGGAAATGAAGCTTCTGTTTTTCCGATTACCTCTCTGCTTCCTTTTGTGTTTCTCCCCGTCTTTTGTGGAGAGCCAGGGAGAAGGAAACGTGATATCTTAGAACATAGACATCCCCTTGAAGGATCCAGTCTGGCCACAGCATCCTCTGTCTTACAAAGGCCAGGGAACCTTCAAGAGTTTATTTTCCTTCTCTCTGTCAGTGTTAGATACAGAGAACACTGAGAATGGAGCGTGCATGACTGGAGAACTCCAAAATCACACCAGCTCTCCCCATATCGCTAAGTATAATCTCATGGACGATGACTTGTTATCATTAGATGCTGAGGGCATCATGTAGAGCCTTGATCGGTACATTGTGCTCAACAGAGTAACTCCTGTTTCAAAGAGAAGGAAGTGAGAGACTCAGGGCAAGCCTGTGAATTACCTTGGGTTGCACTACAGACAGGGAATTTTATGATGTCAGAGAAAACGTGTTATTTTTTGCTGCCAGGAAAGCTTTGGGGTGGTCTAAGTTCTCTTTGACACTCTAGAGGATTCTGCCAGCATGGAGGAGAGTGCCTCCTTCCCCAATTCATGTCTACCCAGAACCTCAGAATGTACCTCATCTGCAAACAGAGTCTTTGTAGATGGAATTATCTACATCTAGTTAATCATCTATCTAATTATTATCTAATTATCTAGTTAAGAGGAGGTCTTGCTGGATTAGGGTGAGCCCCACATCTAGTAACCAGTGTCCTTAGAAGAACAGGACAGGACACAAAGACACACACAGAAGGAAGAAGCATTGTTAGGACAGAGGTAGAAACCACAGCACCAGGACCCTGGGACCCCACAGAGACTGAGACGGAACTGTGTGTGAGCGTCTCCTGTGGAGGTACGGTCAGCAGTTGACTGCCACAGGGGCAGGGGCTCTGGGTGCAGCAGGCTTGGGTATGGCATAAGCCCTCTTGGAGGAGGTTACCATTAACCCCACCACAGAGCTGCTGGAACTTAGCAGGATTGGGAAATAGACTCTTGGAGGGCACAGACAGAACCTTCTGCACCAGGACCCAGGAGAAAGGAGCAGTGACCCCACAGGAGACTGACCCAGGCTTGCCTGTGGGTATCCAGGCATCTCCAGTGGAGGCGTGGGTCGGCAGTGGCCTGCTGCAGGGTTGGGGGCATTGAGTGCAGCAGTGCAGCATAGGACTTTTTGAAGGAGGTTGCCATTATCTTTATTAACTCCACCATAGTTTCGCCCCCAGGTAAATAGCAGGGAGGGAACACAGCTCCACCCACCAACAGAAAATTGGATTAAAGATTTACTGAGCTGGAAGAAACACAAGCTGGAATCAAGATTGCCAGGAGAAAGACCAATAACCTCAGAAATGCAGATGACACCACCCTTATGGCAGAAAGTGAAGAGGAACTAAAAAGCCTCTTGATGAAAGTGAAAGAGGAGAGTGAAAAAGTTGGCTTAAAGCTTAATATTCAGAAAACGAAGATCATGGCATCTGGTCCCATCACTCCATGGGAAATAGATGGGGAAACAGTGGAAACAGTGTCAGACTTTTATTTTGGGGCTCCAAAATCACTGCAGATGGTGACTGCAGCCATGAAATTAAAAGACACTTATTCTTTGAAAGAAAAGTTATGACCAACCTAGATAGCATATTCAAAAGCAGAGACATCACTTTGCTAACTAAGTTCTGTCTAGTCAAGGCTATGGTTTTTCCTGTGATCATGTATGGATATGAGAGTTGGACTGTGAAGAAGGCTGAACACTGAAGAATTGATGCTTTTGAACTGTGGTGTTGGAGAAGACTCTTGAGAGTCCCTTGGACTGCAAGGAGATCCAACCAGTNAAGAACTAAAAGCCTCCTGATGAAAGTGAAAGAGGAGAATGAAAAAGTTGGCTCAAAGCTCAACATTCTGAAAACTAAGATCATTTCCTCCGGTCCCATCTCTTCATGGGAAATAGATGGGGAAACAGTGACTGACTTTATTTTGGGGGCCACCAAGATCACTGCAGACGGTGATTGCAGCCATGAAATTAAAAGATGCTTACTCCTTAGAAAAAAAGTTATGACCAACCTAAACAGCCTATTAAAAAGCAGAGACATTACTTTGCCAACAAAGATCCATCTAGTCAAGGCTATGGTTTTTCTAGTAGTCATGTATGTGAGAGTTGGACTATAAAGAAAGCTGAGTGCCGAAGAATTAATGCTTTTGAACTGTGGTGTTGGAGAAAACTCTGAGAGTCCTTTGGACAGCATGGAGATTCAACCAGTCCATCCTAGAGGAAATCAGTCCTGAATATTCATTGGAAGGACTGATGCTGAAGCTGAAACTCCAATACTTTGGCCACCTGATGCGAAGAGCTGACTCATTTGAAAAAACCCTGATACTGAGAAAGATTGAAAGCGGGAGGAGAAGGGGATGACAGGATGAGATGGTTGGATGGCATCACTGACTCAATGGACATGAGTCTGAGTAAACTCCAGGAGTTTGGGATAGATAGGGAGACCTGGCGTGCTGCAGCGCATAGGGTCACAAAAAGTTGAACATGGTTGAGTGACTGAACCAAACTGAACTGAGAAACCATAGTGATGCAGCTACAAACCAAGGCATAGCAAACAACCCCCAGAAGTCAGGATGTAGGTGTGGAGAAGCACGTCTCTCAGAGACTGTAGAAGGAACCAACCCTATTGATACCTTGATTTCAGATTGCTGCATTCCTGAATTGTGAGAGAATAAATTTCTGCTGAGTTAAGCTATTCCGTTTGTGGTAGTTTGTTATAGCAGCCCCAAGAAACTGATACAATTGCCACTTATTCAATGTTCCAAATAAATGCATTCTGTAAAATGCTTTCTCTCATTTACTCCTCAAAACAATCCTTTTGGATAAACATTAGTGTCATCATTTTACAGATGAGGAAACTGAGCTGAAGCACACGCAGTGAATAATAAGTAACAAAGTCAAAATTTACACCAAGGTCACCTTCTCAGCCAGCTTCCAACCTTGGCCACCACTAATCATTGGGGACAAAGTCCCTAGAATGGGAGGAGGTATAGGCGGGACAGATCTACAGGGCGGAAAGATCTGAAAAGTGCAGAATTTCTAGAAACAAACAAGCCATGGGAAAACATTGGCTTTTATAAGAGAAGGCTTTTACTTCAAATTTGAGGAGGGGAGGCAGAGGAGCAGGTGGAAATGCAGGAAAAATTGAAATATAAACACATTCATTGATACAAGCATTCCTAAATCTAAAATCATCTGATTTCATTTAGAGACTAAAATGCATTATGCATTAGTTAGTTTTTGCTGACAGAATTATCTGGTTTTTTGGACAAGGACTATGCAAGGACTCAGAAATATCAAAACAGCTGAGGTTTAGGGTGATGTGAATACAAATGGATTTTTAAAATCTATTAAAATTGATTTTAATATTATAGCATTCTTGTGATTAAAAAAAAAAAACAACCCAGCAGCAAGATAGTATGTCTAGAGTATTTAGAGGCAAAAGTTCCCTGAAATAGTTTTTAAAAATGAGCAAAATAATCAATTGCTGTGGTGGGTTGGGTTTTGTGTGTATAATCCCCTCAGGCCCTCTTTTCCCACCATTGGAGTCTCCAGTACACCGCCCTGCCCAGCCAAATTGTTCACAGGAGTGTTCCTTTCCGGCTCAGCAGGGCAAGACAGTCATGAGCAAACGGAAAGACTGGCAATTTGTTTCCAAAGACTCCACCTGATCTTGATGCAGTGATTTGTGCCTCTCTGACTAACAAGGAAAGAGGCTTCTATGTATGTTTAAGCAAAGATGTAACTCATTCAATTTTTCTCAGGAACAGCCCAGGTTAGGGCTTTGCTGGTGGCTCAGCGGTAAAAAAATCCTTTTGCCAGTGCAGGAGACACAGGTTCAATCCCTGATCCAGGAAGATCCCATGTGCCATGGGAGCAACTAAGCCTGTGCACCACGCCTATTGAGCCTGTGCTCTAGAGTCCAGGAACCACAACTGCTGAAGTCCACGTGCCCAAGAGCCTGTACTCTGCAACAAGAGAAACCCCAGCAATGAGAAGACCGCACTCTGCAACTAGAGAACAGCCCCTGCTCGCTGCAACTAGATAAAAGCCTGCGCAGCAACGAAAGCCCAGCACAGTCAAAAATAAATAAAATTTGGGGAAAAATTGGCAAGCTTTCTCTGTAAAGAGCTTGATGATAAATATTTTAAAAAGAGAGAGAGAGAACAGCCCAGGGTAAGGTAGTGCACAGCCCAAAGGAACAGACTAAAACCAGTAACCACTCACGTTCACCGAGCACCTACGCACCAGGCATCGTGCTAGGTATGCCTGATTTCATCTGCTCTAGCCATGATCCCTGGAAGGAGGCATCACTGCCACCACTTCACACCCCTGAGACTACACACCCAGTAAGTGGCCACGAGGGCCCTGGTTCATGCATCTGGGTCTGTAGATAGCAGACTGTGTGTCTCTACTATAGGCTTTTGATCCATGCTTGTCAGATGACCCTGCACGTGAGATGAATTGTGGATATTCTATAACCTGGTAACACCATAGAAAGATGGTGCTGGGGCTGGTAAGAGGTTGGACTCTCCACCCAGAGGTTAGATTTGGGTGATGTGACATGTAAGAGGCCTTTTAGAGGAACAGCATAAGGGACAGTGCTAGAGTGTTAGCTTGGTGCAGTCTCACCAATGAGAGGCTTGCTAAGCCCTACTCAGAGGTTCCCAAACCTCAACCTCAAGAGGGGGATTACCGCAGCCACCAACCTTGCTGCGGTAAACTGGAGAGATTGCTTACCAAATATCCCCAGCAGATAGCCTCTACTTTGCTTTGTGGGTAGTGTATCCCTTGATCTTATGCATTAATCATAACTTCAATAAACTCTGAGTTTGAGAGGCTAATTCTAGAGAAGAACCAGTCTTCCAAGCCAAGGCATCTGACTCCCGGGGCGGGGCTCCTTTTCATGGTTCCATGCTGCCTCCTTACACTTACAGGGCTTGCCCTGGTCTCCCTCAAGTGGTCCCACTTCCTCATGGTGGTGAGGGAAGTATTGGGGAGGGAAAAGCAGATCTATCCAGCGACGCTTAGGCACTTTGTGTTGGATACTGTCCGGTTATAAAGCCAGACTATGTCTGTGAATATTTCTGTGGACATTCTTGCTAGATCTGTTCTGCTCTTCATCTGGTGGTCTTTCCTCCCAGGAAAAGGTTATGTGTGCCAGGGTTGTGTAGCTGAATTCTAAAAGCTTTGAGGCAGACACTCCAGGGACATTGATAAGGCAAGTGGCCAAGCTGGGATCTCCCAAGTCTTAGTCCAACAACCAATTCCTCCAGTTTCTTTGCTATTAAAAGCAGTGGTAACAGTGTTAATAGTAATAACTGGTGGCAAGGGTCCACACTCTAAAAATAGAGCAATTAATATGGTATGGAATTCACCAAATATTCAATTTGCTCATTCTACAGATAAGTTTAAGGGACGTGTCCAAAGGCACTCTGCTAATCAGGCCTTCCCCGGCAGAGGCAAGGCCAGGAACCAGGGGCCATCTCTCCCTTAGACATGACGCACTTTCCTTCCAAACTTTCTCTGGTGGTCTGAGTGCTGGAGATCAAGAAAGAGGCTTTAATAGAATTTGACTTACACATGCATCTTAATTAAGAAGCAAATTAGAATTGCTTGATGGATACACTTTGAAAAAGAAGAGGCACACACAATGATTATCAGTCACTGAGTCCACTGAAACATCTAGCCTACGGCTGAGAGCTTCAATGGATGATGGGTTTGCTTGTTTCCAAATAAGCAAAATCACTGCCTTGCCAGAAAGGGTCCAAGGAGGCCCCCTCCCCGGAGCCTGTGTTGGGATAATGAAAGCCTCCGTAGCCTCCGTTCCAGGGGAGGCAGCTGGCCACCTGGGTCTCTGATACCAAAGGTGAGGAGGTGGCTCAGGAAGTGTGGGGACATTCCTTCTTCTCCCTCAGGGGATGCAGCTGCTGTCTGACTTGTACTCTGTTTTCAGTACACAGGATAGTACGCATCTGAGGCTGTCGCTCAATACATGCCTCTTCCTTCTAGTAACTAATCAAAATTGTGGTGAAAGAATCCAGAGGAATGTTGTGAAAGGGGCAGGAGAACTGGAGTCAGAGCCAATCTGAGTTTTGCTGCTGCTTGACTGTGTGGCCTTGGGCTGGTCCCCCAAGTTCTTCGGGCCTTATGTCCACTCTGTCCCTCAGGGATGTGGGGCCTTATGTCCACTCTGTCTCACCCCAGTGGCCATTAAACATTTCCAGTTGTTCAGTTGTTCAAGGAGATGCACGGGACCCAAAGAGAATGCTTCCACATCCACAGTTGATTACAGAAAATGGAGATGGTATAGCAGTTACTTTAAAATAAGAATGTGCATCCCAGCTGAATGCTGCCTCATAGCAAGAGGACAGAAGAGGCCCAGAGCCAGCAGGCTCCTGCTGTCTTCCTTCCCTAAGGCCATAGCTAAGTGTACTTGCTCAGACCAGAAACCACCAACTACATCACTGATACCTTGGAAACAGTGAATCCAAATTAGAGTCTCTGCTGGAACTGTTTGTATTGAATCTTTCGCTGCTCCTGTAGGCACCATCCTGTTACATAACTAGTCCCAACAGCAGAGCCCTCTGACGGGCTCACCAAGACCAGGGGCAAATCATCAATCTCAACCTCATCAATGAACATTGCTTTTAGGCCGGGGCAGACCATCCCCAACCTCTAGGGACCCATGGTTACAATGCAGTGCTATTAGTCAGCAGGCTCCTTGCCTTGAACGAGAGTTAGTTGTGTGTAGGAACTTTAGCAAAGCCACTTAGACTAATTCCAGTCCTACTAAAATTCACTCTCATGGGTACCATATAAGAAAATGCATATGCTCAGTATACTATAAAGCATTACAGAATGTTGTTGTTTTAGCATATGTAACATCTTCCTGTATCTTTCATTTTCATGATGTTATACCTTCCTGGATGGGATGCCCACCCACCCATTTTGAGGGGCTGATTCATGCCCCCCAAAGGCTAATGGAAGGTAGGACAAAGAAGAAAAGGTGGTGAGACTTCTAATGATTCTGTAAATGACACTAGGTCATCACTAGCAAGAGAGGGAAGTGTTTGTCTTGGAGCATCACTCTGGTTCAGACCTGAGAAGGGCGGGTTTCTTGCCAACATCTAACTCTGTGGAGATGGAAAAGCAGACAGATTCCAGTAACTTGAGTGCTTCAGCAGGAGTGAGGGAAAGACAACCAGGCTCCCTTGGAAAAGGAAGAGGAAAGTGGGGCTGAGAGGAGGGATGGCCTTTGCTTTTCTGAGGTTGTCTTAATAGGAAAGAGACATGGTAGAAAAGAGGAAACTTTTTGTAACATTCTTTGGATCCCATATATAGGATTAATCACCCACAGAAAAACTTTCTGGAAATGGACTACATCTTCCTGCCTTTTCAAATGATGAGAGCATTAAGAAGGATGTACACCTGGTCCTCAAGGAGTGTAAGACACTGATCCTTGGGCCTCTTTTGATTTCCTGACTCACCTAGCTGGAGGCCAGGCCCAGATGGTAGACTTGTGGATCACCCTAGAGAGATCAAGATGACCTCACATGTGGTGCTCAGTGAACAAAACTCAGGTCAACGAGCCTGATACCTTTTTTTGAGTTCATGTGGATCTTCTAACTACCAAGGAGGGCCTTCTCTCATTAAACACCCTGGCATTTTTCATTTCTGTGAGACTCAGACAAAAGCTAGTTCCCTGGAGACTTTCTCAAAGTGGAGACAGCCTCAGTGTGCAGTGGATTTAAATATACTGAGGGGTCTTTGCTAAGTCCTCCATCTCCCAGGAGTGACACATGTTCCTTTGGTACTGATGGAGCCAGAGACTGTTTCACCCCAACTCTTTCTTGTGCTACAGCTGAGAGTCTTGTGGAGTTTATGTTCTTTAAGGGCCTTGCTTTCTAAGTTGTTACTGGAAAGGGACACTTTAGCATCCTGAAGAGAAAATGTTTTCTTTCCCTTATCTTAATAGGAGGTGAAAAAGACAGACGCCAATCTCAATGCCAATATTAAGCAGGCAGAGGATCTGAATTTCTGCATTTAGGGGATATCAGTAAATGCAGAGGGAAAAAAACAGGCCCCCAAAGGGATAATGATCAACAACAACAAAAATTTATTAGATACCCTATATGTGTTGGTACTCAGAGACCACAGAGGAATATGAAATATGAAGCCTGTTATGGAAGGGCTGGCATTCCAGCTGAAGATTCCAGGACAGACACATAATGGATGAATTATAACTCCTGCTCCTTTTCATTGAGCACTTATTCTGTGTTAGATACTGTACTAAACCCTTGACACCCATTCCATGTGCAGGCAAGAGGAGCTCCAGGGTACAACAGAAAGAGCATCCACTGGGAGCTGGGGCAGTCTGGGAAGGCTCTGTGGAGGAGGTGGGACTTGCCTGGACCTGGAGGATACACACCAGTTAGACCAAATGAGAGGAACAGAATACTGGAAAATGTTACTTTGTCTGTGATTACTTTGGTGATGCCTGTTTCCAATCTGCTAAAGGCAGGTACTGTGACTGCTCCCCTTCCCCAGTCCTCTGTGACCCTGGTGTTTTTGAGATCAAGGGTAAGGAGTAGGTTTTCAGATTCACCTAAGGAAGTAGGAGAGGAACAGTCTGCCGCACAACAGATCTTCCCAAAGGTTGTATTTGACCTGTGGCGGCAAAAGTACAGTACAGTGTGTGGTCTTTTGGAGTGAGAGGGCTTAGAATGTGGTTTTTATTTTAAAATCTCAAGTATTTCTTGCAGACTTTTGTGATATGTTTCTTTCACACATCTGATGAGAAGATTCCAAATGACTGTGTTTAAGTACGAGATCTGGGTTTTTCTAACCTCACTCTTCCCCTAATGACAATAAATGTCACCTCTTAACTCAAATGATTATGGTCCTAAAAGCCTATATTTCTGGGAAAATCTCCAATGTTTAAATTCAACTAAGAGTCTGAGCAGCTCAAGACCCAACTTCACACTCACAGTTCCTCCTGCCCTCTAAAAGTTCAAGGTTAAAGAGAGTTCAATATTATTAGGAGAACTGTGATTTATTTATCTATTAACAACAGATCAACAGGGAAAAATCAAATAGTCTTATTTATAGATCTTGAGAAAAAAATTTGATTTAAAAATCCATTTTGGGCTCAGTCAGATGGGAGCAGAGATGCTTCTGGAGGTAACATCGCAATGGCTGCCCAAGGAGAACACCAAGTTCAGTTCAAACTTGTATTGGTTGGTGATGATGGTACTGGAAAAACTACATTCATGAAACGTCATCTGACTGGTGAATTTGAGAAGTATGTAGCTACCTTGAATGTTGAGGTCCATCCTCTTGTGTTCCATACCAACAGAGGACTGATTAAGTTCAATGTATAGTATACAGCTGGTCAGGAGAAATTTAGTGGACTGAGAGATGGCTATTATATAGAAGCTCAGTGTGCCATTATAATGTTTGATGTGACATCAAGAGTTACTTACAAGAATGTGCCTAACTGGCATAGAGATCTGGTACGAGTGTGTAAGAACATCCTGATTGTGTTGTGTGGCAACAAAGTGGATATTAAGGACAGAAAGGTTAAGGCAAAGTCAACTGTCTTCCACCAAAAGAAGAATCTTCAGTACTATGACATTTCTGCCAAAAGTAGCTACAACTTTGAAAATCCCTTCCTCTGGCTTGGTAGAAAACTGACTGGAGACCCTAACCTGGAGTTTGTCGCCATGCCTGCTCTTGCCCCGCCAGAGGTGGTCATGGACCCAGCCTTGGCAGCACAGTATGAGCTGATTTAGAGGTTGCTCAGACAGCTTCTCTCCCGGATGGAGATGATAACCCGTGAGAAAGTGAAGCTGGGGCCCAGCGTCGGAAGTCTACTGTTCTGTGACGTCACTGGTGCAGCATGTTTGCCACTTTATTACATAGCTAAGCAGAACATGTGCTTAATCTTTGGGTGCTGAAGGAGATGGATGGGCTTTGGAGTGAATGTGGCAGTTAAAAAAAACCTTCATTTTTTGGACCCACATATTTAGGTGTTGTGGAACACAGTTGTTTCCTCCCTGAGTTTCAAATATAAGACTGCTCTAGTCACATGACAGTATTGAGAGGTGGAAGCTTGTTTGTTACTGTCATTCACATTCCGTTTCATTTAAAATGAGAATAAAGTTGTGTTTCAAATATCTAAGCAAGTGAATTCATCTTTTATTTAAATGAGCATTTTAAAACCACTAACAGGGAAAGTTGTGCCATGTTACTACTTGAATTGCCTTTGCTATTACCACTTAATTTGAAGTCAATTAGGTTAAATGCTCCTAATTTTCTATATACTTGAATCATTTCACACAAATGTAGTGACAAGTCAACAGTATTGTATTTGATAAGTTGTTCAGTTCAATTCAGTTCAGTCGCTCAGTCGTGTCCAACTCTTTGCAACCCCATGAATCACAGCACATCAGGCCTCCCTGTCCATCACCAACTACCGGAGTTCACTCAGACTCACGTCCATGGAGTCAGTGATGCCATCCAGCCATCTCATCCTCTGTCGTCCCCTTCTCCTCCTGCCCCCAATCCCTCCCAGCATCAGAGTCTTTTCCAATGAATCAACTCTTCACATGAGGTGGCCAAAGTACTGGAGTTTCANCAAGAACTCTGGCTGACTTGGGTGATGGAGAAGGGAAGGTTATGCATAGCAAGAAATGCAAAAAACATGAATAATAACAAGGGGTTGTTAACATATATGCCTGAAAATACTGTTTGATTCATCAGCTCATGATTTTTATCATTTTTATCAAAATCAAGGTAGGAAGTGGGCTTTTCAGTAGTCTGGAAATAGTAATAATAATGCCATCCATACACATATATTGGGTTGGCCAAAAAGTTAGTTGTAATAATATTATAGTGAAATGTTGTATGGTATATTATAATATACATGGGCTTCCCAGGTAGTGCTAGTGGTAAAGAACACACGCGCCAATGCAGGAGACATGAAGAGATGTGGTTTTGATCCCTGGGTTGGGAAAATCCCTCAAGGAAGGCATGGGATTGTTTGGAGAATCCCTTGTACAGAGGAGCCTGACAGGCTTCAGTCCATAGGGTCACAGAGTTTAACATGACTGAAGCAACTTGGCACACATGTATGATATATATGATATGCAACATAATTTATAATTTCATTATTATTATTGCTCATATTTGATCAATTATTACTTAGCATTGTCATGAAAGAAAGTAAAAGTCACTCAGTCATGTCTGACTGTTTGAGACCTCATGGACTGCCAGAATACTGGAGTGGGTAACCTTTCCCTTCTCCAGGGGATCTTCCCAACCCAGAGGATCACACCCAGATCTCCTGCATTGCAGGTGTATTCTTTGCCAGCTGAGCCACAAGGGAAGCCAAGAATATGGGGGTGGATAGCCTATCCCTTCTCCAGGGGATCTTTCTGACCCAGGAATTGAATCGGGGTCTCCTGCATTGCAGACGGATCCTTTGCCAACTGAGCTATTAGTTTTCGTTAATGACCAACTATNGAGCCACAAGGGAAGCCAAGAATATGGGGGTGGATAGCCTATCCCTTCTCCAGGGGATCTTTCTGACCCAGGAATTGAATCGGGGTCTCCTGCATTGCAGACGGATCCTTTGCCAACTGAGCTATTAGTTTTCGTTAATGACCAACTATCATCCTCACAAACAAATTGGCACAGAAGCTATTATTGTTATTTCCATTTTACAGATAAGATCAAGGCACAGGCTATTAAGGCACTTGTCCATGATCATTGAACCAGTAATTAGTAGAAACAGATTTCAGATTCAGATGTTTCTGATACCTGTGTTTTCCCAGATAATCAAAAGCAATGCTACACAGCATGGTGTTAGAAACTGTTGCACCAGGCAGAATTCGGAGCAAAGACTTTCATCAGTACCTTTGAATATGGTACCCAGCAATATAGTTATATCTACATTGCAGCTTTCCCTTACGGTCCTGTACAAATAGAAGACCATTTTGTATCTCTTGCCTGAAGCTGGTTCTCCAAAGTTGAGATTCAAATGTTGAATCACTGTGAATGTGTGATGCTGTATCTGAAAATCAGAGATTCAAAAGAACCACTAAAATCCAGGGCAGAGATCTGTAGTGCTACTAGTTAGATAGTATTTATGACTTCAGAAGATAGCTCTGCTTGCCCTTCAGGACATAGATTTTAATTGGGTCATAGGAAGGGAAGGGATGGCATAGCCTCCATAGCTTCTGTCCTATCAGAGAGAACTTAGGATCATACAACTTATTTTTTCCTTACACAACAAGGTCAATGATGGAGTTCCATTTCAGAGTGATTCACACCAATACTAAATTAGGGGTCAGAGAAGATAAAACAAACAAATGGTGTGCTTGCTGCTTATTTGGGTCCCTCAGTCATAATAGATAGACTTAGGGTCATAGGGTTTGGGGTAATGATAAAAAGGGAGGGGAGAGCCATCCCTTATAGCCTGTCATGAGACAAGTAAGCAGGTTGCAGTGTGAGAATGAAATGTCCCGTTGTATTGAGATCTGTTGAGATGTACCTCTGGCAGATTATTAAACTGACCCTTGTAGCTATTGACAGCTTGTCGATATACTGAAGAAAGCTGTGTGGAAGCGAGGAGTAGTTATTGTGTCAAAATGAGGGAGGGGCCCAGAAAGTTATCAGGGTGTTTGGAAAACCCCACATTCAGTTTTGTTAAAAGACCAGAGAAAAAAAATCAAGAGAAATAATCCATTTGGGTCACTAAATGTGATATAAGGGAACATTTCATGCAAAGATGAGCTCAATGAAGGACAGANGCAGATGACACCACCCTTATGGCAGAAAGTGAAGAGGAACTAAAAAACCTCTTGATGAAAGTGAAAGAGTAGAATGAAAAAGTTGGCCTAAAGCTCAACATTCAGAAAACTAAGATCATGATCCCATCACTTCCCATCCCATCAGGTCCCATCACTTCATGGGAAACAAATGGGGAAACAGTGGAAACAGTGTCAGACTTTAATTTTGGGGCTCCAAAATCACTGCAGATGGTGATTTCAGCCATGAAATTAAAAGACAGTTACTCCTTGGAAAGAAGGTTATGACCAACCTAGATAGCATTTTCAAAAGCAGAGACATTACTTTGCTAACGAAGGTCTGTCTAGTCAAGGCTGTGGTTTTTCCTGTGGTCATGCATGGATGTGAGCGTTGGACTACGAAGAAAGCTGAGCACCGAAGAATTGATGCTTTTGAAC
Organism: Neotragus pygmaeus; assembly: GCA_006410875.1. Classification (NCBI taxonomy): domain Eukaryota; kingdom Metazoa; phylum Chordata; class Mammalia; order Artiodactyla; family Bovidae; genus Neotragus; species Neotragus pygmaeus. The sequence continues at coordinate 319,350 of SJYV01002590.1, forward strand.
TGTGGTGTTGGAGAAGACTCTTGAGAGTCCCTTGGACTGCAAGGAGATCCAACCAGTCCATTCTGAAGGAGATCAGCCCTGGGATTTCTTTGGAGTGAATGATGCTGAAGCTGAAACTCAGTACTTTGGCCACCTCATGCGAAGAGTTGACTCATTGGAAAAGACTCTGATGCTTGGAGGAATTGGGGGCAGGAGAGAAGAGGACAACCGAGATGGCTGGATGGCATCACCAACTCGATGGGCATGAGTTTGGGTAAACTCCGGGAGTTGGTGATGGACAGGGAGATCTGGTGTGCTGCACTTCATGGGGTTGCAGAGTCGGACATGACTGAGTGACTGAACTGAACTGATCTTTGATGAATTCTAGGAAAAAATAAATCACAGTTTGTTTTTTTTAATCTTAAACAAATGCGCATCTCTCTCCTCTTGATTTGTTAATTTGTTAATTCAGAGTAACTGGAGGAAATTTTGAATTCAAGGCTGGTTTCACTCTGTCTCTCAGCACACATCCAATAAAAAGTATTTTTTCCCTATCTGTATAGTGCTGTTTTTGAGAAATAATGAGTNGACTGAGTGACTGAACTGAACTGATCTTTGATGAATTCTAGGAAAAAATAAATCACAGGTTTGTTTTTTTTAAATTTTAAACAAATGCACATCTCTCTCCTCTTGATTTTGTTAATTTGTTAATTCAGAGTAACTGAAGGAAATTTTGAATTCAAGGCTGGTTTCACTCTGTCTCTCAGCACACATCCAATAAAAAGTACTTTTTCCCTATCTGTATAGTGCTGTTTTTGAGAAATAATGATTAATTCTAATAGCAGATAAAGTAATCAGATGCACCATTTCTGGGATTAAAATGACCTAAGTCAAAATGCACACAGATATGTGACTCATGCATAATTATAAATTGTGATTTTGGCAAATTTATAAAAAGTGACTGCTACATTTATGATATCACCAGCTTTTCCAGAACCTTGTAACTACTTCATCAAAAGATAGTTTATATTTTCATTCTCCTTGAAAAGAGGCAGGACTTTATGGCTGCTTCAGTACAGAGATTGCTATGTGATTTGAGATTAAGTCCAAAAAAGATGATATATCCTCTCTTTGGGCATGGGATATGGGAGCCTGCAATGAGAAGTCTAGCTTCCCTGAATCAGCCTGCTAGAGAGATCACTCATAGAAATGATAGAACTAGAGCTAGCGAGAGATACAAATGGAGATGGGCATGGAGATGGATGGAGATGGAAGTGGTTGGAGGTGGAGATGAAGGTGGAAGTGCATGGAGGTGGAGAAAAAAAAAAAAAAAAAGAAAGTAGAGGTGGAGAGAAGCCCAGAGAATCCTAACAATTCCACGCCATCATGCTGTTTGAGTTATCTCAGATTCCAGATGTACAAGCATGTGATTTTTCAGATTTCAACTCGTCTTTGAGCTACCCCAACTAATACCAAGGGGGACAAAATAAGCCTTTCTTGAAAAGCAGCTTCATAAGCAAAATACATGTATTTGTTTAGACATTAATTTTTGTAGAGTCTGATTATGCTGCACTGTATAAACAAGCTTAGTAGTAAGCATCTTTCTCTTTTATTAATATAAATAAGGGGAACTTCCCTGGTGGCTCAAATGGTAAAGCATCTGCCTACAATGCAGGAGACCCAGGTTCGATCCCTGGGTCAGGAAGATCCTCTGGAGAAGGAAATGGCAACCCACTCCAGTACTCTTGCCTGGAAAATCCCATGGATGGAGAAGCGTGGTAGGCTACAGTCCATGGGGTCACAAAGAGTTGGACACAACTGAGTGACTTTGTTTTCACTAGGCATCTAGAGATGATGACTATATAATAGAAGGTGGGTAGGTAGGACACTAGAGACTTTGTAAAGCACTCTTTCCCAGCAGTTCAGTTGTCACAGTTAAGGAGGAAGCACAGAGCAACAGGAAGTCTGCTGGCTCCTAGGTCCATGCTCTTTCCTTGTAAACATGATGGAATTCTGTTGGCTGAAAGAGTCATTTCTAAATAAACAGAATGAATCTTACTTACCATCTTATGAACTCCACGCCTTTCACATCTCTGAGCCAGCTTAGCAGTAG
>SJYV01002590.1:324576-345330 GCA_006410875.1 Neotragus pygmaeus
CCTCTGTCCATGGGATTTCCCAGATAAGAATACCAGCGTGGATTGCCATTTTCTTCTCCAGGAGATCTTCCCAATCCAGGGATCGAACCTGTGTTTCTTGCTTGACAGGCAAGTTCTTTACTACTGAGCCACCTGGGAAACCCCTAATAGCTATTAGGAACAAACATATTAACATATCTAGAAAAACTAGCACTTTCTAGTGAGTTAACTTTGCATTTTTATGAATTTATTCAAGTATGTTTTTTGACCAGTGCAGTGCAATGCTAATTACTTATGGAGGTTTTCCACTACATAACAGTTTTTGGACTTTTATGGACTTTAGAAAGAGAAAGTGATAACTTTAAGTCATCTGGAATATTCCATGTTCTCTACTGTAAAATCTTTGGATGAAGTAAACTTGGGGAGGCTTGAGAATCAGCTGGCTTGTGATTTATCCAACTGCAAATTAGACTAGTTCAACTAGGTAATAATAATAATACATGCTTGGAGAATATAATACACAGTGGAAGAATAAAGGAAACCTTTCCCTCCATTTCTATGAACTTCAGAAAATGGTTATTAGGCAAGTGAATGATGTGTTACTTTGAGTTGTATCATTAGACACATAAAGAACAAGGGTGGTTATGAAACTACTTCAATTAGACAGTGCACATCCCAGGGAAGAGAGAAACTTAAAAACATATCTGGGTCACTGGAAAAGTCAAATTTCTTAGAAGCATATTTTTAAATCAGAGCTTTAGAAGTATTCATATTCTAATGAAATATTTTTTATTCTACTGAATATGTTTGCATTTTAATTCCAGGTAAGGATGAGTTCAGTATGTAGACATGTTCATCAAATTTATAAGCAAATGGAACCTATGGAAAGGTTAGTATTTTAGTAAAGTTAGGCAAAAGACCGTGGGAAGGGGAAATAGAAGGAAACACATGATAAAGTTAATTTTTGATAAATTATCTGATTTTTTTAAGTAGCAGCAGTATATATATATATATANCCTTCTTTATCCAGATGTGAAGAACTAGGAGGTACTGGTCCCTCTCAGGTTTGTCCTGTAACATCCAGAGACGTTCTGGATCTTTTTTCATCACAGGATAGATGGGGGCAGAGCAGGAAGCCCATGGACTTAGACTTAACCTGGAACCCTGATCCTCTATTTACGTGCTTTGTGACTGGGCAGGTCGCTTAAACCCCTGACTCTGCTTCCTCATCTGCAAGGTAAAATTAATAGTACTTTCTCCCTTGCAGAGTTCATTGTGAGAATCAAAGAGCGCATCTGTGTGAAGTATCAAATTCTGGGCACATTGCAGCTGCTCAGACACAGTATCACTGCATCCCACAGAGGCAGAGTGCTACATTGTTGCCAAGATTTTTAGGAAGATCTTTCCACCGTACTGATGCTTACACCACCATCAAAAAGGAAGGAAGGTAGGAAAGAAAGGAAGAGACAGGAGAGGAAAGGAAGGAAGGCAGGAAGCAAGAAATTTTTCCTTCAGGTTAAAAATTACTATCCTTTACAAAATCACTATAAACAAGACCTTCATTGATAAATTTTCCAGCTACTGTTGTTGTTCATGTACTTTAAATCTTTTTTGAAGTAGCAGGGTATACATTATCAAAATATTATAAATGAGACTTGCACTGTACTTATAAGTTGCAGTAACAAAATTTATAGTGATGGAAACAGAAACCTTATATCACAGCTATTCTATAACAAAAGCAAGCATTCATACAGTGCCTTCACGTGCTAGAAGAGGCTCGACATATTTACTATATATTAACTCTGGGATTTCTTTGGAAGGAATGATGCTAAAGCTGAAACTCCAGTACTTCGGCCACCTCATGCGAAGAGTTGACTCATTGGAAAAGACCCTGATGCTGGGAGGGATTGGGGGCAGGAGGAGAAGGGGACGACAGAGGATGAGATGGCTGGATGGCATCACGGACTCGATGGACGTGAGTCTGAGTGAACTCTGGGAGATGGTGATGGACAGGGGGGCCTGGCGTGCTGCGATTCATGGGGTCGCAGAGTCGGACACGACTGAGCGACTGAACTGACTGAACTAAACTGAACTCATTTAGTCTCTACAATACCACTGTGGGACCGCTGTACTAACGTTATCCTCCTTTTCACTAGATGAGGAAACCAAGGCACAGAGAAGTTCAGGAAGGAGCCCAGTGGTACGAATCCAGGAAGTGATGGAGCCAGGGTTCCAACCAATGCAGCTCTGCTCCAGAGCCTGGGTTCCCAGTCTCTGTATTGGTAGTCTGTCTCTCTCCGCTTGTTGCCCTGCAGAGAGCACCCACATACACAGGTCACACGCAGATAAAACAGTGCCCTTGCTCCTAGCACCTCTCTAATAATCCTATCCCTGTATTCAGCTGTGCAGGAGAAGGGTACAGGAAGAAGCCACAGACCTGAGGATCACACCTGGTTTGGTTTGGTTCTTTTTTTTTTTCATTTGCTGTTTGCTGCTATAGCAAGAAGTCCTGCTGTCACTCACTGAACTGGGGGGCAGGGAGGGGCTCCATCGTGTGGAAGGAAAGGAAGGTGTTTCTGGGATCTGGGTGCTTATGACTCTCGGTGCTTGCAGCTCAGGGTGTTTTCATCTCCCTGATGGGCACCAGCACCTGCTAGCAAAGCAGTCAGCTTGCCTGTGAGAAAAGAAAGGATGGGATGAATGAATGCTCTGTGCTTTGTCTGGGGGAGAGAAGAAGAGCCCCAACCCTTGATGGATCCCTAGGGCAAAGGCCTCAGAAGAGGGGCCAGCACCAGCGTCTCTGCAGCGAGAGCCCCCCTAGGTAACCCCTGGGTAACCAGAAACCAACAGGGCCCCTTTCCAGTGAAGAGCTCTATGGCAAAGCTGGCCCATGGAACCACCCACAAACCTAGACCGAGGCCTGGGGCAGCAGCCTGAGAGCTCAGAGGCGCTGGCCTCTCGTGGGTGGAGGTCTCCCGGCTTCGTGGCAGGCGGCCCCATCCCGCAGGTCTGGACCCCTTGACTCTTACCAGTGCAGCTAGACTCTGGTCAAACTGAAAAGAAGAAAGGTTTTATTCAATGCCCTCAGTTTTGGATGTTCCTCCAACAGATTTCCAGGAAATATTTTTTCTTTTTCTTTTTTTTTTTTACATGTGTTCCCCATCCTGAACCCTCCTTCCACCTCCCTCCCCATCCCATCCCTCTGGGTCATCCCAGTGCACCCAGGAGAGACTATTCCAGCAAACAATTATTCCTGGAAGTCGGTGAGTTCTCCAGCCACATGAACTTGAGAGTGGAGGGGAAGGGAGATCAGGCAAATAAAGGTTTTTACTCCGATTTTCTCTTTTCCTACCCTAGCAAAGCGGTCTGAGAAAGAACAATAGCCTTTTCTCTTTAAGTGTTTCTGGGGTTTTGAATTCGGCAGAGTCCTTTCTGCCTGAGATGTATGCACTTTTTCTGCATTTCCTCTTCATGGGGATAAAGACTCTGTCCCCATTAAGGGGATATGAAGCAAGGGGGGAAGATGTGGGGAAGGAGGGAGCCCACCGAGCCCAGGCAGGGGCTGCCCTGTCTCTGCCCTGGGGCAGAAGTGCGTGGTTCCACCAACCTGGGCCCAGGGCTCTCTTTGCGTCATTGCTTTGCCTGCTTAAGGATGATTGGCTGCTTTGATTAGTTGACACACTAGTGTCCCTGGGAAATTCTAAGTGATGCAAACAAGCATGAAAGGAAACACAGAACAAGCTGAGGTTTCTATGTACCCAGGATAGAGGACAGCTCTGCTTTCATGCATCAGTTCCCCGGGTTGGTAATTAATGCTGAGGTCTTGTTAGAGCGGAGGCCAAGGCCAGAGTTTCCTTGAAGAGTCTTCTATAGAATAGGGTTGATTGTGAGCTACTTGACTCACAGCCTTTGATGATGTGTATCTGCAGGGGATGGCCCATTCTAGTCAGGCAGCACCCCAAGTAGAAAGTGGCCATCACTGAGGAAGAGTCTGTTCAGAGCTCCTTGGGTTCCAACCAGGAAGGTGGTATTTGTGGCAGATGAGGTTTCAGAGAATGATAACCAGAAGACATTTCTTTTTGAGGCAGATTGAGGAAGACATGTTATGTGTGTGTCTAAATACTGTAATTTGAATACATGGCCTTTGGCAGTAACTGTTGGATTGGCTTAATCAGTTACACATGGTGTGTGCGTGTGTATCTGTGTGTGTGTATGTGTAAGTGCGACTAGTATGGGCCTGCCAGAGACTCCCCATTTCTATCCTCTTCTTGAGGAATTTGTCCTCCCATGGACTCTAGGAGGAGAGTCAGTCTACCTTGTTCATACAGATGACTGGACCACAGTGTTCAACCAACTCAGGGGACACCAGGTAGCTGTTGGGGCTTTGCCTGTCACATTTTCTTTTTTTTTTTTTCCCTCTCTCAAAACACTGACCTAAGAGACAAGAGATGGTCCAATGACGATGGTTATGTCCAATCAAGATGTGGGGAGTGTGCCAATGAGTAGGTGGGAAGGCAGAGAGAAGCTGGAGACAGGAGCTGACATACACACGAGAGCCGGAGGCCCCGGGAGAGAGGCAGGGACAGCCTGAGATGCCAGCACCCCAGCTCCACTCCAAGGGATCTAGAGTCTTCATTGCCAGCCTCAGTGTCTGGAGGTTGTGTGTTGAATCCTTATGTCCTGACAGTAACCCCTGTTAAACTCAACTAGTCTGAGTAGCTTCTGTTCCTTGCAATTAAATAGTCCCTAAGACAAAGTGATTGGGCAAGATGAGGGATTAGATGTCTAAGACCCCCAAAGATAAGCATATTGCAAAGAAAGTTGTCAGGATGTCTGTGATTTACTTTGAAATACTTTAGCAAGTAGGGTCAGTCATATTGTGTGTGTGCTGGTTCGTTTAAGCTTTAAGCTTCTACTCTAAGGACCATCAGTTGCTCTAATGGAAAATTCCACTCCAGAATAATCAGCTAGGATTTTATCAGAAAAGCCACATTCCAGAAGCCACTATCTTGAATGCTTCTGTGATCACGTCTCACTGACTACTTATGGCTTTGTTCATTAGCACAGTGAAAGTGAGGAATGGATTTTTATTGTTGAAATTAGTTCATTGTTAGTAAGACGAACATTCGAAGTGGACTCCTGTTGGTGAAATTAAAGATATTCAAGATGGGTGGATTGGCTAGAATACTATAGCTACACGCATTCTCCCCTGCTTTGTGAGCAGCATGGCTCGTGGCCACAGAGACATGTGGCCCAGGAAGGGCTCACTGCTGGCTGCAGGGGGTGTGGTGAGTCAACTCTGTCGGCCACCCACGCCCTGACTTGGGGAGAGCCTTCTTGCCCAAAGCCACTCTTCCTGGGGCAGCCCTGAGCCAGTGACCAAGCCCGGTGGGGGATAAAGCCCCAGCCATTCTGACCAAATGCAGGACAGCCCTGATAGGCAATTTACAGTCCTGAGCTCAGCACTGGTTGGTTGAGGCCTCATGGGACGTCCATTGTTGTTCAACCTTTCCCTCTGCCTAGTCTTCCTTTTTTGGGGGAAAAATTATTTATATTTTAAAATCTTTATTGGCGTATAGTTGCTTTACAATGTTGTGTGAGTGATATACAGTTTCTGCTGTATAGCAAAGTAAATCGGTTATCATATACACTCTTTTTTAGTTTTTTGTTTTTCCCATATAGGCCATTACAGAGTATTGAGTAGAGTTTCCTGTGCTATGCAGTAGGTCCTTATTAGTTATAGAAGCATATACACACCAATCTCAATGTCCCAATTTATCCACCTCTTTCCCCCTCCTTTTTAAAAACTTTTAAGTTTTACTCAAATTCTTGTAACTGAAGCAGATTCAAACAAAGCAGTTATTATTAATAAGTAGATAATAATAATTATTAGGTTTATAGTATATTAAGTTATTAGCATTGACTTAATGTTAATAACCTGTTGGTTTGTAGCTTATAAATCTCCATCAATCAGTAAATAAATACCTAATTATATCATGCTGCTACTGCTAAGTCACTTCAGTCGTGTCCAGCTCTGTGCAACCCCATAGATGGCAGCCCACCAGGCTCCCCCATCCCTGGGATTCTCCAGGCAAGAGCACTGGAGTGGGTTGCCATTTCCTTCTCTAATGCATGAAAGTGAAAAGTGAAAGTGAAGTCGCTCAGTCGTGTCCAACTCTTCCCAACCCGATGGACTCCTCTGTCCATGGGGTTTTCTAGGCAAGAGTACTGGAGTGGGGTGCCATATCATACTTTTGATAAATAGTAAGAGAAAACAAGAATCAGTGAAGCTTGAAAGAAAGAAAGTGAAGTTACTCAGTCGTGTCCGACTCTTTGTGACCCCATGGACTGTAGCCTACCAGGCTCCTCCATCCATGGGATTTTGCAGGCAACAATACTGGAGTGGGTTGCCATTGCCTTCTCTAGGAGATCTTTCCAACCCAGGGTTTGAACCTGGGTCTCCCACATTGTAGGTAGACACTTTACCATCTGAGCCACCAGGAAATCAGTGAAGTTTGAATTGACATTCAATTATTTTAAACTTTTTTTTAAGCAGAACTAACTGGTCATATATATTAACTGGTTGCATTCATTTCTGATGATGGATCTTTCCCCTTCCTTTCATAGGGTTTGATCCCTAATAAACATTTGGCACCCTGAACTCTGTCTCGGCCCCTGCTCCCAGAGAACCTGACTGGTGACAAATAGGGAAGAGGATACCACCGAGATAGATAGCCCTGCATTAGGGTGCTGGGGCTGCCAGAAGAAAGCACCACAGACTGGGCAGCTTCAGTGATACATATTTACTGTCTCGCAGTTCTGGAAGCTAGAATTCCAAAATCAAGGTGTTGGCAAGGTTGGTTCCTTCTGAGGCCTGTGAGGAAGAGATCTGTTCCAGGCCTCTCCCTGGCTTGTAGAAGGCTGTCTTCTCCCTGTGTCTCTTCACACTATCTTTCCTCAATGCACATTTGTGTCCGTGTCCAAAATTCTGTCTGAGACCTTACCAGAAACATCATTCGCATTCATATTTCTAGCAACATTCTGTTCGTGATGATGTATGGATTTTCTAAAACAATAGGAACTTTCTCTACAGCTCTTCTCTTTGAGTTCTTAACCAGAATCTCTTTTAATGTCCATATTTCTATTGACAATCCCTTCAAGGCCATCTAGGCTTTTTGTATCATGCACTTCAGATCGGTCCAACCCCTGCTGCTGCTGCTAAGTCGCTTCAGTCGTGTCCGACTCTGTGCGACCCCAGAGATGGCAGCCCACCAGGCTCCCCCGTCCCTGGGATTCTCCAGGCAAGAACACTGGAGTGGGTTGCCATTGCCTTCTCCAGTGCATGAAAGTGAAAAGTGAAAGTGAAGTCGCTCAGTCGTGTCTGGCTCTTAGCAACCCCATGGACTGCAGCCCACCAGGCTCCTCTGTCCATGGGATTTTCCAGGCAAAAGTACTGGAATGGGTACTTCTCCGGTCCAACCCCTACTTTTATTCAATTCCAAAGTCACTTTCACAATTTTATGTATTCCTTACCCCACTTCTTAGTACCAAAATCTCTACTAATCAGGGATCTCCAGAGAAACAGAATTAATAGGAGACATAGTGGTAGTGTTAGTCTCTCAGTCGTGTCCGACTCTTTGCAACCCCAAGAGCTGTAGCCCGCCAGGCTCCTCTGTCCATGGGATTCTCCAGGGAAGAATATTGGAGTGCACTGCCATTCCCTGTCCAGAGGGTCTTTCAGACCCAGGGGTCAAACCCAGGTCTCCTGCATTGCAGGCAGATTCTTTACCAACTGAGCTACAGGGAAGATCCTAATGGGAGACATATCTATACATATAGATGGATGTATCATATAGATAGAGAAAGAGCGAGAGAGATTAAGATTTATGTTAAGGAATTGACTCACTTGACTGTGGAGAGTAGCAAGTCCAAAGCCCAGAGGACGGGTTGGCAGATTGGTAATTCAAGTAAGAATTATCATTGCAACTCTTTAGTTAACTGGTGAATCTGAGGGCTGGAAACTCAGGCAGAATCTCTGGAGTCAGAATTTCTTCTTCAGCGGTGTATCTCAGTCTTTGCTCCTAAGGACTTTAACTGATTGGATGAGGCCCACCCCCACTGTGGAGGATAATTGGCTTTATTCAAAGCTTACAAATATAAGTATTAATTGCATCTTTAAAAAAAAAAAAGCCTTCATAATTACATCCAGACTGGTGTTTGACCAAGCAGCTGGGCCTATCCCCAGCCAGGGTGATACATAAAATTAACGACCATAATGTACCCTTAGGGATGGTAACTGAGGCTTGATCTCAGGCAACCCGGCTACTGGGCCTTGTGAAGAGGAGCTCTGGCCAGCTGCTGCGGAGTCTCAGTGTGCCAGAAGCCTGCCTCTGGTGAGATTATGCCTCTGTCTCATGACCTTCACACGCGAGGTGGCCTAAGAGCTCTGAGGACAGAAGGCTAGTCTCCACTGAGCTTACCAAACAGTTTGTGAAACTATTTGAACTTGTTAATAAAAGTTGCTTAATAAATTTCTGTATGCATGACCAAATTTCGTGTTAAGATTTGCTTCCTTTCCCAACTGGGAGCTTAGTTGTAGGGTAAATAGTTTACTCTCATTTCCATCAATCTTCTTTTAATAGCTATTGTCAACTAGTAAGACCCAAGGAGCTGTGCATCTTGACTAGTGAGACCCTAAGAGCTGTGCATCCTGACCCAACTGACTCAGACCAGTTCATAATAATGGAGACATGTGGTTTCCTCTTAGCTCAGGGCCTCTCACATGACTCACCCCTCATTTCATTCAGGTCTGTCTGTTAAAATGTCAGTCCTTCCTAGCAGTCTTCCTTGATGAATCAAACTCCATCAGTCAGTGGAAACAAACACACACACTTTCGCACATGTCTGTCAGTATAAATCCCGCCTTGCTGTTCTTATTAGCACTTATCAAACCTGAATTATATTTAGCAATGTGTTTATTTGTTTATTTGTTTTTCTTCTCCAGTATGTAAGCATCATTAGGGCAGATACCACACTCACTGCTATAAATCTAGAGCGTGGAACCACATGGGCATATGTTAGAAGTTAATCATTAGGTGTTGGTTAAACACATGAATGGACCTTTGGGGGAAAAAAAAATCTACCATTGGAAGGTGGCAGCCATGGAGCCCTGGGGGCTTTAAGGCACAAAATGAATCATTTAAAACAAGCGACTGGCTATCAACTTTTGGCCCTGTAACTCTGCCTTGCAACTCTCTTCCCTTGTCAGTCTTATGCTCTTGAGCACCTGGATATCTAGTCTTTTATATAAGCTCACCTCAATTCAATTTCTGGTCCCTAAGAAACTGTTCATCTGACAGTCCAACTATATGAAAACTCAGCAAATGATGTTTTTACATCAAGTGATGTGTTTTGACTCTTCATGGGTCAGCTCATGTGCCTCAGCAGAAACACTGAAATACAGGGACAGGTTGCTAATTAAAAGGACAGAGCCTGGGAGTGGGGCTGGTTGCTAAGCCAAAAGTATGTGCTAAATAAATTGATAATGCAATCTAAACTTAGGAGGACATTTTCAGTCCACAGGGAAGGACACTGTTTTCAAATATTGCTTATGTAGATAAGAAGCAACTATTTATCTAGCCAAAACCTGATATGTCAAATACAAATCATTCTTCATTAAAGTGATTCTCCTAAGTTTCTTTACCAGGCAGCAGGTAGCAGGTTGCTAGACAGGTTGTTAGTCAGGTTGTAGCACATAATTGCAAATAAAGAAAAGATGTATGTCTAACTAGATCACTCCTCCCAGAACTGGTTTGAATAAAGTTTTTGTTTTCAGCACCAACAGAAATAGCAACATATGTAACCCAAGTGAGCTTCCCAGGTGCCTCAGTGGTAAGAATCCATCTGTCAAACAGGAGAGGCGTGTTCAATCCCTACGTTGGGAAGATCCCCTGGAGAAAGAGATGGCAACCCACTCCTGTGTTCTTGCCTGGGAAATCCCATGGACAGAGGAGTGGTGATGGTGGTGGTGATGATGGTAGTGGTGATGGAGGTGGTGATGGTGATGGTGACAGTGGTGGTGGTGATGGAGGTGGTGGTGATGGCAGTGATAATGGGGATGGCGGTATTATAGTAGTGGCGGTGGTGGTGGTGGTGATGGTAGTGACTGAGGCAGTGGTGGTGGTGGTGGTGGTGATGGTAGTGATGGCGGTGGTGGTGGTGATGGTAGTGATGGCGGTGGTGGTGGTGGTGATGGTAGTGATAATGGTGATGGTGGTATTATAGTAGTGGTGGTGGTGGTGGTGGTGATGGTAGTGACGGTGATGGTGGTGGTGGTGGTGGTATTATAGTAGTGATGGAGGCGGTGGTGGTGGTGGTGATGGTAGTGATGGCGGTGGTGGTGGTGATGGTAGTGGTGGTGGTGGTGGTGGTGATGGTAGTGATGGAGGTGGTGGTGGTGATGGTAGTGATGGCGGTGGTGGTGGTGATGGTAGTGACTGAGGCAGTGGTGGTGATGGTGATGGCAGTGATGGTGGTGGCAGTAACAGCTGATACCACTGGGCCCTTACTATGGACCACAGGCCCTGAGAAATGAACTGTTGAGGATCTTCCTCCCACCAGATATAGCTTTAGTCTTCTCGTCTCCACAAGTTCAGGATTGTTGAGTGTGTTGGGATTGGCAGCTGTGAGGACTGACCTTCAGGTCTTTGTCTTTGCGAAGTTTAGATTTGGAGAAATGTTGCCATCTAGTGCCCCGCAGGAGTCTTAACTCTTTAAGCCAGTAAACCAGCCTCCCTCTGCCTCATTCCACCCACCCTTCCCAAATAAGAAGTCAGGTACACCGCAGTCCTGGTGAGCATTGCCCCCATACCTACACTAGGAACCATGGGCATGTTTCTAGAATTCTTTTTTTCTTTCATCTTTTATTAATCATGTAATTACCACCTAACATCATAGAAAAAAAAATTATCAAATATAAGAATTCCTTTGAACAGTAGTCCTCAGACTTTAATGTACATGTAGGCCATGTTGGGATCTTGGCAAAATTCAGATTCTAACTCTAGCCTGAGGTGGGCCTGACATTCTGCATTTCTAACAAGTTCCCAGATGACAGCAGTGCTGTTGGCCCCTGGACCACTTTTTTTTTACTTTATTTTTCTTTACAATACTCTATTGGCTTTGCCATACATCGACATGAATCCATACTTTTTCCTCCATAAAATGTACAGAAGAAGATCTGCACAGAGGCAAAGGAACAACAAGAGAATTAAAATAATACTGAGCTAATTTTACCATGTATAGCGTATTAAATTCAGTGAGGAATGGGGAGAGACATTAGGAGAGTCCTAGATACAACAGTGAAATAAGTGAAGGGAGTCGTTGATCTGGCTTTCCCTTTTCTTTGGGTCTCCTCCCTTCTGTACCTCTCAGCTCTTTCCAGGCTCACCTACCTATAAAGCTTCCTACCCTCACCCACCTAAAGCCCCTCATCTGTTCTCTCAAGGCTGTCTTCTTTCCTTCTATCGTGGTGGTGGTTTAGTTGCTAAGTCATGTCTGACTCTTGTGACCCGATGGACTGTAGTCCACGAGGCCCCTCTGTCCATGGGATTTTCCAGGCAAGAATACTGGAGTGGGGTTCCATTTCCTAGTCCAGGGGCACTCCTGACCCAGGGATCAAACTTGAGTCTCCTTCATTGCAGGCAGATTCTTGACCAACTGAACCACCAGGGAAGACCTTCTTTCTGCATTTCAGTTCAGTTCAGTTACTCAGTCGTGTCCGATGCTTTGTGAACATATGGACTGCAGCACGCTAGGCTTCCCTGTCCATCACCAACCCCTGGAGCTTGCTCAAACTCATGTCCATTGAGTTGGTGATGCCATCTAACCGTCTCATCCTCTGTTGACCCCTTCTCCTCCTGCTGTTAATCTTTCCCAGCATCAGGGTCTTTTCTAATGAGTCAGTTCTTCGCATCAGGGGGCAGTGACAGTAGCTAAATCCATCAGCTGCTTCTGCTCTTGTTTCTTACCTTCTCCTGTCAGGGAAAAGAGGTATATTTTTAACAGAAACTTTCAATGACAACAGTAATTAGCTATTCCACAGAGTGGCAAGTGGTCAGCCAGGCTGGTGGGGGAGATGCTTTGAATAGGACCTCTCTCGCTCCCCAGGCCCGCTATGCAGCGTGACCTTGTCTTTTATGGTGTATGTATACCGACTTAGATTTACATCTTCATTTGCGTATTTAACACCAGCCACGCCAACTCATCTCTGAGCTCCACTGGGATGGGGGCCAGGTCTGTTTTGTTTACTGATAGATGCTCAGGGCTTAGTACAGTGCCTGGCACACAGAGCACTCTGACAAGTGCTAGGGAGAAAAGCCTCTAGAGTGATATTCGGGGAAGTGAGTGGAGACTGAGGAGCAGGGCCTATGACCCCAGCACTGCCCAGTCGGAAGGGATGCAGCTTCATTGTTCTCAGATCATTTAACCTTGAGCCCCTAATTCACCTGAAGCCTTAAGCTGGAGCTCCCCCCTCATTCTGGAAGCCAGCATAGTTCACCATCTCCTGCCCCCTTCCGCTGGGCCCAGCCAAGCCTCCAAAAGGCGCCAGGCTGCACAGTTTGAAAGCAACTGACTCAATCCCTTTATTTTACAGAGAAAGAAACCCATGGAAAGCAGGGAAAAGTGGAAAGGTGTCAAAGGTAAGAGACAGAAGACCAAAAAAACAAAAAGTGTTATGTCAGAGAAAGAATCTACTTGGTCGTATTTTCCTTGACAGTTCCTCACTGTAATTCAAGAACACCCATATAAGCTCTGTTCTCCCACATCCAGGAATTCACTGTGAGAAACATTCAGCCTGGCCTGGAAACAAAGGAGGCCTGGGGAGAGTGTCAGGGGCTTGATGTGGAAGAGGAACCCAGAGGCCAGTGGAGGTGGCTTTGAGGATCCTGGTGATTAAGAGGGTGTGTAAAGGGCCCATCTGGGACATAGCGGCCACGTTGAGACATTAAGGACAAAGGCTTTTTTGTCCTTTGCTTCCCGTGAGGCAGTGCTTTTCTGAGCGGCTCTAATTATAAATCCCTGTCCCGCTAAGATGGGTAAACTTGGCAGCATTTGAGATCTGCCTTGTGTCTTAACTATTTCTCAGTTGGTTTAGGTTTGGCAAAACCCCAAGTGCATTTTGCCAAGCCCTCTTTCCCTTAATTTCTAATCCCCTGAGTGGCTTAAGGGAAATTTCATCCATATGTTTCTGAGTCATTTACTGTGAACTCATCTTTTGGTAAAAGAAATATGTTCCCAAGCCAGCACAGTCTAGAGAACAGCAAAATTTTCAGGCTGAAACAGGTCATGCTTTCTTTGGGAAGAATTTCCTGAATTTTTCTTGAGTGCAAGGAGGAGGGAAGGAGAGCAATATTTCCTATTCTCATAGTTCTTCCCCTATCTGCATATCCTTTCTTAAGGTTTAGCTGAAAACCTCCTCTATTTTTTGGGAAGCTGATAAATGCCATATTTGCATTTGGATCTAAACAAACTCTATAGATTTGTCATTTTCAACACATATTCTCTTTTTAACCTACATTAGAAAAGAAACAAGTGATTATTGAACATATATACTACATGGCAGGTACAGTTTAGCATCCTGGTGAGATAGACATGACTCTCATATACAGGAATCTGAAATGAAAAAAATATTACGTTAATTAGACAAGGAATAGATTTAATAAAAGGCAAAGTCAGTATTCAAGTCTAGGGCTGTCAGTTTCCCAAGTTCACGTTCCTTCCACCTGTCCATGCTTGTTTTCTGCACAGAAAGAAGGTCCAGCACGTTCTAGTTGATAATCATTGTGAAGCTAATGATGAATTCTGGCCAGATATTTTTGGTGAAGTCAACAGAGACTAGACTTGGCATTAATGCAAAATAGTTATCTTCTTTTCTATTGCCCCAGGAGAATTTGGGACTTGCCTTACTCACTGTGGGGAGATGTCATACATAGAAATTTTGAGTCTTGATCACACTATTGTATATACAACAGATAATCAACAAAAATCTACTGTATAGCACAGGGAACTCTACTCAGTATTCTGTAATAATCTATATGGGAAAAGAGTCTGAAAGAGTGGATATATATGTGTGTATGTATATATATATAACCAAATCACTTTGCTGTACACCTGAAACTAAACACTGTAAATCCACTATAGTGAAAGTGAAGTCACTTAGTCGTGTCTGACTCTTTGTGACCCCGTGGACTGTAGCCTACCAAGCTCCTTTGTCCATGGGATTCTCCAGGCAAGAATACTGGAGTGGGTTGCCATTTCCTTCTCCAGGGGATACACCAATATAAAATTAAGTTAAATTAAAAAAAATAGTCAGTCTTAGAAGTGAACTCTTCTATATTACTAATATCCGAGTTACAATTCTCAGTTTACAGAAATTACAGGCAATCAAGGAACATGTTAAGCAATACCATGAGGATGCAATGAGCATAATCCAGAATATTGAAAATTCTATAAGACAGCTCAGTTTCTTCAATAAATGGCTATTGGGGAAAAGAGGGCAAGGAACCTTTATATTAGAAAATACAAGAGACATTTCAACAGAATTCAATATGTGGATCTTATTTGGATGCTGATTTGAGCAAACCAAGAATAAAAAGAAATCATGAGATAATCAGGGAAATCTGAGTATGCCAGAATATTTTATAATATTAACAAATTATTGCTATGTTTAGATGTGATGAGGGCATTATGTTTATACTAGAAAAAAGAAAGACAGACCTTATCTCTTAGAGATACTACTTAAGTATTTACAGATAAAACTTTATGTTGCCTTGAACTTGTTTTAAAGTAATCTGGAGTGGGATGGGGGATGTTGGGAATGGGATAGGGGGACAGATAAAAGGAGACTGGCCACCTTTGAACAAGGATTGAATCTGGGTAATAGGTACAAGGGGTTTAATATATTAGTCAGACAGATGTTTATATGTTTGAAAGTGTCCATAGTTTTAAAATTGTTATGATTATGGTGATCAAAGTTATTCTAATTAATTTAAAATTTCCCCTTTTCTCCCACATTTGTATCTTAATCTTTACAACTCTATGAGGTCTCAGATGAACATGCTATGCGTTTTTGCGGTGGTAGCAGTGGTTTAAAAGGAGAAAAGAAAGAAGGGAAAGAAGCAAGGAAGGAAAGAAAGAAAGAAGGGAAAGAGGGAGGAAGGAAGGGAAAGAGGAGGAAAGAAAAGGAAATGGAAGGGAAGAGAACAGAAGAAAAGCCGAGCCAGTGGAGGAGAAGGGAAGTCATTTTTTGGCAGAGAGAGTCAATTTTCTTCAGATTCAAGTCCCCCAGAGCACAGAATTCATGTGCGCTCACTCCTGGCCTCCTTCCTCTCTGACATCCTGGTTGTAGAGCTGGACTGTAGGCGGGGGTCTGGGTGCCAGAACTCTTCAAAGGTAAAGGAGCACTTCACCTTGGCTTCTGTCCCTGACTCCACGGACTTTCCCTTAATGTTGACATTTGAAAGCTGCTCTCAATAATCTGCACCATGAAGTATATTGGACAGCAAGAGGCAGACATACTTGTGAGACTCTTTAAAAACAAAACAAAACTTCCCAGATATTTTGTCTCCTGGATGAAGTTACCAAAGAAGCAATTTTTAGTTATGTTAGGTTAATGGTAAAGTAAACGTATGCTCCCTGTCCAGTACCACATGAAAATGAGAGTAAGAGCTTTACATTCAGTTATACAACATCACATGCTTTCTTTTTTAATGGACATCCTCTTTTAAAAAAAATTTATTGGAGTATAGTTGATTTACAATGTTGTGCTGGTTTCAAGTGTATAGTTATATATAAACATATATCCACTATTTTAAAAAATGTTTTTTGGATTCCTTTCCTATATAGGCCATTACAGAGTATGGAACAGAGTTCTCTGTGCCATACAGCAGGTTCTTATTAGTTGCCTGTTCTAAATACAGGTGTGAGTATGTGCATGCCAAGTCACTTTGGTCATGTCTGGCTCTTTGTGACTCTATGGACTGTAGCCCACCAGGCTCCTCTGCTCATGGGATTCTCCAAGCAAATTGTATGTATATGTCAGTCCCAATCTCCCAACTTATCCCTCTTTCCACCCTAGTCCCCTGGTAACTTAGTTTTCTACATTTATGGACACTTTCTAATATGCATAAAAAGAGCTCATAGGTTGATCTGCTCCCATGATGTTCAGCTCCAATAGTTGTCAATAACCATTTTGTTTCATCTATGCCTTTCATTCCCTCACCCTAATGGATTATTTAAAAACAAATTCCAAGCTTCCTTATCATATCCTCTGCAGTTCTGTAGGATTCTCTTTGTTTCAGATAAATGGGATTAACAGACAAGCCTCAGATGGATTTGCAGAGTGAAGAGTCCACCCAGAGATAACCAATATAGATATGGAGGTAGGAGAAGACGGGATAGCAGTTGGTGGAGGCTGCAAGGAAGGAGGGCAGCAGGTACCGTGTAAACAGAGAGAACTCCAGATTAGAACCCTAGAGCCCTGCCTGAGGGCTGCAGTTTCAAGGAATGGACTTCCTAATACTAATACTCAGAAATATTATTTCCAATTATTATTATTTCTGATAAAATATTAATATAAATTGATATTAGTAATACTAATACATATCTAATACTCAGAAACAGGGACTCACTTTGAAGTAAAGTGTATAGATTTTGTGACATCAGTTTTATGTCTTCAGAATTTCTCTGTGGCTTGCTTTTTAGTTATTAGTAGCTAAGTCCTGGGTAGTTAAGGTTGCTGAGTAGGTGATATATTACTTCTGTATCACTCATAGCTATTGGACACAAGCTCAAGAAAGAACCTAAAGCAAGCCTCAGCCTCTCCCAGAGATAAGAAAATATTAGCAAGGCACAGGTGATGAGTAATAAGTAGTCTAAAACTATAGACGTACCATGGTAAAAGTATCTTCCTGGATATCCCTGGGTCTTGGTTGGAGATGGTTGAAAATAGAAATAGAATTTATTTAAAGTATGTTTTATTCAGGAAAAAAAAAAACAGAGACACAGAAGTTATCCTTAGTAAGAATGTATTCAACTACATCAAAATCAATGAGCCTAGAGTGAAAAGATGCTCATCCAATGAAGTGGATGAAAGATGCATTCCCCAAAACACAACATAAAACCTTTGCATACAGGTAAGAGAACAAGGCCAGAGGGTTCAACACCCCAGACTTTTGCTGCAAATCTCAGTGGTCCACAGAAAGAGCAGATGGTTACCTTTCCAGTTATCTCCCTGAAAAGTCCTTGCTCAGCAAGTGGACCCTGTGTTTTGGATTTACTTTGACCAACAAAGACATGTAGTAGGTGTGCTGGAAATGAAAGCCATCTTAGGTGAGAAGTTCCTGATGTTCTGGGGTTCTGTGTTATAGGAGATTGGAATGCATGATGCTGGCAGACAAGAGGTCTGGGTGTTAGGAAAGAAGGTTTTCAAACTACAGAGAAAAGATAGAAGATTTTTATGAACTGAGGCTCATAGCATTGACTTTCAACCTTTATTGTGTAGTAAAATCATCTGGGGAACTTTTGATTCATTGAATTTTTCTGATTGAGAATGTTACATGAATTGAATGAATAAATATAAATATACCACATTTAAGACCCTACTTAGAAAGTGAATTTGGACAAATGCACAAGCTTTGTAATCCACACCACTCTCAAGATAGAGGACAATTCCAGCACCCTAGAACAACCCCTCGTGAGCTTCTCAGAATCCCTCTTCCTGGAAGCAACCTCTGTTTCCAATCCCTTTCTTCCTATCTTGTGCCTATTCTAGAACTTCATATCAATGGAATCATATAGTAGGTACTTTGTGTGTTTGTGGATTCTTTCACTCAGCATGATGGTTTTTAAGCCCACCCATGTGGTCACTTGAATCAGTAGTTTTTTCCTTTGCCGGGGTCCTGCCCCAGTGGATCCAGGGAAATTCGAAGGGGAGATGGAGTAGGCGAGGAAAAACTTATTTATTTAGAAATATAAAAGAAATTAAGAAGAAATAGTATAGTGGGGAAATTTAGTGGAGAAAAGATGCTGAATAACGTGGTTTACAGGGAAAGCTAATAAAATCTCAGGACAAGAGATTCGCACCATCTATACTGGGCCACTGGCGCCCGTTTGAATAGAGGAGGGTGCCCCGCCTTGGGCTCCCTCTCTCACGGATCTTAGAAGCCAGGGTAAGTAAGTATACATGGCGAGCCTCCCTGCTCCAGATGGGGATTCAGCCAGAAAAGGAGAGGGAGGGAGAGGGAGAAAGAGAGAGAGAGACACACACACACGGGGGAAACCAGATTTCTAAGAAACTAGTTCAAGAGACTAGTCCAAGAAACTGGTCCATCCTTTATTGTTCAGAAGGCTTTTTATACTTTTTGATTGTACATAGAGATCNATGTGTTTTGGTTGCTCGCATTTCTCCCTGAATCATTTTGATAATTGCCTCAAATTTCCATTTGGTGTGGCCAGTGGACATTTCAAACCTCAAATGCAAATAAAAGAGACTGTGAAAAAGACAACTGTTTTAAAATCCAGGAGCTATCATTTCCAGATCTAGGCTTATGAATCCCTCATAACCAATTAGATAAAATGTTCCCTTCTAGATATTCTTATTTTGTTAATTATGATAGGGTACAACCAAAATATTTTTGCTTCTATCACTTGGCCAAAATTCCCGAGGATAAATAATTGTGATGTTCTGATTGAACTTGGACACTCAAGTGAGTATAACAGGTTACCTGGCACTTAGTCAACATGGCAATAGGGCCGTCTCTATAAATAGAACATTCTTGTCATTCTTGCTGAGGAATAAAGAGAAATGCATTATTGCTAAGAATTGTGTAAGAATTCCTGGGTCTTGAGTTGAGGTTTTATATAAAATCTTTTTGAAAATATCAGTAGCCCAGTTTAAAAACATTCTTGTTTATGCTAACTTTATGCAAATGCTTCATAAATTATTCCATACAACGTCTCTGTAAGTTAGTCTAGTATTGCTGCATTAATGCTGCTGACCAAAATGCTACAGGCTGAGTATTTAATTAGTCCATCAGAATTCTGGACAGCTTTGAAATTAGAATTCCTTGCATTTAGATTATATATCTGTCTATTCTGCTTGAGATGCTAAAATGAAATATCATAGACAGGGTGGCTTAAACAACAAACATTTATTTCTCACAGTTCTGGAGTCTGGGAAATCTAAGATCAAGGTGCCAGCAGATTCAGTATCCAGCAAAGAACCACTTCCTGTGTGGCAGCCTTCTCCTTGTATCCTGACATGGTCTTTCCTCAGTATATGCTCATGGAGAGAGAGATCTCTCTGCCTCTTCCTGTGCTTATTAGGGTACTAATCCCATCACGAATATCCCACATTCATGACCTAATCCAAACCTAATTGCCTACCAAAGTCTCCATCTTCAAACACCATCACACTGCAGGGAGGGAGGGCTAGGATTTCAACGTAAGAATGGTGTGGGGGGCACATGAACAAACATTCAGTTCATAACAATGGATATAGATGCTGGTTTTGAGCAAAATATTTTCTATCATTCTTGGATATCCATGAAGGGAAGAGAAGCTCAAAAACTGTGATTATGATATTTCTGAGAAAACTGGGCTAGGAAAGGAGCACTTTATCCTTTCTTAATGAAGGTGTGGAATGTAAATTATACCATGACAGAGAATTGCTACCTTCCATAGAGCAGACAGAATGCCTGGATCTCTGCTCAGTAAGATTTATCCTTGCTTGCAAGCAGACACTAAATCTCAGCTAAATATAGACATATGATCTCATCCAACTGAGGCAAATGGTCCATCTGAGTAAGTAATTTTATTCTATTAATCTGAATCTGCAGAAGATGACCAAATCTTGCAAAGTGATTTAAAAGAAATTCTTCTTAATATTATGGAAGAGATGATTAGCAGTATGTGAAATCAGGTAGTTCTGTTTAGATTTTCTTCTTGATATAGGACATGCAGAAAACTCAATTATTCATATACAACCAAAATTCTATACCAGAGAAGGAAGAACTTCTGCTTTCAGTTGTGCTAGGACTACTTTTACTCTACCTCCTGAAACAACCCAAGGGTTAGAAAAAAATAAATAATGCAAAGTTTTTAAAGACACTGGACAATAGGCTCTGATGGATAGTGATCCCTGAGAGGTGGGAAACAAACAAAGCAAACCCTAAGATTCCCTCACTTTACTGCCTTCAGAGAATTTCCAGACCATGGTAAAGTGAAGGGAAACTGAATTAGAGCTTGGCAGATTCTGTGAATTTTAGAGAATAATTCAACCCTCTGGATACATGGAGACGGAGCTCAAAAGACAAAATACCAAACCTGCTTTTTTGTAAATGGATAATCAACAAGGAGCTACTGTACAGCACATGGAATTCTGCTCAGTGTTATATGGCAGCCTGGATGGGAGGGAAGTTTGGGGGAGAACAGAGGATATATGTATACGTATGCTTGTTACAACCCTAACCCTAACCCTAGAGTCCCTTCACTGTCATTTGAAACTATCACAACATTGTTTATTAATTGGCTATACCCCAATACAAAATAGGAGAAGGCAATGACACCCCACTCCAGTACTCTTGCCTGGAAAATCCCAGGGATGGGGGAGCCTGGTGGGCTGCTGTCTATGGAGCTACACAGAGTCAGACACAACTGAAGTGACTTAGCAGCAGAAGCAGCAGCAATACAAAATAAAAAGTATTAAAAAAAAAAAAA